>VZTF01001826.1:787026-871860 GCA_013397755.1 Cnemophilus loriae
GGGGGCTGCCGGTCAGCGCCGCGTGCGGGCGCCGGGGCTGCGTCCGCAACGGCGCCCGTGGGCCCGTCCCGCGGGGCCACCAACGCCTCCCCAGGCGGCCGGACGACGGGCCCAGGAGCCTCGGCCAAAGCCCAACGCGTGCCTTTGTTCAACGCAGAAATGCCCCGCGCCCCGGCAGCGTACCCGGGGCGGAACCGCTGTCCCCGGAGCACCGCAGCCGCGCCCGCCTGGCAAGGTCAGCTGCCCCAGCAGCCTCCAGGGTCCTGCGCCTCCCACCCGCACCGCACCTGCCCGCCAGGCTGGACCGGAGCCAGCGGCGGGCATGACAGCATCCCTCTCCCCGGGGCACTGCTCCGGCCCCTGGGCACAGGGTCCCCACGTATCCCCCGAGGAGAGGGGCCGCAGTGCCCCGCTGGCAGCCGGGCCCTGCGGGACTGAGCCAAGGCACCGTCCTCGGGGAAGGCCCCAGGGAAAGCCTGAGCTCACCTTCAAAGAGCTCACTTCTCAGCGTGAACCAGTTGTACTGGTTTCAATGCCATAAACTAGTTCAAGTTGACTGGCACGAACAGAACCAAAACAACTTCATCCTCAACCAGGTTTGCATCAAGATATGTACTAGCCGAGCTAACTGCACAGCCCTGTGGTTGCATTGGGTTGTGTCTCACGGTGCACTCTTCACATACTATTTAAAATGCACCAGTTAAATCCACAGTCAGCTCGCCTGACTACTGTACCAGAACAGACCAGCTGGAGTACCGTGGTACATATGTAGGAAAGGCATCACATGGTGCAGGAAATAGCAGGGTGGTTACATACTACTCTACAGTAACATCTGAAATCTTTAATCACACAACACTCAATTTAAATGCTCTTGTCCATCCAGGGCAATTACAGGAATGGACAAAGTTGTTAAAAAGAGACAGGTCTCATTTGTCTAACGTACAACTTAAAAGCAGGCATCACACATACAAAAAATATATCACAGACTGCTTCTTTCCTCACCTGCACTTTCAGAGCTGCAGTTTCAGAGCTGTGCTGGTGGTGGCCAGATTGTCCATCTGACTGTAATATTTCTGGTGTGTCCCTCTGGATGCCACATTCTCAGGGTGTCAGGTCGAAGAGCAGCAGCAGCTGAGTCCAGCCCAACCCAGCTCACATTTGCATTGATGAATGGAGCAGAATCATCGCAGAAAGATCAAACCATACACGTTGGGTGGCAGAAGTTCTAAGAGTTTGTAAGTTTAACCCATACCTTAGTTCGTACCATGTTAAAATCGCTATAGTATTGCAAGAGAACAGCTAAATGTTCAAGTATGATTTCCTTTATTTTTATATGCAAAAGACAGTAAATAAGCATGAAGTGAGGAGTGTCCAGAAAAATACATTTTTACCCACGTTTTTCTCAAGATATTATTGTAAGCTAAAAGACTAACAAAATTTAAGTTACACATTCCAAATACTTTTCTTTCAGCCTCAGACTGTCCCAATGTCACCAATCATCATGCTCCATGTTAATGATGTTTCTCCTCAAATAATGATTCTTGGATTTCCACCTCAAACTAGTTCTCTTCCAATTAATTCTATTTCCTTGTAAACCAAAGCACAGTCAAAATACAGAGTAAATAATTAATGTGAGAGGAAGTGGAAGAGTTCCGGAAAAAATGTAACAGACTGAAAATATTTATTGTGGAGAAGAATAACCAGAGCTGACACAAGGCCAAACTTGCAAAGATACAGAACGGGTCTCAGAGTACCAGAAAGTCACTGAACATGGATTTCACAAACCATTGTTGTAGCAGCATCTTTTAAAACATAGATTAATACAAGCAATAGAAACTGAAATATTGTTTTAAAAGGGGATTCCCTTCAAGCAGAAAAAAAGAACCACCCAAATTCTGTATGAACTTTTTTTTGTAGGATACAAATTGAAGCAGGACAGGAACTACAGTGTGGAAAACTGCAACAACTTATCAACGGGAAACCACGTGTGATAGAAGAGTGACTCACAACGTCATGGAGAAGTCTAGAAGGATGCGGAGAAACATTTTTAATGTTTTAATAAACTGTGAAAACGCCGTAACATTAAACATAAGCAGCTGTTTGTCCCCAGAGTCGCCCTGAGGATCCGGGCAGCGGGCTCAGGGTGGCCAGGGGCACGCACTGCTCTGACTCACTGACAGCGACTGCTGGGCTAAGGGAACACATTGACTTCACCATCACTTCTGATTTTCCTAAATTTTATTTACTGACCTCTACCAGAGATGCTTTGGAAGACTATCATAAATATTTGCTTTGAGAGGAAATTTAAAAAACAAACAAAACAAAACAATCCTAACAACCTCCCCATCCCCCACAGTTAAGTCTTGAGAGTCTTAGGCTTTACTGCGTAAGACGACTCACATTTTCCTTCAAGCCCCAGCAGGCTGCTCCATCTAGACCATGGCAAATCCAGTTTGTTCACCCACACTATCTGCATTTCCTTTGGGAAATACTTAATGCATTGACAAAATAAACACCCTTGACTCATCCCAGCAACACGGAGCACACACACGCGCCTCCAGATCCTCAGCCTTGCGAAACACCCCGTATACAGTTACATTTTGGCAAGTCCTTTTCATTAGAAGCTCAGCTTTGGCGAATCCTTTTAATCAACAGTACATCTGTCAAGGACTTGGTGCAAAACTCCTCCGCCACACACATGGGAGAAATTCTCGTTCATTTTCCCCGTTTCCTTCCCCAGTCTTTGCCAACCTCTGAAATTACAGAGGGAGAAAGCACGGCAGCCCCTGACACTCCGCCCAGCTGGCAGGGCTGGACTGCGGGCGGGCACAACAGGACACGGAGCGGTAGCTCCATGGGCGGCACGGAGGCGCAGCTGATGCTGGTTATTCTATCCCGGCACGACCTTGCCCGCGGGCCGCTGGCAGCAGAGGGATCCCCTGGGGCTCCCGCTCCCTGAGGGGCCGGGCGGGAGCCGCAGTGTCCCCTGAGGGAGCTCCCGCCGCCCGGCCCCGCGGTGTCCCCTCGGGGCTCTCCCGCCCGGCCTCCCGCTGTCCCCTCGGGGCGCTCCTGCCCGGCCCCGCAGTGTCCCCTGAGGGAGCTCCCGCCGCCCGGCCCCGCGGTGTCCCCTCGGGACGCTCTCGCCCGGTCCCGCGGTGTCCCCTCAGGACACTCCCGCCCGGCCTCCCGCTGTCCCCTCGGGGCACTCCCGCCCGGCCCCGCGGTGTCCCCTGAGGGCGCTCCCCCCGCCCGGCCCCGCTGTCCCCTCGGGACACTCCCGCCCAGCCTCCCGCTGTCCCCTCGGGACACTCCCGCCCAGCCTCCCGCTGTCCCCTCGGGGCGCCCCCGCGCAGCCCCGCGCCTGCGCAGTGCCCGCGCGGCGCCATCCGGGTCCCGGCGCGGCCATGGCGACGGTGGCGGAGCTGAAAGCAGGTCGGGGCCGGGGCTGGGGGTGTCTCGGGCCGCCGGGAGGGCGGCCCGGCCTTTCGCGGCCACCCGGATGGGTCTCAGAGCTGCCGCGGGCACTAATGGGGACCGCTGTCCCTCGTCCCTCGGCGCTGCCCCCGTCACGCACCGTGGGCTATATCTCAGTATACTTCAGTATTAAACACATCTTGGTGTGGTAACATCCTACTTCTTAGATTGCCAGAACGTATGCTCGCCACTAAAAAAAAAAAAAAACACCCCACATATTTGTGACTTCTCTGAAGGCTTAACTTTAGTGTGTGACGTGCGTAGACTGGTGGGTAGTGGCACGGGCACAGGTGCAGATACCTTATCGCTGTGGCAGCGCGCATACGGCAGAAGCCTGCTTGTATCGGGGCTAGTTAACGCTGCTGCTGCTGCAGTGCGTCCGGCTTTAAATTAACGCGTCTTTTTATGGTGATAGTTTTAAAGGACACACTGGAAAAAAGAGGAGCTCTTGCCCAAATCAAAGCGAGGATCAGAGCTGAAGTGTTCAATGCCCTGGACGACCAGAGCGAGCCGCGGCCGGCGCTGTCCCGGGAGAACCTCCTGATCAATGAACTCATTCGGGAGTACCTGGAGTACAACAAGTATAAATACACAGCATCTGTTCTGACGGCAGGTATTGGCGATGAATTCGTGTCATCACTGTAATACTCATCAGTGATTGTTTGGTTGAATAATTCCATTGATATTATGGAATTAGTAAGTATGACGAGCTGCATGATCTTGTCTTCCCCTGGGAATTAAGAGGGTACAAACAACCTTTCCACAGCTCTACTTGCAGCATTAAGCCAAATCATTCCATTAGTTTTCAAGAAAACTTACTCTCTGCTCCTTCACCCTTGAGGTAAATTGTTTGGCAGAGTAGTTGATGCAAGAGCAAGAACACTTGATAACAGCCTGCAAACTCAGATTTCTTTAAATGCCTGAGAGTAGTAGTTTAGAGAAAGAGTTGTTTGCCTGATGAATTTATCTTTATACTGTAAGACTTCTTTAATATTTTTATTATATTCATTTAGAGTGAAAAATTGTAATGTGCTATTGTAAATTATACGAGTGTGGATCACTAATGCTTAAGTGAGTTCCCTGGAATTACAACACACTGTTAGTTATTACTAGTCTAAAAGGGAGGTGTGTGCTCTCATGATCTTTTGAAGTCTTCTGTTAATTGGTGACATTTTTCTTACCAGTCTTAAGATTCAAGAATTTTGTTTTCCAGAATCTGGCCAGCCTGAAGTGCCCCTGGATAGACAATTTCTTGCCAAAGAGCTGAATATAGTTGAAGATGCAAGTGGAAAATCAGTGTAAGGAGGAATTTTGGGATGCACAGTCTATTCTATATATTCTATATTCTGCATACCAGTATATTTTTCTCTTCAGTGTTAGTATAAATCACATATAAATGTTCTCACCAGTTGAAGTGTGGCTGATCCCACGCCTGCTCTGATGTGCAGGATTCAGCTTCATGATGCCAAACATGAGGCCATTTTCAGACATACTCCAACCTAAGACTGAATTCTACCAGCACAATGGCATTCTCCAGATAGTGTCCTTGCACACCAGAACACAATTCTCTTACCAGTACATTCTGGTTTCTACAGAAAGTAGATCTGCCCTTTGCATATCTGTGAGTTGCTGTGTGGAGCAATAAAAAGATTACTGTGAGATTCGATGCAAAGTCACAGTGCTCCAGTATGACTGCATTAATGAGCTGAAGCAGGTTCAGATACATTCAGCATTCTCTGTAGCTTGTGCTGTCTGAATCTGTCAGGTGCTTAGGAAGAGCCAAGTTTGGGATGTGCTGTGGTGCAGTGACCTATAGCCCACCAAAGTCTGATCTTTTGTGAGGGTGTGGATCCTTCTGATCCATAGGTGAGAATGTGGATCTGTGCTAAACACGCTCCAGTTCTTCACCTGCCAAGGTAGCTGGAGTTCAGTGGAGAGTGTCTCTTAGTCTGAGCTTTTTAGGGCAGTGTTGGTGTTCAGGAGGAACTTAGGTCTGTGCTTATTTATGTAATGATACTTGGATGTGTATTAAATCATTAAAGACTTCTGTACGTATTGTAGAAGTAAATACTAAGATCTAAGAAGTCCTGGGGAAAGGGTATATTTTTAATGCTCAGTCTTTCATAGACTTTATAGACTACTTTTGTAATTTCTCCCTTAAGCAGACCTCTCTTGTATGGAATTCTCTCTCATTTCTTATGTGGTGGTAAAGAAGAAAGTACCCAGAATATCCTTCCAAAAGTGTCTTTGCTGAATTATCCAAAGCAGAACCTTGGCAAACCACCTGCTGAGAGAAATCAAAAAGGTGGGTGCAATGTCATTTTTGCAGAACTCATTGCTCTATAGTAAACACTGCTAAATCTCATTTGCCCTTTCTGGTCTGCTTTCGGACTGGTTACAATTAATCCCACCTAAGCTAGAGAATGAAAAGGTTCATTGGTCCAGTTTTTTCGTTCAAAGAGTGTGCTTGGCATATTGCTTCATTTTTTACTGTGAAAATGTATTACTCTCCTGTTAAGACTATGAACTGTTTGGTTTGTGTCCAAAAATTTCAAAAATATGAAGCCTGAGATCTTATTGACATCTGAAAAGTGTGAGAAGTACTAAGAGTTTTTAAACAGTTAACTCATTGAGACAATGCTGGTTTTCTTCTGCCAGAAGAGGGGGCTGAAGAAATAAAATTTCCATACCAAAACTGCTATAAATTACCTCTTTGTTAGAAAACAGTTATTCCTATCAGAAATTTCTCCATTTTTAAAACAAACTCAGTGTATAGGAGAATTGTTTTTAGAGTATACTTTTGTTTCTGCCGACTCTGCAGGGTCACCCTGGCCTGTTGACTCCAATGTAACTTCACATGGAGATTTAATTGGTTACAGTTAGTTACAGAACTCAGTATTAATCAAAAGACACAACAGCATATTGCTTTTAGAATTCAAAACAACATGTAAGTTTTAAGGCTTTGAACCTTTAAGTAAATGTATTCTGCAGTTATTTTCTGCATGTGTTTGTGGAGTATGTTAGTGGAGACCTAAAGGCAGTGGGTTTAAAATACTCCAACTCTTTTAATGAGGCTGCATATTCACGTAATCAAGTCCATTCATAAACTCAGCCTGCCAAGTCTCCTATTTAACATCTAACTTGCTTTTCACTTTAGAAATTACCTTGTTTATTTAGATGTATGAGCATTCCAGCAGGCTGGGGATCCTGATAAAATGAGTGGAATAGGTGTTTCTTTAGCTCATTCACTACAGCTGAGTTGGAAGTTGTCTGAAATCTAATCTTAGTGATGCGAAGCTTTCATCTCCTACAGCCGCATGGAAACATTTATGCGTAAAATTTCCTGAATTCCTTATGATGATATTGTGTATCAAAGTTGATAATCATAGAAAATAACACACCCTGGACCTCCAGATGCATGAGAATTTTTTTGTCTGTGTTTCGTTTTCAGACAGAATTCCAGAACCAGGAAGGATGGCTGGCATGAGCATTGAAGAGCCTCTTATTTTACAAAATATAAAGAGATGATATCTTTCATTTTCTAATTTCTCAAATCAGTGTCTGTCAGATTTAATTTAGGACATTCTTCATTGCATAAATTTCTCCAATAAATCCAATGGGACCATTTTAGCTTGTGACATCTCCTCATGAGACAGGATGACAAGGTCATACTCACTGTCAATTTTAAAAATGTTAGCAAAGCTCTCTTTCCTCAGTGCTGATAGAAGGAAAACTGTAGAGGGAGTCACATTAGTGAATCCTGTATCTAGAATGGCACCTGAATATACTGGCTTTATCCAATAAATTTTTATATAATAACTTACCATTTCTGCACTTATATCTTCGTGTCTTTTTCCTGTGTTTCTGAATAAAATTTTTCAATTTTATTCTGTGTGGTACTTTGAGAGTGTTCAAACTAAACACTTTAATCATTCTTTTTAAAAAGAAGCTGCAACTTTCAGATAAGTAAGGGAAAAGAAATTCTAATAGAAAATTGAAGTGATTTAGAGGGATAGCTGTTTTTAATTCTCCGGAAATGGGGACTATATTTATCTTCATGCCAGCAAACAAACGAGAGTAAGTTTTTTCCATCTGGAGTTGCTATAAATTGTACGGTGTAACACTGGGTATATGGGAGGGGAAGGAACTTCTGGGTTTTTTTCCCAAACAACATGAAACTCAAAGTCAGGCAAAGCTAAAAATAAAGTTGATAGTAGATTACAGATTCCCAGAACTCTTTTTTAGCTGAGGTATTTACATGTTTTGAAATGGTAAATTATTTTAAAAGCCAAACTTACAGGGGTACATAAAAATAACATCTATTTTTTTCTCTTCTCATTTTAACAAAATGCATAAATGTTAAATATTTCCAGTGGTACTGAGAGGAGTTTTGTATTAATAAATCTCTAGAGTCAGGTCCTTAAAAATCTTTATTGTTACATAAATGGTACAGTGGAAGGGGGAAGAGAGGAAGAGAACCTGCAGTTTGTGAATTTGAAAGGACCCCAAGTTGTGCACACTGTGAAATTTTGTCTTTATCTTGATTTGACCAAGTTAGCATTGCAGGGATACTTTTATTTCTACGAGCAGCCTGTACTCTAATGTGGAATTGCAGAGAGGCTGCATTTCTCCATTTGAAGCCTCAGCAGTGAGCTCATCTCCTCCGTGTGACTGGCAGTGCTGGCAGCTCCCCGCTGGCTGATGCTGAGTGTCTCAGGACTGCTGCCAGGAGGGGAGGACGTGTGTTTGCAAATAAACCTCAATCAAATCCGTCTGTAAGTCCTCTGCAGCAGTGGCAGTTGACCACTGGATCAGGCGAGGGAACCTTTGTGTGCCCTCAGTGTTTGCTCTGTGCTCACTCCTCTGTCACCTTCAGCTACGGGGCTGAAGAGCCATCCCTGAATTTTTAATTTGATTTTCTAGAAGTTCAGTGCTAGACCCATGTTCTTCTATGAAGCAGTGGATCAAATGGTTATGTATGTTTGGATTCTGAATTGTCTTTTCAAGGGCAAAGAAAAAGGCTCTGAAAACACAAAATCTCAAACCTTCTCTGCTATGCAAATGTTTCAGTGTAACCAAAGCCACCACTTCTGCTTTCTGTCTTCCCACCATAGATCTTTCAGATGCTGCCCAGGTGCCATGGAGCTCCCTGGGAAATGAATTTTTAGTGGTAGAAATTAAATAGAATTTTTGCCCAGGCCGAAGAAGGCAAAGGGATGTTTGGTAATTGCCCTTTCCCAAGCACACAGCTCAGCAGGCTCCTGTCTCCACAGTCAGGAAGCAGAGGCTGCTACAAGGGCATCCTTCACTGAGCTTTGAGGTAAAGGTGTATGTCTGAAATCAGAGCCAAAATACATTTAAAATAAAGGGAATCTTTGGACTGTTTTCTCTGGGGATTCACCCATTATCCAGACACCGTGTTGGAACAGTGGGTGGAATTTGGCCTGTTTGCTCTCAGTGCAACTTGCATTTCATCTCATTCTCCAATACCCTCACAGCCCACATTTGGGGTCTTGAAACAATCTCTTGTTTCAAAGTATAGTCATTGTACAAGCAAACTAAAGGCAAATTAAAGTGTATTTCCAGTGATATTTATTTACAACAAAGCTTTGAAATATGTCTATGAAAATATACTGGTCTAATCATATTATTAAGGGTCTAGCATTTATCTTGACAGTACATGAAATATGAGAGTATCTCTCAAGATGCTGACATACAGCAAGTCCTCTGAATGTCAGACTGCCTGCCTTGTTACTGGGTGAAGAGGAATTGCAAAATCTTTGCCATATGGATGCACTTAGCATTTCTTAAAATTTTAAGGTGAAATCAATATTTAGATCAAAATATTTCACAGTCCTAGAGTCACAGGTTCAGGTTTTAGAAGAAATTTCCACCTAGGTGAGCATACACAAAAATTATTTTCTCAACTTCAGAAGCTGCATAATTACAGCCTGGGATATCTTGTGTTAACTGTCCTTATTCTTTCTACTAACAGAAAATTAAAAAAAATAATCAAGCATATAGATGTTTAGAGTCTTTAAACAGCAAAATGCATTTGTGAATTTTGTTGGAGATAGAACATTAACCAAGAGCATTATGGAGGGAATTCTGCTAAAAGAGGCTGTTTGTTGTCTAAGCACATTATCACAAGTGAAGGTGACAAGGAGCCAGTGAAGTCTGGTGCGGCTATCAGATCTGGAAAGCACTTTGGAAGAACTTAACCCTCAAGTTTTAAAAATAAAAAATTCCTTAAGACCAAATTTTTGCTCTCCCCTCGAATGAGAGCAAACTGTGTCTCTAGACTGCAGGGCAGCCGTGCTGTTGCAGAGGTTTTAGTTTCTGTCCTGCACAGGGGAGATTTTTCGAAGCTTTATCAGCTCGCTCTGAGGAGTCGGTTACTCTTTCCTTCCTGAGCACCCTCGCCTCAGGCACCCAATCTCGGTGTCACTGGATCAGTTTTCCGGAGGAGTGATTATCCCTGGGTAATCACCTTTAGGAAAAGAAAACCCCAAAAGGTTTGTTCACACTTGCAAAGACACCCTTTCAGCAGCAGCTGATTCAGACCTGACCTGTGCACTTCACAGACTCACCTGACCACCTGCAGCCAGCGTTAAGCACAAACATCAAGCAGCTGGCGAGTATTTTGCCTCATCAGACTGTTCTCAAGATTGATTGTCCTGGCTTGGACACAGACTGTCCCTCCTGTTGCAAGGGCACCACTTGACACAGGTGGTAATCCACCAGTACAATTACCAGTTCTAATTATATTTGTCACCTTAGAGAAACATGGTTGGTAAAACTTAAGTAAAAACATTTTTAAACAAAACAAAAATTGCTTACCTGATGCATTATTTAACAAACTAACATCACCATCTATGCTTTTCCTTTTTTTCCCTCTCTTGTGTTCAGGTTACACCATGGTAAGGCAGTTAAAAGTTCACTTCTTTCCTTTTTGGGTCCTCTTTCTTTTCCCCAAGTACAATATTTACAGTGAAAATTCAGTAAGGAGATATTTAAGGGCAGGCTGCTCAATACTTTCTTTTTTTCCAGAAAAGTAATTAAGACAAATAAATGAACAAATCAAGGGGGTTTAAACAAAGCTTATTTTTTTGTCACAAACTCATCATCCACTGGGAATCCACAGCTTTCATTTTGAGGCGACTTTGGTTTAAAACAAACACCGCAACATTTGGGAACCCCCAACCAGGCTATCAGATTAGTATGTTCTTACATTAGCTTTTAAGTGAAGGTTGGAAGCCATGCTTACACTCATCTGTTCCTACCCCACATGGCTTGAGAGTGCAACTCTTTCAGTCCCAGCAGTAATATTTTCTTAGACTTTCCAGCTCCGTTTAATGTCACATCATATATCACCCTCCAGCACTGCTGCTGCTAAACACCCTCCTCGGGCAGCAAGCCTGGGTGTGCAGCGGTTTGCAGACCAGCCAGAATAATTTCCACTCCTTTTTAAGCTACTATTATAATGTGTCTGGTTCTGTGAAACAGCTGCATGTGTTTAAAAGGAACTTCTTAGGATAACTTTGATGAATGTTAAAATGATCATACTTTTCAGAGGATTCCCTTGCATTTCATTGTGTTTCTAATTAAAAGCTAAGTTTGCAATCAAGAAACTGCAGGGGAAAAAAGTAAAATAGGGTGAACTACCCTGCCCTGTGAGGAACTTTCTGCTAACAAGGACAAGTTTCTTGGATTTATGTCGTGGTGATCATTTCCCTTGGCTTTGCTCCAACAAAGTCACACATGCACAAGTCCGATATGGCACTGCTGAGTCCTGGAAGGCTCTGCATGGCTCCATGGCAGCCCCACACCACTGCAGGCACCAACCTTCCCTCCGGCAGAAGAGTCTGTAACCTCTGGGACTGTGTCACTGCCCTGCCAAATCTGGGCTTCTCCAGCTGAGGCCCAAACTTGATCCTGCAGCTGGTATTTCTGAAATGTTGCAGGGCAGAAACCCCAGGGCTCTTGGCCTCTCTCCTCTTTGTCCAAATTTTTTCACCACTGGCCAGAACTAGAAGAAGGGGCTACAGGTCTATCACACCTGCAAGTTCCTGACCCAGTGACAGCAGAGGTTTTCAGCCCAGCCTCCCTTCACAGCTATTTTTTTAGGATGATGAGACCAATATGAGCCCCATCCATCTTCCCCAGGAGGGTTTATTTTCCAGAGAAGACAGAGCTGTTGATGTCAAGAGAAATAATTTCACTCAGGCCTGTGCTCTGATCCTTTGGGTATACACCATATTTAGTCTGTTGCTGAGAGGGGGTTGTTTCGGTATTTTGTATTTGGCACGTTGATGGGAATTCCTAGAGGATCCTAGCTTTCCCTTTTTGGGATATCGCCATCCACAGGTCCTACTGCACAAGGCTGTTGGCTACTAGGGGAGGAAGGAGGGGGGACAGCTGGGGACTGAAGGTTTGGGGGGCGTGAGGAAGGTTTGATGAGGACCAGATTACTCGCTAACCCCTGCAGGTCTGGCTCCCAGCAGCCTGTCCTCCTCTCCGCGCCAGCACACGGTGCCTGCTCCCAGTTCTGTCCATGCATCCCAGGGACTGTGCCCCCCCAGCTCTTCATCACTTCTTTTCTACATTTACGGACACAGGGAGGTATTTCTTATATATGAACAAGTATTTACAGTCCTTTCTCAAGAACTGAGCTGCACAATGGCTCGCAGAAGAAACTCTGGCAAATCTGCTGGGAAGGTGGGAAACAACCCTTTCATTTCCCTGGAGCAAAGGAGGCTTAAACCAGCTCCAGGCTCCCAGTGTCACACAAACACAGGGAGACCCAGAGCCACCTCCACCCACACAGTCCTGCTGTGTTAGGAATAACCCTCTTTGCCCAAGCAACCCCTGACCTCAGGGACTTAGCTCCAACAAAATGCACTGACAGTGGGCAGGGGACATCCTGTGCCACACGGGCCCGTGACCTGCCCTTTGCCCTTCTAGGCACAGGGCCACGAGGGGCAGGGATACTCCCAAGG
Source organism: Cnemophilus loriae (assembly GCA_013397755.1). Lineage (NCBI taxonomy): Eukaryota > Metazoa > Chordata > Aves > Passeriformes > Corvidae > Cnemophilus > Cnemophilus loriae. The sequence continues at coordinate 799,500 of VZTF01001826.1, forward strand.
CAGGAAGGAGTTAAAGGTCCATTCGCTTTGTCAAACAGCAGGGGAAAAGGGTGAAACCCTGAACTTGTGACTTAGGGGCACCCCTTCCATACACCTTTTTGATAGCCAGAACTAGCCTGCTTCCCTAAAAAGTGGCTTGGGGCAGGGGCCACAGCCCAGGGTTAGGCCCTGCTGGGAACGAGGTCCTTGGCTCAGGCTGCGTTTTTTAAGCCAGGTACCAAAAGGATTTTCCAGCAGGACGTGGTTTCCAGGGCCCCTCCCCACTGACAAGATTCTCCTCCTCTATATAGGGAGGCTGCAAAGGCAGCAAGGACTTGGGCTGTCCCGGCTGGTGGCTGTATCTCCAACTCACTCTGCTCCCCCAATTGGACACCTGTAAGTACCACGGGAGGGCGAGGTCCCGGCTGGGCACCGGGCTGGGGGCTCACACACTTCGGGATGGGGACTCTGGCAAGTTAACTCTTACTCTGCTCTGCAAACACATTCAGAGAATTAACCTGGGGATGGGAACAGACCTATCAGATGTGCTCAGCGGATTTATCCTGGTTTGTGTGTTACTTGTTGGGGTCTGGTTAAAATGCAGAGAGACTGTGCATGCCTGAAAGTGTGCACAGATGTTCTAGCCTGCTTCTAGTCACTGCTAACACTGCCGTTGCTGGGGCGAGCCTGAAAGATACCAGCTGCAGAGAAGGAGTTGTGCTCTGGGCTGGCAGCAACACCGCCACAAGCTGCAGGGCAGGGCAGGTGGTCACAGGTACCTGCTGCAGGTAACCATCACTCGTGCATTCGGGAATGAAAAAGCCTGGTAACCTGAGCTGCTGATCTTCTTTAAGTGTTCCTAACCTCTCAGTCCTAATAAAGGACTGGTAAAAGAAAGTGCAACCAAATAAAATAATCAGTTCATCAGTAACTTGTTCTTCAAACAGGAAAAATGCTTAAAAATTAGAAGAAGGAATGGAAACACTTTTACATAAATGCCCCAGCATTACATATATCTGTTTTTAATATGCTGGGAACAAATTTTAAGCAAAATTAATCTGATAATTTACTGAACTACAGTAAATTTAAAGGTGGTATGCCTTTTTTTTAAGGGGAAAATAAAACAACAAACTCCTAAGAAAATCCCTTAAGTAAATTAAGACAACAGTAGATGGCAGTGCAGAAAGCAGCTTCAGCGCCATCCCAGAGGTTCACGGGCTTCTTTCACATATGTGTGTGTGTGGGTGTGCATCAGTGTGCATGCACACCTGTAAAAATGTCGATGTTTATGTGAAAGGCATATATGTTTGTGTAATTAAGAAGCATCATGAGGTATTTTCAATATAAGGGAAATCAGAAGGCTTGTCATTATTATCTAACACATACATCTTAGTAAAATCTTTTCTGGAATACACTTGTTGAAAAACAAGCCCACCTTGTCCTTCAGTCCAAGCTTAGCCCTGACAGGCAGTTTGCAGCAGGATTGTCTGGATGGACTGACTTGCTGAACTCCCCAAGTTCCCCCTTCCCTCAAGCCACTCACGCAGGGGCTGAACTGATGAGCCCCCGAGAGCAAAGCTGTAATTAAGTTGTCACTTCAGTTTAGTGCCCGATTCTGCTCTGGCCGTGTTCGCTTGGATGTAAACAATGAATTTTATTATCTCATTTGCAATTGACACACTAGTCCCTAAAAGGTATTTGTTTTGAATTTGTTATCATTACATTTTTGTGGAACCGCGAGTATTGAGCAGAACATCTCCATAAAAGGCAGCGTGGGGATGTATGCAGAGATCCCAATGCTTTGCAAATCACAGAGACTTATTAGTTGCAAATCTGATGGCTTTTAAGTATGTTAATTTTAGGAGAAGCCAAGAGCTCGAGATAGCTTTCCAACTTGTGCAAAGTCCGGTTAAATTATGGATTATTTGTAAATTCTAATCAATATACAGAATCTGATTTAGTTAATAGAATGACATCTACAAGAATTTGAAATAACTGGTATTTTCCAGATAAAGGGAATCTATCCCTTTTTTTTCCTTCTTTTCTAATTTTTACAGTTTATAACACAGGCAATAACTAGGGCAAATTTCTCTGGAATATTGGAAAATGAATCAAGTGTTTAGTCAGAGTTATGTAGTAATTCACATTAACAAAGGTGAGAAGACTTTAATGGAAACTGAGGCACTTAGAGACAATTTGATTGAAGTAAATGGAGAATGCACCAAAAAAAACAAAACCCAAAACCAACCAACCAACAAAAAAAGAAAAAAAAAAAAGAAAAAAGAAAACAACAAAAAAAAACCAACCCCCAAACTGATGGTACCTTCATATCCAGATGAAAAGGTCTACAACAGGGAAAGGTGAAAGGCCAGGAGGGATTGATAGCAGTATAGCAGTGCTCCTGATAAAGCTGTCGATGCTGGGGAATTCCAGTTCCCAGATGAAGGTCACAAGGTCAGGATTCACCCCTAGATTATCTTTTGATTATCTTTTTTTTCAAGCAGTGTTCAGTTGGATTATTCAGTAAAGTACTGGAAAAGTAAAAGATAAGGAAACTGGAAATATCATAGTCAAGAATTACTGTGGCCCAAGAAATGCAGTTTGAGTCAAGCAGCACGTTACTGCTACACTCTTCCATCCGAAACTATTCATGACAGCAGGACTTGATTTTCAAAAATAATTGGTTATATGTTCCTCTGTTGCAACAGTTATTCCCTGTACAGATGTGATGAGGCTTTATATTGACATGCACATCCTGCAGAGGAAGGGAGAAGTGTCCTTTATCTTTTCCTTAGGAGAAAAACAGTCCCTCCAAGCTCTGACTCAGGAGACAATTCTACTTGGCCAATAACCTTTTAATTAAAGTGCACTTCCTGGAAATATTTATATTTCATCCTTGAAATAATATACTCAGGATAAACTAATTATAGAGACAGCATTCAGCTTCTGTCATTAACATGAAAAGGGAAAAGACAGTGAAGATCAGCCAGATATCTCCATAGTGGGACAGCAGACAGAGGAATAGAGTGAGCTGTGGAAGTATCCATGCATGTTTGGGTGTTAGACAAGAACAACAAATGGATCAGGTTAGGTGTCATTTGGCACAATTTTAAGGCAAGAAACTTCATACCAATGGCATTTTTGTGATTGCTTTTCCTCCTCCCATTCTCAGGATATCTCACCTCTGGCTATAAAGTGTATACTCTTGTACATGATTTGAGCTAAGTGGATGAGCACCTTCTACCACCTCTTGCACATGGACAGGGGTCTCCCTTTGTCTCAGCCAGTCCTATGGGTGAAAGCCAGGAACTGGCTAAAGGGTAAATTTTGCCTTCCCAGGGAATGTTCTCAGCAGGCAGTAAGGAGTCTTTCCCCTTGGCCCATTTCCCCAGTATCAATCACATGCTGGCCCAGTGCAGTGCAGTCTTGATCAGAGCTGGACCAGAAGATATACTGCCAATTATTAATCAGAAAGCTTCAGCATCTCATTAGCAGCTCATTACTCCTCACTAGGACAAATTTAGTTGAGTTTGTGGAGCTTATATTCTACCCCTTCCATTCAGATGGAAGACCTTCCTTTATAATGAAAATGAATAGTGCACATTAATAAATAAATTCAATTATTAATAGCCATTAATCCGCACTTCATAACTGCATTTCCTTTTTTACTGCAGTGGTAGTCAGAAGCTGCTAAAAGTTTATCCTTGGACTCCAGAGGTTCAGTCATGAAAAGTTCTTTTCACACAAATCCATGTTTTCTCCTCATTGTGTTTCAGAGGAGTTCTGGGATCCAGCTCAGACTGTCTGTTCACTAGTTCTTGTAAGGGATCTATTCTCACCATATTCAAACTAGTCCTAGTGCTTGGATCTAGGGAATAAGAACCTGTGTTTCCAAGTTCTGCAGTTAATTCCACCTTATATACCTTCCAAACGGATCTTATTTGGAAAAGATTGAATTTAAAACTTTCTGCACCTTGCTATGTACATGCAGGAAGAAGTAGGAGTCAAATACAGGCAGATCAGCTCTCAGTTTCATGCTAGAATCTGTGGAAGATGTTTTTGACTTAGCATGTAACAAAGAAAGGAACTTTTCCGTGGTCCTTGGGCAATGGAACAGACAAACCTCTGGGATGTCACACTGTGACATGTTTTGTAGCAGGCCAACAGTTTTAGCTGTGGTTGGGTTTTTGAGGTAGATGGTCAGGATGGTTTGGCAGTTTGATTTCCATCATCATTTTCTGTGGGCAGCCTCGGAATAGCAGGATTTGACCCCATGGAGCTCAGCTCTGCAGTTCGGTCTCGCTTTTGGTGTTTCTGACAGCAGTACCTAATTCCTATTGATACCAAAGTGCTGTCACCTGGCATTTAGCCACAGGCAGCACTATCCAACCTTTCTGATGCTTCAGCATGGCCATATGGCTCTCTTCTGGGCATAGGATGGGCTGAAATCCCCATGTCCACTGCTGCAGCAGTTCCTCCCACGCTGCTGGGGCAGTGGGGTGGAGAACGTGCCTTGCTTGTTGCCACTGCAGTGGGAGAGGCCAGGGCAGCTCCTGCTGCTCCCTCAGCCCCCTGCTCCAGGAGCTGCAGCTCTGGGGATGGGGCAGTGCTTCTATGGCTCCCCTGTCCAGCAGCTTCGCCCCGCAGCCGCCAGCTGGAGAGCTCAGCTGGAGAGAATACCATCTCCATTATTGGAACTGTGTGGCTCTACCAGCCCTCTTGGCAGCGAGGGAGCATTTTCTGCCTTAATCCACACAGAGGTCAAATAGTTTCCTCTTGCTCTCTTCCAAGAATCTCCTGGGAGCGAGCAGAGGGCCACATCCTACAGATGCTCCCTCACAGAGCCTTGACAGTGGGGAATGCTGCTCAGGGCCAGTGGCAGTGCACGGGTCCAACCTGCCAGGGTCTCCCTCACACATTGCACGTTCATGGATTATCTGGGTGAATTTTCCTCTTTGGGATTTCCAGGCAAGGCTCTAGAACAAGCACATTTAGGTTTTTTTCGTTTGAAGACAAGATAATTGTCAAGGGAGTTTAAAGAGCTGGGGCATCTAATTTCCACTAGATTTCAGTGGGATATCATCTAACCTTCTTAGGCGTCTCTAAAAATCCTAGTTTTGTTTTTAAGCTTTATGTCACCTTCTGCGTGATCCATGTTTCCTTCTCAGATCCCTCAGACAGTGTGGCCTTGCAAAAAAACCTTAATCTGTGGGAAGGCTTCAGGGACAAATATTTGGAAAGCAAGCTCTGATACTCCCAGAGCACAGGGTGTCCATTTGGCTACATAGCACAGGGCTTGGTCGTTACAAATACTGTCCTGCTTAGGGGTTGACTGCTGACATCTTTAGCAGTCAGTTCTCCAAGCTCCCTCCAGATACATGTTTGTTCGAATGCGGTAAATATTAAATTCATTCTCAATAAGGAAATGAAACAGCCTCTGTCTCCTAGAGATGTTTTTCTTGGGCACACGCTCTTTGTAGCTCCTCCCCAGCTCTCCTCTCTGCTCCACTGCACAGCAGGTTTCCCAGCCAGCACAACTCTTTCTGCCCTGGAGCAAACCACAAATCCTCTGTGTACTCCTTCCCTCATTTAGACCTGTGCCCCCACGGGACAGAGCAGAACACTCAAAAAGCTCCAGCGTTATCAGCACTGATCTTGCAGCCACATCCAAACTGCAGTGGCCAGAGCGGGAGAGCAGCTGCCTCCTGTCTCAGCACCGTGCAAAGCAGCCTAAACTCTCCCCTGGCTCTCACCTAGGGAGCAGATACATCCAGCTGCTTCATCCATGTGCAACTGTGTGACACAGATGCACCATCCTTCCAGTCTGAGCATTCGTTCAGTGTCTTTTAGCTGAGGCAATTTCCAGGCTTGTTTTTTTTCTTCTCTCTCTCATGTTCATAAATGATCAGCTCCTACTGTCTGACCCATGGGAGGGTGCTCTCTAAATTACTTCTCCTTCACCGGCAGTACTGATAACAAATATTTTTCCTGCTTTTTCTGTTGACCTTGTCTTAATCTTATTCTTCTCCAAATGAAATGGTATTAAGTGATTGGAAATAGTCCTTTGCAAGAAAGGTTCATTTCTGTCCTTGCTGGAACACAGCCTGGGAACCATTCTTCTACTATTTATTTCATTATTGCACTGGTATTTCAGTATGCACCCAACAGCATTTGGGTGATGGGAAATTTTGTTTTTGTCTGAATTCAATTAACTTTGTGATGGGCAGGAGCTGAGGCTGCATGAAGGTGTTCAGCTGGTGGTCCTGGTGCAGTTCTGACAGTCTCACTGCACAGGCATTAGTTATGCCTTATTTTTCTCTCAGTGCAACATAAACAAGATAAAGTAATAAGCCCAGATGTGCTCATTTGGTTTAGTGCCGTGAAGCTTTTGATTTTGGTGATTTCGGACACAATAACAAAGGCATGGGAATCTGAACACAGATGATTTAAAGTATCTAAGCAGGCACCCAAAAGTATCCACATGGAAATGTGAGCTGTGACACAGGACCTATAGTGCTTTGGATCTGCTGCATGGCAGACTTGACAAATGTATTTTTCCTGGAATGTCTCCACATTTGCCTTCCTTTATCCCTTTAAAGCAGAATATTTTGCTTCCTCAACAGGTGTCTGCTGAGTCAAAATGGCTCAAAAACCTCTCAGCGATGATGAGAAATTCCTCTTTGTGGACAAAAACTTCATCAACAACCCACTTGCCCAGGCTGACTGGTCAGCAAAGAAACTGGTTTGGATTCCATCAGAGAAACATGGATTTGAAGCAGCAAGTATCAAGGAAGAGAAAGGGGATGAGGTGACAGTTGAACTGGCAGAAAATGGAAAGAAAGTGACACTGAGCAAGGATGACATCCAGAAGATGAACCCTCCAAAGTTCTCCAAAGTGGAGGACATGGCAGAGCTGACTTGCCTCAACGAAGCTTCAGTGCTGCACAATCTAAGGGAGAGATACTTCTCAGGTCTAATTTATGTGAGTAGACCCAAACACACGCAGAGCATTTCCTATTGCATGCGCCCATGGCCCATTGACAACGAGGTAGATCCCAGCCACTGTCTGGGATACAGGCCTTGTGTAGCACTGCCATGCAAGCACTAACCCCCAGCAATGGCAGCCTAACCCAAAAATGTTTTAAATTCACTTTATTCCCCGTGATTCTCCTGCTTCTTTAATAACTGCTTCTTTACTTAACTAAATTAAAACACATGACGGTTTCTTCCACAAAATTTACGAATTCCGAAAGGCTTGGAAAGTACTCTCTGATAGGTGAACAAAATCTCAGTCCTGCTGTTTGGGGGAAAAAAAATAATAGGGACTTTTAAATTAATTCAATGTAAACCTGAACAATTTTCCAGTAACTTGCAAAAAGAGCATACAGAAAAGGCAAATCATGCAGTTTTTCTCAGGCAAAATTCCCACTGAAAGGCAGCTGAAAAGTTCTGGTTTGGTGGTGCTGGAGTTAAACCTTATGTGTGGATAAAGGGACAAACCCACTTTGCATTCAGGCAAGAGTACTTGCGTGTACCAGTGTGTCACTGAAGCAAACTCACACATCCACTAAACCTTTTTGTCCCTCATGTTGATCAAGTTACAGATCAGACAAGTCTGGACAAATTATAATTTCTCTATGTTCATGTGAGTTATGGCAAGATTATTCTGTCTTTCAGTCCACATGAGTACATTAACACAAGAATATTTTGACATTGATAACCCTGTAATCTATCCACATCAACAGCTGGCAAACAGCACAGTAAGAAAGCCCAAAACTTTTCCAAGGAACTCGGCTGTTATCTTTGATTTTACATGGAGGATCCCTACGCTGTGCTGCAGAAAAGTTATCTACAGTTTCAATCTATGAAAATTTTACTTGCATGACAGACCACTGATGAGTAAAAGAAAGTACAGAGCTTAAGTAGAAACAGTAGTCAAGGTCTTATTGCTCATATGAGGAATGCTAAATTGGAAAGTAGAAAATGAAGCAGAAAATAAGATAGTTATATGGAGTACAACAAAGGAACTACTTGTTATGCGTAACTTCAAAGAGCTAAGCTCAAGATCTTTCCTTCAGGAATGTACTCAAGTGCACATTATCAAGTTCCTGAAAGAAGGCAGACTTCCCATCTTTTCGTTATTTGAGTTTATTGGATTTTAAGTTTGTAGGTGAAGATGTGGACCCACGTGCTATTATATCAGAACATGCAGCCTTAATGATTAAAACAGACTTTTTCTGAAAGTGTTCTGCATTGTTGAAAGAATTAAAAGAATTAGTAGAAGGTTAGTGGGATAAAATGTGGGATTGGGTATTTCTTTGTTGTTCTCAACAACACTCTGCATAGATGTTCCGGGGTTTCCATTATGGTTTTTTTGTGGAATTTTCACTTTCTACAGAAAGAGGAAGTTAATTTCCAAGAGTAGATAATGCAATTAGAAATCAAAGAGTTTTTCATGGAGGCAAAAATGGAAGTGTACCTGAAATTAAGTTGTCTTTCTCAAGAGACTAGATTTTAAGATGGTAAAAGTTTCAAAGAAATTAAGTTGACTTGTAGTGCAACAAGTTATTTGTATTTTCAGTAACCAAAACCTACTTGAAACTGCCCAGCTTTATGCAGTGCTGCCCTATTGGATGCTGTCATACCTTTTGAAAAACAGAGGGGGCCTCTAAAGAGAATTTGAGTCTCATCTACTTTCAAAACTAGCTGTAAACAACCATCTCCTGGCTTTGCCATGTGTTGCCTAATTTGCATCTCTTGGAGTCCCACCCATTCAAAGAAAACATGACCTCAACATTTTTCTCTCCAGAGCATCACTGACGCAAATGGGGATTCCCAAATCTGCTAAAGAAAAGTAATCAATCCAGCTGGAAAAAAAAAATCATCTCTCCCTTGCATTTACATTAAATATTATTAAATAAAAAGATTCAGTGCAGAAATTCACAGGGCCACTACACACTGGAAAAACACCCTGGCCTTTTGCTTCATCACAGATAATTAAGATAGAAGGGCAAGAAGAAACATGAGCCACTCACTCATATTTCACATTGCTTAGAACAAAAAGAATCTGCTTTATCCACACACAAATTACACCAAAAATTATTAAATAAGCATGAATAACACAGCAGTGCAACTTCAGTGGATTTGAGAGTAGAATCAAGTTCCTCGTGGCTGTATTCATAGGCACTTACTTGTTCAGTCTTCACTTTACAGTGAAAAATGCGGTCTTTGGTACATAAAGCTAGATATGCTTACTGGACCTGAGGTTGGATTCTTCTGCCCAAACCTAGATATTTACAATGCAGATGTGTATTTGTGCCAGTCTCTTGTAAATACCCATCAGCAGTAGCTGTCTGAGGTACAACACAAGCTCAGCACTCCCATGGAAGTATCCTTAAGATATTTCAAATTATGTTCTTCTTCCAGACCCTCTGGGGAGAGATTCAGCTGGGGGTCCTCCTCTCTAGACAGGCTGTGCCCCAGGGAGAAGGATTTACGGCATGGAAGCTTCAGTGCCCCTACTTTCAATCACACACTTGGCTGTGTCAAAACATCATCTATATTAATCTAGCTCCCCCAAATCCTTGCAAAGCAGACACCTAGAGCTGCAGTGAGCCAAAATAAGAGGAATTAAATTTCCTGAGGTGACAGATCATATCAGTCACAGCCCAGTCAGAAATGAGGATTCCTGAACTTCATCAGCTCCAGCTTTTGCTCTGCCTTAATAGCCTGCTTCTTGTGCCTCAAAATTAGCTCTTCAGAGGTATGTTACTGTGTGCCTGGATGTGCAAACAGCCCTGCATGTGGCAAGTCAGGAGATGCCTGGAAATCTCAGGGAACGGAGGTCTAAATAATTTCCTTGATTTCCTCTCCTATTATTTTACCTGGGTGGCAATGATTAGTTGAGTGTGTACAGTAAATCTATTTATACTATTAAAAAATGTCTTGCTGTCCTTTCCATAGGGCTCTTGGCCGTCATTCTAGGATAAAACTGTCACTTTTCAAGTGTGTTATCCTGGCAACACTAAAGTTCATTTTGACATGAGCAGCACAGTTTCATTCTCAACTCCCATGTCAATGAAAATCCAGCCCAGCAACTCCCTACCTTCCACACCAAGGGGTTCAGCCTGGGGATTCTGAGAACTGGCGAGGATTTGAGCTCAGTTTTCTTGAACTGTGGTGACACAGGCCCAAGCTGAGCTGCTGGTGGAGGTCTCCATCCCACCCGGAGCACCCCGGATGTTCCGTGCCCAGCCTGAGCACCCAGCCCGCCGCTGGTGGCTCTGGCCGTGTGTGCTGAATACCATATAAAGTGCTCAGGCTGTGCCGGGGCTGTGCTGGGCCATTGCCTATTATGGTCAGGAAAGGGAAATCCCTGTGCCCGGAGCCTCCCGGGTGCCACGGCCCGGCTCTGCCCAGAGCAGGGACAGCTCCAGCCACGCTGGGACGCTGCCCCGGGGCTGAGGGTGGCAGCAGCTGCAGAGCTCTCCTTCACACACACGGCAAGAAAATAAAATAAATAATAAAAAAAAAAAAAAAAAAAAAAACCAAACAAACCACTTCTGCCTATGTCAGAAACAGCATCGTTTCATTATTTCTTTTTTTTTCCATAGGCCAGTTCAAATAGCACAATACTCTTGCCATTATGATCTCATCACTTGGGTGGGGTTTTTTTTTTTATTTCGGGGGTTTAAATTTTCTTTTTTAAATTAAATACCCTTGCAAATTTCATACTTTTAGCAACTGTTTGTGAGATGTGGCTCTTCATCTATTATCGTATGCTATTATTTCTGGTCCAGTTCAATAGGTGGAATATTTAGAAATAAAAGAAAAATAAAAATTTAAAAAAAAACCCAATAAAAACAACCACCAAAAAAACTCACTAAGAAAACATGAATGAACACCTATCAGCTGGCAGCCAATATTCTTGTTTGTTTATGTATATCTTTTTATATTAATACCCTCCTTAAATTGTAAACAAACCACACTTTTCCTTAAGTTTCCTGCAGAAACAGTCATGTAGTGAAGGCATGGTTAGTCTCTCAAGGCATCTGTTTGGAACTTGGGTAATTTTTTTAAGGACTCTCATCAATCATCATTGCTACATGCTCTTCATAGAAGCTTTTTTTAAAAAACCCTTCACACATCAATCCAAGCTTCTTACCTAGGATTTCAGTTTACAAAATTTGGTGCCTACATGAGCAGATATTTATATCATATTCTGATAAGAAAATACACATATAAAGAAATATTAATTATTACAGTTGTTACCATACTCTTATGTGTGATAAGGGTGTGGATTATGTACTGAAAATAACTGAAGTTTAGGAGCTCTAACATCAGATCACGGTGTTTCTACAGATTGTTAGATTCACCTACTTTCCAGCGGCTCGCTTATTAGAAATAATTATTTGTGCACGTGGAAACCACCCATACACATACATTCAGAAAATCTCTGCTTCATTTGTTACCCTGGGCAGAACACAAAGGAGCACTGCTCGCTACAATGGCATTAATTCAATGGAGCCGATGCCTGTGTTTCCCAGCCTGGACATGGCATGTGATGTTAAGCCCAGCTTTTATTTGAATTCCCTTGCAGACTTACTCGGGTCTCTTCTGCGTTGTGATCAACCCCTACAAGCAGCTGCCCATCTATTCCGAGAAGATCATTGACATGTACAAGGGCAAGAAGAGGCACGAGATGCCGCCGCACATCTACGCCATCGCCGACACGGCCTACAGGAGCATGCTGCAAGGTAGGGCAGCCCAGGCTGCAACCCCTGCCCTGGAGGTGGGAGAAAACACCTGGGAGCTCCACATGTGCTCCTGCAAGCACCCAGCCGAGAAAGAGCTCTCACAGAGGGCAGCACTGCCTTTCTAGAAGTTTCAGAGGAATTCTTTGGCAGGAACAGCAGTCCACAAACACTGTGACTCAAAAAGGAAAAACAATCCTTTTACCCATCTGTGTCGAGGCATGTGGGAAGGTTTCAAAGTCAAGCAAATAGTTTTGGCAAATACGGGCATGGAAAATGCTCCCTCTCACTAGTGGAGACGATTCCAAAGTTAGCTGTGAGCACTGCTGGATCCGTCGGCATTGCTGCTCTCTCTCCCCAGCAAAGCAGATTCAAACAATGTTTTGGGGCTACTTTCCCTACAGCCTGATGTCTTGAACCCTGAGCTGAGATGTGCTCTGTTTTCCAACAAGGATGGCAATGAGCAGTGGGAAAGGAGTCAGGCCCCACAGGGTGCAAAGAAACCCCCAAAATTCACAGTGTTCTCCTCCTCCTGCAGTCACTACTGACAGACTGAGGGGATTTTGTTCTAAGGAAAACCATCACTTAGGGATGAAAAAGCTAAAGTGATGGATGTAGGAGGCTGCAACACCTCCAGACTATAGGGCATGACCAGGTGCCATCTCACATCGACCTTGGGTGCTACAGGAAACCAGGAGCTCTACAAAATGCTTTGAAACTTATATGCCCTCATAAGGACCCTGACCCTGCAGAAATTCTGGCTGACAACTATGGCTCAGCAAGATTCACAGGCTTGGCCCTACAGTTTAGGGCTTCCCAGTTTGGAGCTTAAGGATTAGGGTTTTTTCTTCCTGTGGCTTATATGACATTTATTTTCTGGAGCTATTTCAATTCCTTTATTTGAGTGCATCCCAGAAGGCAGAGCTACAGTGCAGCAGAGGAGGACCAATAAAGCAACAAAAATACCCTGAAAACAGACCTTCCTACACACTGTGTGATATAATCACAGTTATAAAAAACTTACTTGGCAGAAGGTTATCCCACTAAGCCACAGTCACACATCTGTGCTCCAGCTTCCCTCCTGAACCCTGTGCTCTGCATCCAGCACCGTCCAGGGCTCCGAGCAGGCCCTGAAGCCATTCCTCCCTTAGATCCTTTATTTAAGCAGCAAGCCTTGAGGGGAGCTCTGGAAGAAGCTCCCGGCTCCTGCAGACCATTAGCAGTTGTGCAGGGTACTGTATGTGTCCCTAGAAATGAGGTGGGGGGGAAAGAAATGGAAAAGGGCTATAAGCGATCTGTAGGAAAGGAAAAAAAAAAACATATGACTGCAGCGTATGCTGAAACAGAATTGTTTTGTCCTGACAATACATGAGTTTTCTGCCTAAAGTGAAACTAGTCTCAGCACAGATGAGCCTGATCCAAGAAGCACAGGGATGTCTTCCACTCCTCTTCTCTCTGACCGTGTCCTGTCCCTCCCAGCACATTCTCCTGAGCAATGGGAAGCCGCTGGAGGTGGTTTGCCCTCGGTGTGGCCATTAACTGCACTTGGAACAGCCTGGATTCAGCTGTGCCTGCCAGGCTGGGTGCTGGAGGGAGGAGGCAGCAACAGTGCAGGCTCCTATTGATTCACTTCTTTTGGTGCTCAGAATAATTTCCTGGCCCTACCAACTCTCAGGGAGTTACTCCTCATTATTCATGTGCCCCCATTGCAATTATTCCTGGCAGCAGAGAGGAGGGGGAGAGCAAGTAGAAAGGACCAAGGAGGGAGTAGGTGATCAGCTGAACCTTTAAGAGGATGCTCTTCCACTGCCTGCCACCCCAACCACGCACAGCTGGCACAGCAGCTGGCAAGTGGAACCACCAGAGCTCCCAGCATAAGCCCAGGACACCCACGTTTTACTTGCACATATCATCTTGGAGTCTCTCCATCTCTGAAGAGGGCCCCAGCTGCTTTTAAAGCTGTGCTTTTTTTTGTAAAAACCTACTCATGTTTTGTGCATAGAACTAAACCAACCCTCAAAATAACTCTGGTTATTCAGCCAAATTCTATTCACATTGGAGTGGTGAAAGTGGGCGTCAACATGGTTCTGTGTGAGCATGCAACACGTATAGGCACAGAGAGCTTCAGGGGGTTTGTGAGCATATTTCCAAATGGAATATAAACAAAAGTTCTTACTCATAAACATGGATCAGAGCACTAAATGTTTTCCCTGTGAAAAGTCAGTACTGCTCCTTATCTGGAAACTTGCATAGTTTCTGCTTGCCAAAGTAAAATATGTCTTAGATTCATGAGACTGAGGAATTATATTCTGGTACTTCATGACTAGGGCCACTTGGCCCAGAGCAATCAGCTTGTTCAGATGTCTCAGGGATCCTTTATCTTTTGGTGAACCAAGCCTCTGTGTCTGCAGATCCCTGGTCCTACTGCAGGTTCATCATCTGGGAGTCACAGCCCTCCACATTCTCACCCTCTCCTGTGTTGGCACAAACATCCAGCAGAAAACATGAGCTGTGCACTCTGCATTCCTCCTCTGCCTCAGCAACTTACTTGGTTAATGTATTCATTAGGGATGATGTTTAAGTCCCATCAAAGCTGTTCTGATAAAAACACTTAGCCACAGCTATCAGCAATCAGATAATCAGACTTTCTTCCAAATATGCAGCAAAGCTGACATCTCACAGGACACAGGAATTATCAAAGATGTTGGCTGGGCAAAGATAAAATTTCCACTTCTTTCAAGTGGTTCTGAGCACCTAAAACCCTTTTACAAATCACAGTCATGCTGTCTCATGCTCAGCCAGGAGTGCTGGGTGTCTTGTTGAATCTGCTGATTACCATGTCACTAATGCAGTTTGATCACTGCCCGGGCACAGCCATGGATGCTCATTTCCAGCCAGAACAAGAATAAACTTTAATTTTCTTTAATCTCAAAGACTGAGAATTCTACAAGAGCATTTGTGTGTGTGTGTGTGTCCCCAGGAGTTACCACGCTGAACTGGGCCCTCCTGGCTGTGTTTACAGACCAGCTGTAGCTGATTACTGCTACACTTGGAGACAGCAATCATAAAACATTTCCCCCTGCTCCTGCACCCTCTGCTTTCTCCTGTGTTTGGGATGAAGTAGCTCCATACAGAGGGCTTGATCCCCATCCCAGCTCTTGCACTGCCAGCATGATTCTTCGTGCAGCCATGATGCAAAACTGCTGCAGGTGAAAGCTTTTTGCTGTCCTGGAGGGGGTCCCCCCCTCTTGGTGCACAGTGTGGTCTGTGAATGCTGGTCACAGCAGCAAGGAGGAGGCAGTGCAGGCCAGGGAAGAGGAGCTGGAGGTGGGTGGATGACCCTTCCTGCAGCACTGCCAGCTTCCAGTGATGGTGAAGCTGAGACACTGCTCAGTAAGGAGGAGTAATTCTGCTGCCTTCTGTTGTCTTCCCTGCAGAAACAAAAAAAATAAATGATAGACAATACAAATGTGAAATCATGTTATGTAGAAGTAGTAACAAAGTTTTTGTGTAGTTGTTTAGGCCTTTATTAAGTTTTCTGGCAGTAAATCATCATGGAGAAGATATATTACAGCTTTCTGCATATTCAAGGAGATTATTTTCTGTGGAGCCACTTTTATGCAAGCTGGAGTTGAAAATGGAAAAACAAACAACCTGGTAGTTACTTGGAGGTATGGGAGGGAAACACAGTTCCCAAGGTCTTAGAAAAGGAGGCTGCTGTGAGAAGCCATCTGTTTACTGTGTCCTTAGCAGGACTGTACAGAAATGTCCCCTTTAGGCAGTGCAGTTATTAACAAATGTAAAGAAGCAGTAAGGAGTGGGGGAACATGGTTTCAGTCTGGTTTTTTTTCCTTTTATGGTAAAGCTGCCAACTTGCTGCTTCATTGTGATAAACCATCTGATTTTGTTTGTGATTAAGCAGAGCTAACTGGTCTATCAAGAACAGAGGGGCAAGAATTCTTACAGGCAATCTGGAGGTGTTTGGTGTAAAAAGTAAGCAGATTCCAGAAACAAAAAAAACAACTCTGCTGCATGTTTAGGAAAGCTGGTGAGACTTATAATGTAAGTGTAGATCTCTATTAAAAATTGAGGGGAAATTTTTTTTTTAACGTTTAAACATCTAATATAGAAATACAGGAGGTGGATAATGCTCTTCCAGATAGTGTCAAATTTTCTTAAAAGGCATTACCCAAAAAGATATTAGAATCTAGAAGACATATTTTGTTGGTTTTTAGGCCCCAGGAATTATATTTAAGGAGTTTCATTTATAAAACTCTTTCTCTTCTGATAGATCTAACCACATAAAGTTGCAGACTCCCAAAATAGGGCACAGTCTTTTCTATGTAGAATAAAACATTCCAGAACAGAAATAGGATTAATGGAATGGGAGAGCATTTGAAAGTAAATGAGACCAGTATCTGCAGCTCAGGTCATAACAGAATAGGACTGTACTTCCTGATACAGTTCATCTTTAGAATTGAAATTAGTTAGAACTGATGAAGGAGACAGAATAACATCTGGAATTCTCCCTCCATGAGTGTGCACAGCACAGTTTGTCAGCATGAGGTTTCTCCCATGATTAACCTATCCCTGGGGACATTTTGTGCAAATTCTGACCTTCCTAATCCTTCCTCTGCTCTTACATATCCCTGAGCTGCCCCTTCACAGGCACTCACACAAACCCCCGTGGTGGGCCAGTCTGTGAGACACCTTCAGGGGGGTTCCCTTACTGAAGAGCAAAAGAAGGGCAGCAGTGGGCAGCAAAAAGTAGTGAGAAAATACTTGGCTTGAAGAAGACCAGCTCTTTTAATGTTCCCTGAGCTCAGAAATTCCACTGGCAACGCAGTATCAAGAGTCACTTTTATTTTCTTTATGGTATTTATGGGTTAGTGATGCAATATCAATATATGCCCATGGTTTCTATTTACACAACAACGTATTTTTAGCAAAAGTTCTTCCATGCTCTCACTTTTTTAAGTTAAAAGAAAGCCTAGCTGGTACCCTGCAGTGAAAAACAAACATGGCTCACAGCTCCTCTCCTCCCAAATGTTTACATGGAAGAGTCCTGCTGTGGTGATTGCTGACAAATACCTCCAGCAGAAATGTAACAAGTCATTTTGCACCAATTTACCAAACAAAGCAGTTAAGTGGCACCATTTGTTGTGTGGTGATCAATAAAGCAGTTAATGTTATAGCTATTGAGGAACTGGGAGTAAAACAGTTGTTTAATATCGGTCCAAGGCATTGCAGAATCCTCTAATGCTTTTCCTAGACTGGCTGTGGGCCAGGCAGCAGTTACGACTTGAGAGCTTAATAAATAGGTTTAAATAGGTTTAAATAAACAGTCCTCATGGTGTTTATGACATACAGGGTCAGCAATAGGGGTGAGCAACCAGACAGGTATTCCTGCAAGTCACCCCACACACGGAGCAAAAGGAGCTCGTGTCTGAACCTCTGAGCAAAGGCTGGTGCTGCCTCTGCTTTGGATAAATAATGCCAAACCATACAGAAGCACTGGCTTCTTCCTAATTATCTGCCTCAAGTCTCAGATTTGTAAACTAAGGACACTTTTCAAAAATGTATTTGACCTGCCTGGGAATTTATTTTCCTAAGTCAGAAGATTTTTTTACAGCCTGTAAAGGCAAACTGACAGTCTCAGTCAAAGAAGGGCAAACTTCAGTGCTGGGGCTAGTTGCCCAAAGCCTTGCTCAAGTCTGCTTCCAAGTAGCTTCAGGGCTGGAAATACCACACCTCTCTGGGAAACTTGCCCTGATGTTTGACAAGTGAAGAAAACAGTTGTACTTTAGAAGGGATCACAGCAAACATGCTCATCATGCCTTTTGGCAGAAAAATCTGTGTAAAAGTTCTGAAGGTAGAGAGAAACTCCGACTGCAAATGAAGAAGCAGGGAGGATCACTCCAAGAACAGGTCATGGAGATGGGATGCAATCCTAACCCTTCTTGCAGCATTACAGAACACTGGACTCTCGTGTGCTGAAACTTCTCACATGCCTCACATAGTAGAAATGCAAACTTTGGTCCTCCTTTATATAAATCTTGATCCAAAATGTGTTTGATGGTCTGTTTGTAGTAAAAAACATGAATACTTACATACTTGTTGAAATGATCTTGTAAAATCTACAAAGTATCTTGTTTTATCTTATTCTTTGGAAGATCTTCCAAAGAAATTACTTGTCCTCTTGATAAAAGTTGTCTTGCAGTCTGAAATGAAATACAGACTACATTATTCAGGTTTTTGAACTGCTTTGCTTTCAAAAGTCAAAGCTTTGCATGACCAGCTTAAAACATTTTAGTCGTTGGTGCCTTATCTGTCCAGACTTTGCTTCGAGTGGGCTGCTAGCCATAGTTCATAAGCATAGTAAAAACTTGAGTTTCAGGTTTGAAATTTTGTTATAATCTTCTTACAGAGAGCCTGATCTTTTTTCTGTCCTCATTACAGTTCATCTCTAATGGAATTTACAAAAAATATTTTTGGCCTCTTAACCTTTTGTTCATTTTTTGTACAAAATATTTCCATTAGAGATGGGTATTTAAATGCAAGGGCAAATTAAATAAGATGTGAACCCAGTACTTTTGACTAATCATGGTCGGCCACATTTTAGAAGGTCTAGGCTGTTCAATGTAAATCCTTATAAATATAAGTGCTTCTGTCAGAAAGGCCATTTTCCCTAATTAATGGATTATTTTTCTTTATTCACAGATCGAGAAGACCAGTCTATCCTGTGCACGTAAGTAAACTGATCTATTTTAGTATATCTCAATGTCACAATGTCTTTATTCAAAATTCAGTAAAGTTCTGATGGAATGGACACATTCTCCTCACCTTCAGTAAGCTTGAACTCCAGTCCCAAACCTACTTCAGTAGATAGACCTGTTCATAAGATAAGGAGCAGGTATCAGTGTCATAGGAAGTCTTTAATGCATAAACTTATTTCTTTAAATCAACTTTCTGAACTTAGAGATTTAACAGATTTTTACAGTGAACAGCTGGGGAGTGTGGTTATTACTCCACAAAATCCCACTGGTTTGTCATTCCTGCCCATTTTGAAAAATCACTCAAAATGTTGAACTGGACAGGGATCTCCTGCTCGACCCTCAGTTTTAACTCTCTTTCCATTCTTCTGTTGCTCATCAGTTGATTTCATTTGTTTGAATGCCATCAAAACTGCTTTTGACATGATTTTGTCTTTGTTAAATTAGACATTTTCCAGTTTTCCTGATAAAAGATAGAATTTGATTCTATATAAATGCAGATACTGTTTGCAGAGCTGGCATGTGTATTATTTATAGCAGGTTCATGCAGTGATGCTGTAATCTGTCAGGTTTAGGTTATCTGAGAAAATGTGGCTACTGACTGAATATATACATTTTTTAAAAGCACTGCTACTGATCACCAGCCATAATATTACTTTTGAGTGCCACTGCTGACTGGAAAAAAATTATCACCTAATAAAATTTATATACTGCATCTGGTAGAATAAGGGCTATCATAACTTTAACCTCTGTTACAACAAGACTTCAGTATTTGAAAGTATACCAATCAAAAATCTGCCCCCAAATGCATTAATACCAAAAAGAAATCTAAAATTCTTGCAATGATGAAGGAAAAATTGACCATCACATTCTTCCCAGGATGAAATCTGTCATGGTTATGAAGACCAATTTACAATATGCATTTCCTCCTTCTATTTTTGTACTTTAGTTTATTTTTCCACTAGTAAATCCTCTTTTAACTTTGGAACATTGGTACTTTCAAGAAAGGGACTTTCTTTTGCAAATCTATGCCTTTTTGTTCATGAAAATCCATTAAAGGATCCACTTCTTCTTCATTTATTGAAATTACCTGACCATCTTGCTGGAAACCTAAAGTGTTTTACACCAGTAATATATAAAATAGAGAAAATTAAATGCCTTTTCCATCCAGTAATGTATAGAATAGAGAGAATGAAATGCCTTTCCCATTTTGAAAACAGCCACAGCAGGTGATTCCCCTTGACATTTAGAGTAATTGCTGTATGTTGGATGTGCATCACAACCCATAGCTTCAAACAGTCCTCACACATCTTCTAAATTCTGTTGATTGTCCAAGCTAAAACTAATGTACACAACTTTAACCACTACTGGTTTAACTTTCTTGTTGGCCTTATTTGGCTGTGCAGAAAGAAGAAAGCTCACTTGGCTTTCAGCTTGGCAGCTGTCAAGTTGAAGCAATTTGCAGTATCTTATAGAATTGTTAGAAATTCTAAGAAATTATCTTTTTGCCTAAAATATGTAATAATAACTGAAGTCTTCATGGCATTGATCAGGCAGGATTTTTTCTTGAAATAGCTACAGGCTTGAACTTTCCAAGGCAGCGGGGCAGATCTGAGAACTGAGCCTGATTCTCTGTTTCTGATTATAAATATACCCATTCTCAGGACTTCACCCCCAGCTCATTAAACCTACCCTCATGTGGTTAAGTACTGTTTGCATTCTTTTTCAGTCCTTCCCCTTTGTGTGATTAAACATGGTATGTTTAAAATCTCCATCTGTCTTCAATGCTCATGGATTCCAGTGCTTCCTCAGAATTCTCTATCTCTCCAGATTTCATTACTTCCTCTACATTTCATTAATTACTGCACTCATACTGCCTTTGGCCTCCTCTCCTCTGTGCACACACATCCTTTTGCTGTTAGCTCTTTCCCATGGGTAGCATCACTGAACATCCTCTGGTGTCATTCCCTGCCGGTTGCTCTCTGGCGCTTTACAGTCAGCCTCAAAATCCCACATCTTGTCATGCACATTTACAGCACAAAAAACTTTATACCATGGCTGTGCTTACTAATATGTCTGTGGTTGCATTATTGTAACATAACACAACATAGCATAACATATATAATACATATATAGTACATAATATTGCACTAAAGGTATGAAATATGAAATCTTACTCTTTTATGTGTCTGAAAATTAGGGCAGGTGAAACGTTTCCACCCTTGTGTCTTGGTCTCTGTACTGCTCTGAGCAGCCTTCATTGCTCTGCCTGCCTGGCTATCAGGATTTCCTGAAATTCCTGCCTGTGCTTAGGCCTCCCCACTGTGCTCTCCCCTGTTTGACATCTGAGCTGGCCATGAAATGGTCTGTATTCACTCTTAGTCCATATTGACCAGCACAGAGATGTCGCTGAAGGAAAAATCCCAAGAAATCTGTCCAGGTACTCAGAGACCTGAGCAAGCTCAGTGCATCAGCAACTGAATGTGACTTGAACTAGGCAATGGCCAGTGAACAGACCTGTGGCTTTTCAAGCTTCTTCCAATGTTAGTGGAGGCACAAGCCCTCAAAGGAGACTTCTGGCCTCTTGTTTGATTTCTAAAGACACAAGTGGATTCTCCTGGAGTTTTCAAAAGGTTTTTTTTACTAAAAATTCTACAAGTGGTTATTTGCAGAGCTAACCACATGAGAGTTTTAACAATTTCCTCATAACCTGTCTGATCTTGGGGTTATCATATTTTAGCCACTTCCTGAAAAGAGCGGGTAGAGTATTTTCTAGAAAGCAAATGTGGCAAAGAGGACTGTGCACAAGTTTCAGTTCAAAAAGCAGCTACCTTAAATGAATGAGAAAACAATCTGATCAAAGTTCTGAGTGTTTGGGGTATTGTGAAGTCTGTGGAAACAAGTACTTGTTAAACACCTATACGTACATATAATCAAGTACTTTTTCATTACCTTATTTAAAACATGCATTCAGTTTGAATAGCTTCTGTAAAAACAGGGAAGAAGCAGAGTCATATTTCCACTTAATTTGATATGGGAACAGACAAAACATTGAGTGGGGCAGTGACCATCCTGCCCTTTTCCCCTTCTTCTCCCCTCTCTCTCTGGGCAAACTCTCCAGAGCCTCACCCGGCCACGGGACTCCAGCCCATTTCCTTCCCTGGCGCGTCAAGAAGCAAAATCATCCAGAACATCTCCAAACTGCAAAGCCCCATTAGTCAAAAGACTCCTCCACAAGAGAGCTAAACTCTTCTTTCCCAGCTCAGTAAATCTCAAAGGCTGGAGCTGGCAGGCGCTGCTGCCTGGCCCCTCTCCCACACAGATATCTCGTGGAGCTCCAACCCGGGCGCAGCTTGGTGCTGACCCCACTCCGTCTCCTTTGGGAATTGTTTTGTAAGTAAACCCATAGGATCAGTGGGCTGGCTTCTGAGACGAGTCTCCAGTGGGGTACAGCTGGTGTGGGACAAAGCTTTTCACTGTGTTTGCACGTCTCATAGTGCAGGACAAAGGCTGCCAAGCCCTGATGTGATTTAGAGCAGCTCATTGAGTGCCCTGCGCACAGGGGCTTCCCACAGTGCCAGCACAGCTGGATTAAGGGATGTGTGAACGGGCAATTCTCGTGGTTCATTGCTTACTGAAACAAATGCTGAAAATAAGTTCTGCTGTTGCTTTTCAGATGTTTCCAAGAGTGGAATTAAGCTAAGCCTCATATCAGAATATTAACATGGAAAGCTTTCCAATTTTCAACAACAACAAAAAATACACTTTTAAAACTAATTTTCCTGAGTTATTCTGAAATGTACAAGAGTCCTAGTTACACCACAGGCTCAACCCCCAACAGTGGGGCCAATTTGCTAGTGTCACCTTGTTCTTATTTGGAAACCTATTCTAGCTGGGATAATATTCATTTAAGGTGAAGGTAATGGAGTCATGGAGGGTTTTGTAGCTCAAGAGGTACAAAAACTCTGTTATAGCTGCGCACTATATATGTGAGCTTATGTTCTTTAAATCCTGTACTGAGTTCCTAAAACA
This sequence comes from Cnemophilus loriae, assembly GCA_013397755.1. Lineage (NCBI taxonomy): Eukaryota > Metazoa > Chordata > Aves > Passeriformes > Corvidae > Cnemophilus > Cnemophilus loriae. Next base: position 822,037 of record VZTF01001826.1, read on the forward strand.
ATGCCTGGCAAGCAACGAGGGAAGGATAATCTTAAATTATACCCCACGATGTGAGAGCGGTATTTTTAACAGAGCAAGCCTGTTAGCCTAGTGGAGCCCTTTGCTCTGGGAAAGCCAAAGAGTTTCTTAGGAGGAAAACTTGCATAGGAAGTAGCTAAAGTACTGCTGTTAGGCTGCTCAGAACTGGGCAATGGGACTTGCTTTTGATCTGGTTTTTTGCATTGGCCATCTGAGCTGGGTGCAAAGAACAGCATTGGCAGTAAATGTGCTTCCTTGTGTATGGCAGGAAAAAGAATTATTTGAGAGGGTTCAGTTAAACAAATGGTCAGTCTGCTTCCTAAAGATGATGGTTAGGAGAGTGGTAACAGCATTTATATGGCAAACACCTACTTGGAACATAATTAAGTGTGAGGAAAATGGGCACTCAGAAGAAAGCAGCAGATGCCTCCTGGGAGGAACCCCATCGTGTATGGTCCTTGCCAAAACCACCAGAAGATGTTTGCAGGAAAAAGACCCATCTTTAAAAATTCACTCACTGAGCTCAAGAGAGCGAGTAGATTTTAAAGCAGGTGGGATTTCTCATACCACCTCACAATAGACGTTGTTTCTGCCACCTCAGAAATGATAGTGCTTCAAGGCAGATGCAGAGAAAAAACCCATTCTGCATGACCAGTTCTGTTGCAACTCAATAGTTCTAGGAAGAATTTCATCCACCTGTGACATGAACTAAGAGATTCACATGCTTTCCTTCTCCTGGGTCTCCCTTGGTAAACTTCTTGCTATTTGGAGACATTGACCTGACCTAGCCACCCCTCCTCATTAGCTGGTTTACAAACACATGGCATTTCATCACTGAGATTAATTCAGATGTTGTAATATGGCTGTGATACATCCTTCAGAGTATGAGGGCTACTGATGTTTAATGAATACTTGTTTATCAGACCTGTCTATTGTCATAGACATTTATGACTGATCTGATATGTTGAAAATCAGATGTATTCATCAGCTATAGACATAATCCTTGGAGACTTTTTTCCTAATTAACCTAAAGAGGTTGAGGTTCTGTGTGTTTTCTATTTCATGTTGAGGAACTTTTTTATTGTCTGTTTCGAAAGGAAGTTAAAGCCCCAAAGTCTATCTGCAGAAAACAGGAAAGCCCTCAGCCTGTGCAGAAGCAAAGAGTTAAGGATGAAAGAACAGAACTAAATGTTAAGTAACTTAAGCATTACAGTATGATGGGATAATTACAAGTAAAATGATGCCATATATGGTAATACTCACAGGGATTCAGGGAAAAGCCAAATGATGGGCACTGTTGCCCTGGGAGAAAGGAAATGCAGTGATGATGTGATGAACTACAAATAACCCCTAATAAAATGGAATAGTTCAAAGCCCAGGGTTTGTTTGAAGAAAGTTGTTTTGGTTGCTTTTTTTCCAAAGAAACAAAGCTGTAAGGTAGATTTATTTGAAAAGTTTGTATGCATATGGCTTCAAATTGGTGTGCTTGGTTTGGAATTGTTCCCAGGACACTTAATTTTTATCAATAAAACACAGAAATGTTTTAGCACTGAAGCACAGGCAGAGATGAATCCAATCTCTAAACTGTGCAAATTAACCTAGGTCTTGTGAAAAGGAATCTATTAATCTCAATTACTTGTGGTTCAAACTCTAAAAGCCAGAAGAAACAGTTCTTATCATGTTGTACCTCAGGCAGGAATTGTTTCTGGTTTCCTAAGGTTTATATCAACGTTATTCTGTATTGAAAGTTCTGTCCAGCACTTCTCCATATTTTTATGTCCATTTATCGCTGGTCCTTTGGTAGGGAAAATTAACTCCTGTATTTCCTAATTAGGAAAAGAAGCAGAATTTCAGTGGATCCAGCTAAACAGTTTCAGACTCAAAAGAGCTGATAAATATCTCTGGGATTTTTTAATGTTTTGTACTTTTTTTTTTTTCAAATCCATTTTAGTTTAGATCCAAAGAAAAAGAAGTCCAACTTAGATTGTTGTTCTCCTCACAGCACCAGCTCAGTTGAAAGAACTCGTTTGTTATATCCACACCCACTTTACCACACTTTTTGACTGCTGAGGAGGACAGTATAAAAACATTTTTGTCCATGTAATCATCAGAGCCAGAGGTATCTGAAAAACATAAGATGATGTAATGTAACAATTAGAGATGAAAATTGGCTGGAAATCTCTATCAAGAAAGGACTGTGTCAATCTGTACTTTGAAAACCACTCTTTTACTTTAAGAGAGGGTTTAAGAGTTGTAAATAAACTTAACCTGGAAGTCTTCCAAGAGATGAAAAGCTGCCACTGCCTTCCTGCTTCCCAAGGGACACTGCATGGAGCAGAGCTGGGATGCCAGTTCTGCTGGTCAGACATCTCCCCACGATGTCCCTTATTACCCAGTGAGCAGGGACAACCTCAGGCTGTTCCATTCTTGGTCCCACTGAATTCAAGGAGCATCTGAACACGAAGTTCAGATGAGGCAGGATCAAGCTGTTAGTCTACTTTAATGCCAGAGTTTCAGAAGAGAAAACCATTGTATTACTGCTGATGTTTTCTTTTACTGCTGTACCATATCATAGTTAATGTTGTATTTTTTGATCTTAAAATATAAGCAGACTCCCTGCCAGCTCCCCTTCTCATAAATGTTCATAAATGCTGCCAAAGCAAGATGAATTGCTGTTCAAAAATGCATCATGTTTTAGAATTCCCTTAAATGGCCCAATGTCAACTCAAAATACTACCAGGACAGAGATATAGCTCTGATAATGCATTCTTTGCAGGCTGAAGTCAGGTGGATTTGGGAGATGGTGTTCTGAGGTAAATAAGAACTGAGCTGGGCCGTTTCCAGTCTTGTTTTTATAAGCTACATACCTCTACATGGCAGAAGGAGTCCACTGGTTACCTACCGTCTTTTGTGTTGTTTTCTGTCCCCTCAGAGGTGAATCTGGTGCTGGCAAGACAGAAAATACCAAAAAGGTCATTCAGTACCTGGCTGTTGTTGCTTCATCACATAAGGGCAAAAAGGACACCACAGTGACTGTAAGTGAGCTCTTCCATACCCGACTCTCCCCCAGGCCTCTGAGGGCTGTACTGAGGTGACTCTGCAAATCAGGGACTGTGGCTTGTCAAACAGTCGACATATTAAGAGTACACAACTACGTCACAGCTCTATGTTTATGGAAAAAAAAATTCTGTTTGACACCATCTTAGGCATCAAATCAGAATGTACTTAGGGAGAACAGAAATATTCGTGGCTTTCCATATGCATAGCACCTATTTATATCCCAGCATGAAGGCTCTGAAGTCTGCAAGGGCTCGAGTCCTTGTTTTACCCTTGACCTCTGGCAACTAAGAAGTTTGAGAAAGCCTGTAACTAATACATTGTCCAACTGCATCACAAAAATGTATACCAGCATTTAAACTTCCAAAGTTTTGGTTGGATTTGTTAGTAAGTTTTCTTACTAACTAGCAAAGAGTCCCAGTATAAAACTTGTCTTTTCTTTTCACTGCTCTGTCAGAGGTAACAATTTCGAAAGGCACACTTTTTTATAAGTACTTTGTGACTTCAGAATTTGTTATAGTCTTGCCTGAGAGACTAAAGTTCATTTTCTTCCTCTGAACCATATACCTGGCCAGTTCCTGGAGATCATTACCATGGCTGAGGCTCTCAGCTGTCTTTGCTCTTCTCAATGATACATCTCCAGGTCCTATGTCATTTCCAGCCTTTCGAAGGTTACTCAAAATTTCTGCAAAAAAATGAAGCAATTCACTTTTATGACAAAACAGGCTTCATTCAGGAAGACATTTCATTATGTCTCAAATACAAGATGGGGTACAAGATAAATAATTAGTAGGGAAGTGGGAAATAAAGTAAAAATCTCATGACCACTCATGTGCTGGGTCTCACAGCTGGCCCTGCCCATGTGTCAGCAGAGCACGGGGTGTGCAGCCCTCCCTCTTCCACCACAAATAACTGGGCTTTTATGTACAGTGGATTCTAATTTGGGGTAGGGGAGGGAGTAGATGTCTTTTTGAGTAGTATTTTCTAGAAATCTGTGATTAAATTTAGTGGAAATAGTCCAAGACTAATGTTTAATATTTAATGTTTATGCAAAACCAGTTATTTCTTCCTATTGAGTCCCTGCTCAGTGGCTGGGGGAAATGAACTTGGAGTGCCAAGGCCATCCCTAACTGCAGTTGCTGCTGACTCCTCTGAGGAATTATGTGAGTCTCAGGATCAAATTTGCCCTGAGACAGACCTGAAGGCAAATATCCATCAGAGAGGAGCTGAGAGAAAGTCTAATTTGTTCTACACCATGCTGACAAATAATAATTCCGTGATTAGGACTACTGACACTTCAATTTCAGTCATTAAAATATAATGAATAACAAAATGCACCCGAGAAGAACTAGGGATTTATCATAAAAATATTTGCCCTTGTCTAGTCCTGAGAGACTAACCTGGGACTGGATCCAAATCCCATCCTTTTGCTTCAGGTTTTTTTTCTTTTCTTCAGTTAAAATGCTCTGTGTATGTTAGTGGTATTTGTACCCTTGGTATCTCTGCAATGGATTGTTCGTATCTGTATTACTGGTTTATTTGCATGGAAACTGTGTACTGGTTATTTTAATGCAGGAAAAACAATAAAAATGTCTGTCTAATGGAAATTATACTGACACTTGTTTTATACCATGTTATTCAACACAGCAAGGTCCATCTTTTTCCTACGTGAGTAACTTAGACTGTTTGATGTGTGTTTAAGGCACTGAGTGTAGATCTGCATGCTATTGTTGCACCCCAAAAATTTAAGAGAGATTTTGTTGAACTATGTTGTATGATATGATAAAAAGCAACAATAGCACCAAATGCTCTCACAAAATCAACCCTAACTGTGTCAGGCTCCATGGTAAAAAATGAGGTCTGACACAGGCAGGGTCATCTTTCAAATATCACCCTCTTCTATATCTGTGTGTGTGTTCAAATTGCCATAGTTTGATTTAAATTTCCCACGATCCTGGAAGAGCCACTCAGCCTGAAATTAAACAATGTGGTTTCTGAATGAAATACCCAAATGCTTTCTGTGCTTCAGGCTGAACTTTTTAGGACTGTTGTGAAATAATTCCTAAACCTCACGGTGTTTGATTTGTTTGGCTGCATGCTTTCCATTTGTTATTGCTTGGAATTTTACATTTCCATGTAACTGTTGAGAATTGTTCACCACCACAAGAGTTAGCATGTTCTTAGCTTGCTGCTGTGACGTGTAACAGAGCAATTCCCACTGCAGCACCTGTCTGCAGGTGTGTTACAGGCTCTCTGTGTGCCATACCACGTAGCAATGCTATGGGAATACAGGCAGGTTTGCTGGCACATTCTTGGTGTTTCTGTGCCAGGCAAATGAGATTTATTTTCTTTCATGCAGTCTTTTTTGCTCCATTCTGACTGCTGCCTCAGACTTCAGCGATGATAGTGTTACCCCTTAGTCAATTTAGTGCTTCCTTTGACAATATCTCTCCAAAAAAAAAAATCAATTCATGGTTGGCACAGGCGCTCCTGTGGAGCTTGGTGGACCTACAGCTGCACACAGTGCTGGCCATCTGGAGGTACCCAGGTTTCTGGCATCGTTCAGTTCTCCGTAGAAGCAGGGGGTGTCTGTCTCATTTTAACAGACAAGGTTCTGTTTTAGATGTCACCGTCTGATTGAAGCAACACCCTTTGCTTACACTGGAGTTCTTAAGTCTACAACGTGTAACTGGACAGAGCTGCTCAGCACAGAGAATCTTCAGGGACTTTTAGGAATTCATTACTTATTCTAGGATTCCTGTATGAACTTGTTAGGAAATGTTCCTTCCCTCTTCCTCCAACTCTTGGGTAGTAAGCTTTTCAATGGTATTTTTGAGGCAGCTCTCATCATTGCCACAGAAGTTACAAGACATTCAGGAGTGACATTTAGAAAAAGGTTACCAGATTTGCACACTAATTGGGAAGCACTTTCATTTTCCAAATTATTTCCTAGATACAAATGAAATATTGCCTTAATTTCTAATTAAAACTATTTAAATTATATCTTATTATCTATCAAGGACTTTTTAATTTTCAGGGTGAGTTATTTGAAATAATGCATGTTACTACAGAGTAGTACTCAAAGAATAGTGTGGCAAAGTAAATGTGAATTTAAATGATCTCCTAGGACAGAGTTGAATGAAAAGTTCTGAAAAGCTGTATACATATGCAAAGTATTTTTTCAACTTCATTGATTTGCTTAGAAATAGGATTAGGTAAATATATAGAATTAAATGCATGCTCGTTTCATTGCATGATTTGTTTCCTTAGCAATTACCAATCACAATTAACAATATAATATGAAGTTTGTGTGTTTGCATGAGAATTCATTATCCTAGTTTGAAATAAATCAATGCAATTCCATATTTAACCTACGTAGCCTTGCATGGATCATTATTAATAGACTTGATGAAATCTGCTTTGTAGCTTTGTGCTGCATTACATTAAAATTATTCTCGGCAAGTTATTCTAATTACATTGTCATTTGCTAGCAAAGGGTCTCAATAAACTAACTTGGAAAAGACATGCTAGAGGTTCCTTTAAGAATATGCCTTTTAAAAATTATATTAAACTGGAAAAAAATAATTGACATTGAATGACCCTTTTTTTTTAAGGAATGCCAATCATGATGCTAAACAGATTAATAGAGTTTGATCTGTCACAGGCAACAGGGCTGGAAAAGGGTCATGTATACAGGGCAGCAGTCAATTGTACAAATAGATAAACACAAAGATTAATAGAGAATGAAAACAAATCCACATGAAATGCAGTATTCAGCAAAAAAATTGGAGACTTAAATTAGATTTCACCTTTCTCTCCTGTGTACAAGTGTTGGTTTCAACCAAGTAATTATGAAGATTAGTGTTAACTGTTTCTGAATGAATTTTAGGGTGAGCTGGAAAAACAGCTTCTCCAGGCAAACCCTATTCTTGAAGCTTTTGGAAATGCCAAAACTGTGAAGAATGACAACTCCTCCAGATTCGTAAGTAGGAGAAATCCAGTTTGGTCTGGGGGGTGGAGGGGGAAAGCAGGAGTTAAAACACTTTTTAAAACCCAATGTACAGACAGTGGCCCCCATCAGTGCTTCTCTCTAAAGACAGCCTTTAAACTGATCCCTTAAAAACAGGAATAGGAATTTGGTTTGATAGAAGATTAAAGATCAAGCTCAAACTTGACAGTGACATTGTCTCTCACAATTTAGCAGTCTATGTGTGGCCTTTTAGAGTCACTTCTTGCTCCAGCACATATCCACCTTCAGAATATTTGCAAACCAAATCTGTACTTCCATTTTCTTTGCACCACTGTTTAGTATATATCTCATAAGGTGTGACTGTTACGTCATAGTTAAGATATTACATAGAAAATGGAGAAAAAAGAAAAAACAGTTATACAGATTTGAGTTAGAATATTGTGAGCTGAGAGCTGTCACTATGTGGCTATACTTCTTTGTGGGAGTGCTGGCAGATGCCTGTTTTCCCTGCAGACCCTCCTCTCCCACCTCTGCTCCCTCCCTGCAAAGTTCAAGATCCATGTGGGTCAACCTTAGCAGAGAGAGGAACACAGATCCAACGCTGTTCCCTCACGGACCTTGTGGAAGTCACAGTAGAACATTGATGTTGTCCTACCCCTGCTTCCAAAGCCTAGTCCAGAGAGGGAAAGGGAGAACTCCTTTCCCTCTCAGTGCCTGAACAAAATGTGGGGGGAAATCTGTACAGAGGGAATATCAGAGAAGTTCACTTCCTTTCAGGCTGTTCCGCAGGTTGTCCCAGCAGGAGGGAGTCAAGCATGTTATTCGTGGGAGGATGGTGTACACATCTTATGAAACAGGCTAAATACTGGCTAATGTTGGAAAACCTGGCATAACCTGAAAGAACAGTGCATTTTAGATCTTCTTTTCATTCACAGGGCAAATTCATCCGCATCAACTTCGATGTGACGGGCTACATTGTTGGAGCAAACATAGAGACTTGTATCCTTTTCAGTGAGCTGCGCTAGGCTGAGAGGAAGTAAGATAAACAAGCTCACTGCATGTCTAAGAAAGGCAAATATTGCTGAGGCTGCTATAAACAAAGAGGGAGGCAAGTGGCTCCGTTTGTGCTGATACCAGCTTCTCCGTTTGTCCCGCTCTCAGGTTTATGTTTTCAGGGCTGTCTTCTCAGCTGTAGGAAAGGGAGCTACTCCCCAAATACAGCTTTAGAAACTGGACAACCCATACCTAAGGCTATGGCAAGGGACGTTTTCGTGTCCAGAGAACTTGTCTTGCCTGGATGCTAAATACTGACTGTCAAATTACACACCCAGAGCAGAGAGCTGTATATCAATAACCTTGATGTATTTTTTTCAGGGAAAATGGACAGAGAAATTCAGCTCAGTCTGACCTTGCTTGTCAAGTACATTGCCTGTTCCCTTGGCTATGTTTATGAGCTAGTATGTTTTAATGAACATATTAATATGCAGGTACTTTCCTCAGTGTTGCACTGCTCATCTTTGCATACAGAAGGAGCTTCTTGCTCCGATAAATGAGAAAGAACGATGCAGCTATAAAGAAAGACCTTATCCCTTGAATGTAGCATCAAGCAACAAACAGTTTATCATTCTGCTCTTATTTTGATAACTGATCTTTAGGAAAAAATCATGTTTTAACATTTTGGGTCTTAACTGAAGTTGTATCTACAGCACTTTAGCTTTTAAAGAGTGAATCACTGTCTGGTATTGACATACTTACACTATTGCTAACTTCATTTTTATTAGCTTATAGTCACAAAATCGTCCATAAATAAAATTTGATTTTATTGCTTTTTTACCTACAATACTCACCTCAAGAACTCTTTTCTTCTAGCAGCCCCACCTTACATTTAAAGAATTATATTGGTGCTTCATTTTCAAAGTGGTGTGAGTTATATTGTGACTATTATTTTTATATCTTGGATTTTAGAATAATTTAGGTCTGTTGTGCTTACTGCCATGATTGCCAGCATTTACCCTGCAATAAGAGGTAGGAAATTGATCTGCTCTTTGTGGTAAGGATTATACCAATACCAGAGCTCCTGCCACAGAATTAGACAAATATTCATGTTAGACAAGCTCATGGCAAATGTTTCAACAATGCTATTGATGGTTCTGAGGCTGATGGCACAATTAAGAAAGGACTGAAACATGTTATTGATTTTTTTAACACACTTGACAAACAGATTTGCTTGAAAAATCCCGTGCAATTCGTCAGGCTAAAGATGAAAGAACGTTTCACATCTTTTACTATTTGATTGCTGGAGCTTCTGAACAAATGAGAAGTAAGTTCCTTCATAATGATTCTCTTGTCTTCTTGAATAGTCTGAGCAATGGCTTGCCTAAGTATTTATCTTAATTTCTGTAATTATATGTCATTCAATCCTTTCTATAAATAAACAGCCATAGAAATAGCTATGTATTTTAGCTATAGAAAATAATTCTCTCAAGTGAATTGTAAGAAAATATCAGTTCATGTCCACCTGCTTGAGGCAGGTTATTTGCAGTTTACAGGATATTTCAGTTTACAGGAGATGTAGACCCATTCAGATCTCATCTTGAATAATATCAAGAAGATAAATTGGGAAGAGTTATTAATTGTTTTACACAAAAGAAACTGGGGGTTCCAACAAGAATATCAGCTTGTTGTTTTAAAATAAATTAAGAGAATGTCTTTGCCACAGCACATTATTACACTGTGCAAGCCACAGCTTCAGATATATTGGAACAAGGAACATCAAAAATGACATATTTCCGTAAATCACTGGTTGCCAAAGAATGTATAAAGCAATGGATAACTCTGCATTTCCTCTGGCTTTTATGTTCCTTACCTAAGAATCTGTTGTTGGCCACAGAAGAGAGAACCTGTTAGGTTGGCCCACTGTGAGTGTTAGCTGGTTCCATTATTATTATTACCTGANTAGAAGAGGGTTGAAAAACCTGTTAGGTTGGCCCACTTTGAGTGTTAGCTGGTTCCATTATTATTATTACCTGATATGAATCCCCATAGGGAGAGGCTTAATTCTGAGTAGGTTACATATGGCATTAAATAAAAGAATTTTGGGAAGAATGGCTCATATTTGAGTCCTTAGGACACAAAATTACCCCAAGGTGCAGAGAAGTTCCCCCAGTCACTAATGAAAACTGGAAACTTAACACCATCAAACTTGCTAAATAGTTATTTTGAAAATACCTGTGCACCACAAAACCCCAAACTCCTCATACAAGCAGAATCTACCTTTGGTGATAATGTTGGGGTTTTTTCTGTTGTTCCTTAGGAGAATTCATAAACCAAGAGCATTAAGTAGATGCACTTAAATAAAGCTTTTCTTCTTCTTTTTAGATGATTTGTTGGTGGAAGGCTTCAACAATTACACCTTTCTATCTGGTGGCTACGTGCCTATTCCCTCTCAACAAGATGATGAAATGTTCCAGGAGACCTTGGAAGCCATGAAAATCATGGGCTTTACTGATGAGGAACAGACATGTGAGAATTGTTATCAACACTGTATTCAAGATATACATCTGCAAGTGACATTACATAGAGCTGCAAATGCAGAGGTTAATTCTGTCCAGAATAATCACTTTGCAAAGCTAATTTGTGTTTATGAAAGGGAATATTTCTCATTGGAACTCCCTACATATCCAGAAAGAGATTACAGAGTCCAAGCCAGCTCTATCAGCAGTAATGACCATTTAAAGCCATTTTTTAGAACTTCCCAACAACTAGCTTGGAAAAGTTGCAAAATAATCTGATTTATTTTTGAAAGAAATGGAGCAGGTTCAAATAGCTCATATGTACTCACTGATTCAGAGAAAAGAGAAATAGAAGCAAAGAGCATGAAACAACAGCTGAACTGTCTTGAAAACGTGGGCCTGCCAGAGACATCCACCTGCGTAGCTCTTACCTCTCAGTGTTGCTGGGAGTGTGCAGGGCCCTCGGATGCAAAGTGCCATGTCCCAAGTGACACCTGGTGGCAAAAGCAGCGTCCTCCCATTGCCTGAGCCTTGGAGCAGCTGCAGCAGCAGCAGAGCACATCCCTCACCTGCGTCAGTGACCGAGGGATGCTGAGCAAAACGCGAAAGAAACTGGGTGTTCCAACAAGAATATCAGCTTGTTGTTTTAAAATAAATTAAGAGAATGTCTTTGCCACAGCACATTATTACACTGTGAAAGCCACAGCTTCAGATGTATTGGAACATCAGGGATCAAATATGACATATTTCCCTAAATCGCTGGTTGCCAAAGACAATGTTACTGGTGCACACTGGTCCGCTCTCCTGCCAGTACTGGTGTGGACAGCAGCATTCTCCTGCAGCAACAGGAGTCATTATTTTACTGTCTGAAGCCCTCTGATTTCATGCTCTAAAACAGAAGCCCATTAGGACAGTATTCTCCTGTGTAAATTTACCAGATAAACAAATAGAACTCCCCAGATTCATACAACCTCACCTGTAACGTATCAGTAGATTTTACTACCCAAGGTTAGGTGGCATCACATTTAGATATATTTTAGTAATCAAACATTAATGAATGCCTTTTCTGTATTTTGACACTAATCCTTTAAAGATATGTATACATTTGATTTTAGCTGCACAACTAAATATCCACACGTCCCTGAATAACTGGACATTCAGAAGTGCCACACATTTTTGAAGCTGCTGGTAATTCAGATATATTTTTTATTTTAAAGACAGAAATACTCGAGTGACTGAGCAGGGAAGATGCTACTGGCACTGTGAGTGGGACACAAATTCCTGAGATGTGAGGATCTGCCTGGGGAGCCAGCATAACTTAGCTTGAGGTGCTGGTGTTCCCAGACTGGCCCATTTACTCCACTGAACAGATTGTAGAGATTGATGCTCAACTAGCTCTCAAACTCCTGCAGTTTATGGCACAGTCCTTTAAAACAAGCCTTACTCTTTCCAGAGAGGTGCAGACTATCGCAGGCAATAGAATGTGATTGCAGACAACAGAGCTTTCAAAACGTGGCCATTCTGTTCCTCATTTATATTATCTGTTTCTCTTACAGCCATACTGAGGGTCGTTTCATCTGTCCTACAACTGGGTAATATTGTCTTCAAGAAGGAGAGAAACACTGATCAAGCTTCTATGCCAGATGATACTGGTATGATTTTCCACTTCAAAATTTAGTTAACATTAAGAAATTAATAAAATAGCATCTGAATAAGCACCCTTTATCAGTATTTTTTAATTGCTATTACCTATGTAGCTCTCAGGCTTTAAAATATAAACCATCCTTAAAACCAGCTCAATTATCATTACTTTTTCTAGTAATCTAGAATCCATAAATTGATGAATGGTGAATTTGTTGCTTGGATCACAAATGTTACTTTTATGGCCAAGTGTCATCTCTTGTATGTGCAATAGAGGAGCTTTTAAGGAAGACAAATAACTCCACATGCTTTCTGAGCTACCCATGTTCACGCTTGCTGACCTGCTTAGAGACAATTCAGTCTGAAATAAAATCTCACTTTTTTATTCTAGCTGCACAAAAAGTGTGCCACCTGATGGGGATTAATGTGACAGATTTCACGAGATCTATTCTGACCCCAAGGATCAAGGTCGGACGAGATGTTGTCCAGAAAGCTCAGACCAAAGAACAGGTACCATGTGAACTCTGCTCAGCTCTCCTGAAGCTATTCTCCCTTTTTCTATTTCTCCTGACATCTTGTCTAAAGGGAAATGTCCATTTTCTGTCTCATTTCTACAGAAATTAACAGTTAAGTGGGTTTCTTCTTTCAGTTACAATCTCCTCTTCCCTTTTCCAGGCGGATTTTGCCATAGAAGCTTTGGCCAAGGCAAAATTTGAGCGTCTTTTCCGTTGGATCCTGGCTCGTGTGAACAAAGCTCTCGATAAAACAAAAAGACAAGGAGCTTCTTTCTTGGGGATCCTTGACATTGCTGGATTTGAGATTTTTGAGGTATGTACTGTGGGACACAAGCTGATTAAACTCATGTAGATCTTAATATTTTAATTACTTTAATAAGCAAAAAGAAATATAAAATAGCAAATACCATCTTGTCATTTAAGTTTGCTCTTGAAGGTCTCTTTCTAACGTTACGAATTCACTTTTTTCCTCTTCACAGATCAATTCCTTTGAGCAGCTCTGCATCAACTACACTAATGAGAAACTTCAGCAGCTTTTCAACCACACAATGTTTATACTGGAGCAAGAGGAATACCAGCGAGAGGGCATTGAATGGAATTTCATTGACTTTGGCCTTGACCTGCAACCTTGCATTGAGCTGATCGAAAGACCAGTAAGATTCTCTCTCTGTAGGTGGGATACTACATAGGTATCAGTTATGTGTCAGTACAACAAGAGATCCTTTATTTCCTGGAAGGATTTGTAACCTCAGGGGTGAAGAAGGTGGTGCTCTGTCTTTGCCTCTGCTTGTGATGATTCTGATCTGATTCCGCTGCCATTGCAGACCAACCCTCCCGGTGTCCTGGCTCTGCTGGATGAAGAGTGCTGGTTCCCCAAGGCTACTGACACGTCCTTTGTGGAGAAACTAATTCAAGAACAAGGCAACCATCCCAAATTCCAGAAGCCCAAGCAACTCAAGGATAAAACAGAGTTCTGTATAATGCACTATGCAGGAAAGGTACTGGACACATTGAGCTATTTTGACTTAGGGAACTTCAATTCTTTGATACCCAAAGGATCAAAGAGAAACATTCTGGTACCTGAATTGATGAGACATGGCATTAATTACGAAATGTGCTTATTAAGTGCTTTAATTACACAACACATGAAATAAGATTTGCAAATCATGGTTGTGCTAAGCTCACAAGAAAACAAAAATAACCAGCACTGAGGTTATTGAAAATCCAAGTAATTTGGATGCTTTTCTAGCAAGCAGACTTTTTAAAGACATTGGTACATGTGAAAATAAATACTCAACTCTCAACCTTAGAAAGCTTTGCACATTATTTATCTGATTTTGTGTTAATACAGTGCCCTGTGTTCTTGGACACTCCAGATTTCTTATCAAGAACAAATTTTTGATGTAGCACTCACTGTTCCCTGCAGGTTATCTACAATGCAACTGCCTGGCTGACAAAGAACATGGATCCACTAAACGACAACGTGACTTCTCTGCTGAATCAATCTTCAGACAAATTTGTAGCAGACCTTTGGAAGGATGGTATGAATCACAACTCTAAATCAGTGATGGGGTTTAAAGGGAGAAACTCCTACCAGGACTTTTTGACAGCCATCCCTTGCTGGCAGCGCACAAGTGTGAACGTGATAAGCATAGAAGAGACTGAACTAAGAAATGAGAATCATGTGTGCTAAAGACATGTTTATGAAAAACTTCATTAGAGAGTTTTAAGCATTATGAAAAAATCCCCTTAATATTATTCAGCAACAGAATAAAAATTATTCATTACACTGTTAGAACTTTTCTGAATATGTAATATTGTAGAGCTCATTTAATACAGGTTATTGTTAGGTTTTCTGAATCCTCCCATGTAAGTTCTGTACAGTTCTATTTAATTCATGGACATGACAAAATATATCCTGGGTATTCAGTTGCTCCATTCTGTCACTACTTAACAAAATCCACATTTTCATCTTTTACAGAAGTAGACTATTTACCCAAAAGGGCTTCTAGTACATTTGTCAGAATGCTTCTATTGCATAAAAAATATACTGGTCCTCTTTGGAAAGCTGCAGAGTAACAATGCCAGTGATGGGTGTAATGTGAGGTAAGGACAGTTTATAAAAACTGTTCCGTTCTTTCTTTTCTGTTTCAGTGGACCGTATAGTTGGGCTGGACCAAATGGCCAAGATGAGTGAGAGCTCACTCCCCAGTGCTTCAAAAACCAAGAAAGGCATGTTCCGTACCGTTGGACAACTCTACAAGGAGCAGCTGACCAAACTGATGACCACCCTAAGGAATACCAATCCCAACTTTGTCCGCTGCATCATTCCAAATCATGAAAAAAGGGTAAATTTCAGATGCTTGGTTTTCAGACTCCTGGCACGTTATTCCTGTTGAGCTGCTCGCTGCACATGGCAGAGCTAAACGATGTCTTCAAACACAGATATGTGGACGGTAACATTTTTGTAGATTTGTGTTAAAATACCTTCTGTTCCCTTTTCAGTCTGGCAAACTTGATGCCCATTTAGTGCTGGAGCAGCTGCGCTGCAATGGTGTCTTGGAAGGGATCCGTATCTGCCGGCAGGGATTCCCCAACAGGATCGTCTTCCAGGAGTTCCGCCAGCGGTAGGAGCCCCTCAGCCCCAGCTCTGGGTTTAGCAGCGCTGTAACACCTGTCTGTCTCTCTGTACAAAACCACCCAATGTGTTTCAACCTCCCTAACGTAAGCATCTTTTGGCAGATATGAAATTCTCGCTGCAAATGCCATTCCTAAAGGATTCATGGATGGGAAGCAGGCTTGCATACTCATGGTGAGGAAAGCATTTTTCATCCTATTGATAATCAGGCCTATACTTCTTATATAAAAGTATTGAGACTGAACAGAAATGAGAAGTGATTTTTAGTACCCTAAACCTCAGCACTGGAGTTAACAAATATCCCTGTTTTCCTCCAGCTCAAAGCCCTAGAACTTGATCCCAACTTGTACAGAATTGGACAGAGTAAAATATTCTTCAGAACTGGTGTTCTGGCTCACCTGGAAGAAGAGAGAGACCTGAAGATCACAGACGTTATTATCACCTTCCAAGCTATGTCCCGAGGCTACCTAGCAAGAAAGTAAGAATATGTGCTAAATAGAATGTCTTCTGCAGCAGAGTATCTGCAGGGGCCTTTAGTGTTCTGTATAACAAACCGAAGATACTGAGACATTGCATTATTATTTATCTTGCATTAGAACTCGTGTCCCACAGAGGTTTCACTTCCAGCCCAGAAGACGCTGATTAGTGTAATTACAGGGAAGCAGTTACACTGTGAAGCTGCTCACACCCCTCTGTACAATAAGCTGAGACAATGACCCATCATTTAAACATTTATGTGTTTGGACCAGCAGGAGAAGGAGCATCCTCAGCCATGACTGGACTCTTATGCACTACAAGTAGCAGCACCCCTGGCATCTATAAAACATAACTTCTTCCACAGCTTCAGCGTGGAGCACTGATCATCTAGCATGATCTCAGTTAATGTACACCAGAAAAGTATCCAAAATAATGCCTTTTTTTCTGCATACTATCAAGGCTTTCAAATTGCCAGACAAAGAAATATGTTTCAAGAATGATGATCAGTGCAAATCTGAGTATCTGTGTACTCTGGAAAGATGTTCACACCCAGAACTAGATCTATACATCTGTGCCTACGCACGAAATGCAAACAGCTAAAAAACCAAAATAAAATACCAGCTAACCAGAATTATCACCCTTCCTCAGGAAAGCACAGGCACTGTTAAAGCAACAAAAGAATTTGTGCCAGACTTTCCAAACCATGTGGCTCATCAGCAGACTCTCATGCCAGAGTCTCTTTACTTAATGTGTGTACCTTGCAAACACCTTCTATTCTCAGACTGAACCAATTTGCTTTACATTTTTAATCACAGAGCCTTTGCCAAGAGACAACAACAGTTGACTGCAATGAAGGTTATCCAAAGAAATTGTGCTGCTTACCTGAAGCTGAGGAACTGGCAGTGGTGGAGACTGTTTACTAAAGTGAGTGACTGCTATCAGTAAATCTCTCCTCAGTTTTCCAAAAGAAATGAAATGCACATGATACCAAGGTACATCTTGTCAGGCACACTCCTTGTTCCAAAGCCAACTGCAGCTGATGGCAAAAACCTCATTATTTTACAAAATTTGGGGTTAGAGATACTCTGGATAGTTATATATTGCCATTAACATTAAAGTTAGTTCTAGCCTGAGAAGAAAACAATCTAGTTAAGCAGAAATTCATAAAAGATTTTGCATGTTTGGGGACTTTTTTAATTGCCACAGAATGAAATAATTTCACAGGGGTGGATAATGAGAACACAGAGTAAAACTGATTTTTCTGAACATCCAGAGTGATATATCTATGGGGAACCCAGTAGCTCAGGAATTCCTAACTAGGACACTAAGCATCTTCCTACTGGGCACTCATGCAAATTAAGTCTATTTTCCTATTAAAGAGGCTTTGGTGTTTCAAGAATGGCCTTCAGTTTAGATTCAGAAAACTTTTCCTACTTAGATTGATAGCAATCTCCTCTGCAACCAGAAATAGGCAGTAACACACACCTGTGTGTGCACGTTGCCTTTCTGTGCAGAAGATGTAGCTTTTGTACATTATCAAAGGATGAAAACAGGCCTGGAGCCATTCCAAAAGTGACACTATCAGAGGCAGATATGCTCACAAGGCTCTAGGAATCAACATAGAGACAGCCAAGAGCAACACTGCTGAGGCTCGGGGCTTTAAAGATGTTCCCATCAAGCTTGGCTGGACAGTATCTGTCCAGTCTTGAGCAGTGACAGCACTACCATAGTTCCGGTCAGTCCTTTAAGCACCGTGCTCAGCAACATAAATACTGACAGGAAACATTCTTAAAAAAACCTTTCTATTTCCAGGTGAAGCCACTGCTGCAAGTCACCCGCCAAGAGGAAGAAATGCAGGCCAAGGATGAAGAACTACAGAAAACTAAGGAAAGACAACAAAAAGCAGAGAGTGAATTGAAGGAGCTGGAACTGAAACACTCACAGGTGATTTACAGCTCTGAGCCTCTGGGAAACACTAGCTGTTCTTTTACCATGTCTAGAAGCTGTTAAAATAAAGGTGTCTCTCTCCTTTGCACTCATGATTGTCTTCATAGCAGTGGTCCAGAGCAGAAGTCAGTGCAGACAAGCTCCCAGTCACTTCAGTAAAGGCCCAACATTCACATGAGAACGTGTGGTAGAGCTGCCTGCCCGTACCCCAGGAATGTCCAGTAAAACAAACTATTTGCACTCCAAGCCTTAACATCCTCTCCATTTTATTTGTGCAGCTTGTTGAAGAGAAGAACCTCCTGGCAGAGCAGCTTCAGGCAGAAACTGAGCTGTATGCTGAGGCTGAGGAGATGAGAGTCCGTTTAGCTGCTAAGAAACAAGAGCTGGAAGAGATCTTGCATGAGATGGAAGCCAGAATTGAGGAGGAGGAGGAGCGCGGCCAGCAGCTGCAGGCAGAGAAGAAAAAGATGCAACAACAAATGCTGGTAAAGAGGGATAAGTGGCAAATACAGACAATAACTTGGATCTCACTGGAAACAACAGAGACTGCCAAACCTCAGATCCTAGGACAGTGCTTGCTGCACAACCCTGTGTAGGATATATGCCCGTGCCACTGAAGGAAGGACAGTCAACTGATGTTCTTTCCTGCAGAGTTCTCTTCTTCCCCATCTCAATCTTAAATAATCGTTTTTCTAAAGCATTATTTTAACAAATCTTTCCTTCTATGTTGTCAAGCATTGCAGACTGTCTAGTTCTTAATAAAAACAACCAAGTTTACAACATATAGTAATAAACATTAAGCATTTCTTAAGAATTATATAAGTGGCATTTCATTTCTGGAATTCATGTTTTGTGGATTTCTTTTCCCCCCCTTAAAGGACCTTGAGGAACAGCTGGAAGAAGAAGAAGCTGCAAGGCAGAAACTGCAACTTGAAAAAGTAGCAGCAGATAGCAAAATAAAGAAAATGGAAGATGATATTCTGATAATGGAGGATCAGAATAACAAGCTAAGCAAGGTAAGTGTTCTGGGTCCACTTTCTTACTCTGAAAATAGTGAAAGTTGAGAGAAAACCTTCTCTTCCACTAGAACAACAGGAATACTCTTGACTATCTAATGTCATGGATGTACAGTTACACCAGGCCATCAGTCCAGCCTGTATCAAATGCATTTCTGATAACTTTTCGGTGCTCATTTAAACAATTGAAAATTGTGTAAAACTACTGTGTTTGAGATCTGCTGTAGCAACAATATCTTCACACAGTATTCAAGACTATCCACAGTAGTCAAGCACAAATCAAGCACAAGCACAGTGCAAGACATGTCTTCTTGTCCAAGAGCAGACTAAATAATTCTCTTGGTTTTCAACTAATTTCAACCAAACTTCATGATTAAAACTGGAAGTAAGCATGTCTTCCAGTACTTTTTAAAAGGGAGTGCTCCTGTGAACTGGGCCCTGTACTTAGCAGCCATCAGAGAGTGCACGAGATTCTAAGAGCAGCAGCTTAGAGAACATGGAAGTCATAGACACCACTCCATAGCTCCTCTGTAACTGAAAAACTGAAATATATCACTACCATCTCAAGAAATACAGCATAAAAGGACAGTCTCTTGGACATTTTTGGTTGGCAAAGAGTTGATTTATGATCACCAATGACAGACACTTTTGCTAACAGAAGTATTTTATTTTTCTTAAGGAAAGAAAACTCCTCGAGGAAAGAATAAGCGATCTAACAACAAATCTTGCAGAAGAAGAAGAAAAAGCCAAAAATCTTACAAAGCTCAAGAACAAACATGAATCTATGATTTCAGAACTTGAAGGTAACACGGACAATAGTTTCTTGGGGGTTTTGTAGAATTTCTTTTTTTCCTTGGTACAGAACAAAAAAACCTAAACAGACTCTGGAGAGAACTTCTAAAAAATCTGTGGGGTATTTTCCAAATTTTTTATGCTGAAGCCAGTTTGGTGAGAATCACCAAATCCCCGTAGTGCCAAACCACAGAAACCTTTTAATTTTTATATATAAAAGAGTAGAGAGAAAATCGAGGCAAGAAAAATGCTTATGTTGGAGAAAGATAAAGAAATTATTCTGTAGGATGGCTAGAAATAAGGCACTGCATGTTGCTCCAAAACCACAGTGACTTGTAGTTAAATGTATGGCCACACTGGAAGCCAGAACCATTTTTGCCGAAGTTTGAGATCAGGTTAAGGACTCCTGGCGCTACCACAGTCCGGTGACCAAAATCCTTCCTTTTTCAGTGCGGCTGAAGAAGGAAGAGAAGAGCAGACAAGAACTGGACAAAGTTAAGAGGAAGCTGGATGGGGAGGTCAATGACCTGCACGAGCAGATAGCAGAGCTCCAGGCACAAATTGCTGACCTGAAGGCACAACTGGCCAAGAAGGAGGAAGAGCTGCAGGCTGCTCTGGCCAGGTACTCACTCCTGGGTCTGCACACGCTGGAACACATCATGAAAGCCCAGGCTGGAACACATCTTGCCCCTTCCCAGACACTGAGAAGCTGCAGCCATGAATCTCATCTCTCGGTTCATCCCCCTCATGTGCTTCTCCATTTCCCAAATGTCCTTTTGTGAAAAATAATTATGCTACTGCTTGTCCATAGACAAATAATCTATTTTATTAAATTATCTCCAGATATCAATGAAAACTACTCTTCCCATAGGCAAGGGCAGATGAAATGTAACAACCTACTTCACAGGCAATAGGCAAAAATTAATTAACAGTCTGACCTTGATCCACTCCTGAATCTCAGTGGATTTTCTGTATAAATTTAAGAGGGAAAACACTGAACCAAAACTTGCTGACTCAATTGATCAGCGTCTCCAGACATTGCATCCAGATAAATTACAGCTGTCTGATCTTTTTTGCATCAGTCTCCCCTTTCTTTGGCACTTTCTTGCACAGAACCTATAAATCTTCAGTGTATACTGACTTCCTCAAAGTGAAATCGTTACTACTTTTCTTAATTTCTAAAATTAAATGCTCTCTTTTCAAAAAGGCTTGAAGATGAAACTACTCACAAGAACAATGCCCTCAAGAAGATCCGTGAATTGGAATCTGTAATTTCTGATCTCCAGGAAGACTTGGAGTCTGAAAGAGCTGCAAGAAACAAAGCAGAAAAACAAAAGAGAGACCTCGGTGAAGAGCTGGAGGCTCTTAAGACAGAGCTTGAGGATACTTTGGATACCACAGCCACCCAGCAGGAGCTCAGGTATGGAGATGTAGCACAAGGGGCAAAAAGGAATGTCACCAAGCTCAGTACAATACTGTCCACTGGCATTGCAGTAGGGCTGGAATGCTCTTTGCTGCTGCTGCTCCACTGATGTGTGTCACCTTCCAGAGCAAAGCGTGAGCAGGAGGTCACAGTGCTGAAGAGAGCTCTGGAGGAGGAGACTCGAACTCACGAAGCCCAGGTCCAGGAGATGAGGCAAAAGCACACTCAGGCTGTGGAAGAGCTCACAGAGCAGCTGGAACAATTTAAACGGGTAAGCAGAAATCCACCTCATTGAAAACTATCTCCTAGATAACACAATTTCCTCTTATAAATCATCTTTATTCACTTCTTCACATGCTTGTAGGCTAAAGCAAACTTGGATAAGACCAAACAGTCACTGGAGAAAGACAATGCTGATCTGGCTAATGAAGTCAGGAGCCTGAATCAGGCCAAACAAGACGTAGAGCACAAGAAGAAGAAGCTGGAAGTACAGCTGCAGGATTTACAGTCCAAATACACCGAGGGAGAGCGTGTTCGGACAGAACTCAATGAAAAAGTCCATAAATTACAGGTAGGAAGGAGTTTGATGCTTTGCTGTGACACGGTGGGACTGAGAAGCCCCGTTTATACTGTCCTGTGAGGGTGTATCTAGAGGAATTATGGCCCTGCAGCCAAAATGCTCGGGTTTTTGTCACCTTAAAGTCATACCTCACCTTAAACTCATACCTCAATTATCACACGATTAATCAACTGTAACCATCCCATCTCATGAAACTGGGAGCTTGTAGTCTCACCACCCCTCTGTATGTGCTGCAGTCTGTAATGCCATCACTGATTCAGTGGCCATGATGCAGATCTGACAGTTTCTCTCTGTTTTTTCATTTTTGGGTGGTGTGGAAGATTGACAGGTATGTGGCTTTTGGAAATGTATTAGACAGCTATTAAACACACGTGCTCAGAAAAGATGACAATGAAAGGAGAATGCTCACTTATCTACAGTTTAAGAAATAACTAAAGATCATTTAAAATGGTTCTTTGGTAGATGTTCAATGTCCAGATATACTAATCAAGCTTATTGTTACATCTTGTTCATAGCTGCTTTAAGTAAGCTTTGCTTTGTTATTTTAAGCTAGTGGATAAATAAGAAAATATAATCAAAATGCATCAACTTCTCTCAAACTTGAGAAGAGGAAGGAAAATGCATCAAAAATCCCCATTCTCCTTTGCAATTCATTGCAAGTAACATACAATTATTGCTTTATAAATATGGTTTTGATATAGAGTAATAAATACTATGGTAAACTAGACAAAAATGGCATTAGATAAGATTTCAGACAAGTCCAAGGAAACTAAAATTTGGAGGAAGATTTCAAAGTTTTGCCAGATAACTGAGTTTATTCTCTGTGGCATCTCACAGGTGGAGGTTGAAAATGTCACCAGTTTGCTCAATGAAGCAGAAAGCAAGAATATCAAATTGACCAAAGATGTTGCAGCCTTAGGATCTCAGCTACAAGATACACAGGTAAACTTGCATCCAAGAACAGCCCCCCTACAATATTCATAAAATGCACTATAAAAAGACCTAAACTAATGACTGTCTTGCCAATTGACGTGGTGACTGTAGGAGTTGCTTCAGGAAGAAACGCGGCAGAAGCTAAATGTGTCCACCAAGCTCCGCCAGTTGGAGGATGAGAAGAACAGCTTGCAGGAGCAGTTGGACGAAGAAACAGAAGCAAAACAAAATCTGGAGAGACATATTTCAACACTGACAATACAGGTATCAGTGCCATAGTTAAATCATTATCTCCATCACTGAGAGTTTTGTCAGCAATTCCAGAGGATCTGTAGAACTATCCTGGCACAGCACATGGACCTTCAGGGAATTCGTGCTGTTAGCCCAGATGGCACCAGTGGTGCTCCACAATGGAGGCAGCAGTCTCCCTGTCCTTTAAAGTGTCATCCCTAGGACAGGTATGAATGCAAGGTAGCTCCACAGAGAGTCTTGCACACAAAGCCTGTATGTGCATCCTCGATCTGTGCTCTGCCTCATTTCATGGAGGCTGGGTGATGGGTGACTGGTCACCAGCTTCACACAGATCAGACTAGGAAAGCTCCAGGTCTTAATTGTCTCCTGGCCAAGGTTTGTTGTCACAGCTACAAAGATTTGTCCTCTGAATTCAAATTTCAGCTCTCTGACTCTAAGAAGAAGATACAGGAATTTACCAGCACAGTAGAATTCATGGAAGAAGGCAAAAAGAAACTTCAGAAGGAAATTGAAAGTCTCACACAACAGTTTGAGGAAAAGGCTGCTTCTTATGACAAACTGGAAAAAACCAAGAACAGACTCCAGCAGGAGTTGGATGACCTGGTGGTAGACTTAGACAACCAGCGTCAGCTGGTCTCCAACCTGGAGAAGAAACAGAAGAAATTCGATCAGGTATGGATTTAAGATTCTCCCTTGCTGTATTATCACCTGTCGGAACTCACAGAGTGTCCACTGGGACAAGGAGACAAAAAAATTAACTAAAATTTAATTATACAAACAGTGGTTAATTTTGTATTTATATGCCTTTATGAAAAGTAGAGATTCATCTCTGTCACTAACAACTGACAAGACAGATGCAATAGAAAAACCCTATTACTAATTACTTCCTGTATTGACACTACCTTTTTATAGATGCTAGCTGAAGAGAAGAACATCTCCTCAAAATATGCAGATGAAAGGGACAGAGCAGAAGCTGAAGCTAGAGAAAAGGAAACAAAGGCTTTGTCATTGGCTCGAGCACTTGAAGAGGCTTTGGAAGCCAAAGAAGAACTGGAGAGAACGAACAAAATGTTGAAAGCTGAAATGGAAGATCTTGTTAGCTCCAAAGATGATGTTGGCAAGAATGTAAGTTTTGGCCTTAGAACAATCTCCACAACAATAACTTAAAATAGCAGCTAAAAAAATAGATCATTGTTTTCAGTGTGGGAAATTCTCTGCACAAATCCATTTAGCAAGATCAGATATTTCATACAGAATTCAAAAGTTATTCCATTTGTGTCCAAACTTTCAAGGGACTTGGCAAAGTAACTGTAGGCTGTGTTTATTTTTAACATAACTTCAAGAATGAAGAAAATTCTAATTGATTTCTAAGACTGAAAAAAACATTAAAGAGATTCTAAATAATGTACTAGTTTTTTACACTTCTTTGAAATTGTAAACTCTGCAAATCTAATTTTATTGATTGTATTTGACTTCGCCACCTGCCTTATATTTACTTACGTAACTACAGCAAATTTCCACTTCTGCATTGCCAATCACTTCTTTTATCGCAGGGATATGATTTTATTACATCTAATACTAAATAAATTAAATTATGATATTTGACTAGATTAAAAATGAAATTCTGGGATAAAGAGAATCTCGTTATTTTAAGACCGTTTTGCAAGTGTACAAAATAAAGCTAACTTACCATTTTCAGTGTAAATTAGCTGATTCATTGTCCACAGCTGATAGTTTCAAGTGTGGCCTATGCTGCAGGCATACTGTGTAGAACTAGAATTATTTTTATTTCTCATAACAAGTCTATTAAATTCTCATTGCTTGAAAGGTCCATGAATTGGAGAAATCTAAACGGACACTTGAACAGCAAGTAGAAGAGATGAAGACACAATTAGAAGAGCTGGAGGATGAGCTACAGGCTGCTGAAGATGCCAAACTCAGGTTGGAAGTTAATATGCAAGCCCTGAAAGGCCAGTTTGAAAGAGATTTACAAGCCAGAGATGAACAAAATGAGGAGAAGAAAAGACAACTCCTCAGACAGGTACCATTCCCTACTATTGCCTTCGTAAATATCTAACCAAGCCAGTTGAAAGGCCCCAACCTAATGCCATTATTAAAGCACCTCACTAGCTATAATGAAAAAAAAGCATTACATTGCCTCATACTTGGTGATTAAAAAAAAAAGAAGAAGAAAAAAGGGTTATTGTACTGAAAAAGGCAGGGCGGGTTCCCTGTTTCAGTAGCAGATGCAATTACCAACAAATGTAGCTGTTTAACTCTACAACCAATATAGTATAAAACATATGAATTGTTATTTCTGACATAGTCAGAACCACCTTCCCTGTATTCTCAGTGCAAGTGAAAAAAGACAACTTCTAATATATCTGTCTTCCCAAGGTACACTGAATCACTGAATACATACAAAAGCATTGGAGGTGAAAACAGGATAAAACACAGAACCCAAATTGCTGAGTCCTTTCAAAAACTTTCAATTTTGGGTCAAAATGGAAATCTGTTTTAACTGCCAGGGAAATCACAGTTAACAGAGATATGGTGTCTGTATTCAGACACTATTGAGACATACACAGAGTGTTTAAGAGTGCCCAAGGACTTTCCTAAACTTGTTTTCCTTAATGATCAGCTCCATGAATATGAAACGGAACTGGAAGATGAGCGGAAGCAACGTGCCCTGGCAGCCGCCGCCAAAAAGAAGCTGGAGATGGATGTTAAAGACCTGGAGAGCCAAGCTGACTCTGCTAATAAAGGTCGGGAAGAAGCCATCAAACAACTTCGCAAATTACAGGTATGTAACCCCAAAAATAGTTTTTCCCACTGCTGTGTCTTGTACAGCCACAATACAAAAGTTAGGTGCCATTTGTGAACTTGATGCCCATTACAGGTGATTGGTCAGAGAGGGAATTTTAACTAGACTCCCACATTCAAATATCAGTATTTGAACGCTCAGTTTGAATGACAGTGGAAAAATTCACAGGGCAAATGATTAAAATCTTAAATTTCGTCACAGTAGAGATCTTCCAGAATTCTCTAGCCAACGCTCATCTGCTACTGACTTACCCACATGGAGGAACACAGAGATTCACATGAAGAGAAAGGACTGTAAGATAAAATCTATTACAGGGCTTCAATACTGGTTCTAATACTTGATTCAAGAGCATAAAAGACTGTTCAGAAATCAGGTTGTCTCTGAATTCGCATGTTCCTGTTTATACTTTAAATCTCCATGTTAACTATCCTGTCACATGCTTACAACTAAACAACAAAAATTTTCTTAATCAGAAGGATTAAGACTGTACACGTACTCGAATATTCAGAGGACATATGGGCAGTAGGCATCACAAGAGACGCAGTGTTCAAGTGGAAGCATTGCCCTCCTTGGAACAGCATTTCAGATCTTTCCAACATGTGCTACCAGATCTCTGTATAAAATATAACTTCAGCAGCATTGTGACTGTAAATGTGTATGTATTCTGTTCCGTCCACATTTCTTTCAACTGAAATTGTAACAAAGTTGTTATTCTTTTCAACAAGGCTCAGATGAAGGACTACCAACGAGAGCTGGATGATGCACGGGCTGCCAGAGAAGAAATATTTGCTACAGCCAGAGAAAATGAGAAGAAAGCAAAGAATCTGGAAGCAGAACTCATGCAGCTTCAGGAGGTAAAGTGGGAAAACTACAGCGGAATGAAGATTATACATGGCCTTCAGTAGCAAAACAAAACTGCTGTGAAGTAATCTAACAGCTTCTAGGGACTGAACTTGTAACAAGTTCCATGTGCTCCATGCACTCCACTAAAGCTGTTGGATCTACATCTGAGCATAGTCAGATTGAGCTGAAAAAATCACCTTGGAAGAAGGTACAGATCGCCAGCCTCAAAGGGAAATGAACTGTATAATCCAACACAAATTGTTTTCAATAGCAATAAATTCTTGAGGGCTTAGTGCTATTATTCCTACCTGTATTAAATGGCAATCTTGTGACTAAAACAAATAAAATAGAAACCAGCTGACAGGCTGGATAAAGTGTATTTCATTGTACTTCCCTAGGATTTATGATATGACAAGAATTTATTCTGTTAACAAGACAACCCATCTCATACCAGCTTTAGAAAATTTACAGTGCTCTGAATCATGCTGTAACTATTTGAACATTTACTCATTTCTTTGCTATGCTGCTTTTTCCATTTCTCTAGGACCTGGCTGCTGCAGAAAGAGCTCGCAAACAAGCAGACCTGGAAAAAGAAGAGATGGCAGAGGAACTTGCAAGCGCTGCCTCCGGAAGGTAGGAACACACCAAATTACACACAAGGCTCTGAATGTGCTACTAATGCTGCCAAGAGAAGTTTTGTTCCGTTCCCAACAGCCATCTGGTCTTGACAAGACAACATGCACACATATGACTACTTTCATCAAAATATCTATTTCTCTTTCTGAATTATTGGCAGTTCATAATACATTCATAACATGTGGTCAGAGCCATAACTATCCACTTTTTAAATTCAAACTTCCAGGACAAGCCTTCAGGATGAGAAACGGCGCCTGGAGGCAAGAATTGCCCAACTGGAGGAAGAGCTGGAAGAGGAGCAAAGCAACATAGAAGCAATGGGTGACCGCATGAGGAAAGCAGTACAGCAGGTACAGCTCATTCCAGCACACGGCACTTTCTGTTCAGATTCCAGCAAAAGCTACTTGTGGTTCTGAATATCTGGAGGATTGCCACCCCAAATTGCCACCTGTCGTTTCTCTGAAAGCATGCAACACTTCTGAGAGCATGCAACATTTGTGACAGCATCCTTTCCCACCTTGCAGACAGAGCAGCTGAACAATGAGCTGGCAACAGAGCGCTCAACTGCACAGAAGAATGAAAACGCTCGGCAGCAACTGGAGAGGCAGAACAAAGAGCTAAAGAGTAAGCTGCAGGAGATGGAGGGAGCCGTGAAGAACAAATTCAAAGCTACGATTGCTGCTCTGGAGGCCAAAATTGCTTCTCTCGAAGAGCAATTGGAACAGGAAGCCAGGTACTGATCTCCCAGAGGGCACAGCTGTCCATTTACTGTTCCAGTTAATGAGACAGAAAATAAACAAAGGCAAGCAGGATTTGTGTCATCAGGCTCTCGGTGCCATTAAGACTTGGTAAAGTCTCTTTCTCACTTAATATTTCTGAGACATATAGCACGTAACTGGAGTTGCTACAGTTTCTGATTAAGATCCATTTTATTGCTGAAAAGTTCTACTGGTACCAAAGGCAAAGATCTGCTCCCCTACATTTTAGAGTAACTGCCCTATGACTCTGCCATGTTAATTGCCATAACACATTGTGCCACTTGCTGGATTATTCCTTGAGGAAATCACCTTGTGTTTCAGAACACATCTCATGGAGCACCTCTAGCACAGAGCAGACATATATTTGGTTTTGTTTTGATCAGAAGAACATGGCTTTTAAGTTTTCCTTAGAATTCATGTGTTAAATTCAGTAAGACCTTTAACACAGGGGTCCTTGGTGCCAGTTTCATTAGCACAAGCCCAAGGCAGGTGGAGAGTACAGAGTTTCCACATCACCAAATGCTGCCCTGTCATTGCAGAGAGAAGCAGGCAGCGGCCAAGACGCTGCGCCAGAAGGACAAGAAGCTGAAGGATGCACTGCTGCAGGTGGAGGACGAGAGGAAGCAAGCAGAGCAGTACAAAGATCAGGTACAGACTGTGTCACAAGGGTCTTGGTCGAGGGCACAGGAGTTTCCAGGTTTTGCCGTAAGAAAGGAAGATTCCATGTTGTGCCTCAAGCAAATGCCCTTCTAGAAAGCAGACTGTGTGCTTGGGTTCTATGCTGGCAGAGCTATACAGTCCACTACTAAAAGATGAGACAATATAATTCTTCCCTGCTACATCAAGTGCAAAGCACAAGTCCTTGTCAATCAGCCAGATGCAACAGTCTGACTGCAAACAATATACAGGACTGTGCACAACACCCTTGGTGCTGTATGAATAGAGATGCTGAACACATTTTACATTAAAATTTTAGCTTTATCTAATGCATATCCATCTGCAAGTCTGAAAAGAAGAGGTAGAACTATGCAGCAAAAGAAACAGGGAGGTTGTGTCTGAATACAGTAGTTATAAGCAAAATGAACTCCCACAAAGCGAAGTTATTTTCATGCTATAAGCTTCCATCTTTATTCCAGTCATGTTTCAGTGCAACCCTCAATAGAAGCATGACATTAAAGTGAGGAATGTAAAGCTCTTAGATCTGTTTTCAATTAAAGCATTACTCTAAAATTTCCCTTTAGGCTGAGAAGGGCAACACACGGCTCAAGCAGCTGAAAAGGCAGCTGGAGGAGGCTGAGGAAGAGTCCCAGCGCATCAACGCAAACCGCAGGAAGCTGCAGAGGGAGCTGGATGAAGCTACCGAGAGCAACGAAGCCCTGGGCCGGGAGGTTGCAGCACTAAAGAGCAAGCTCAGGTAGAGTGCCCTTGTTTGGGATAGCCCTTCCCACTCACTGACAGCCTTGAAATTTAGAACTACAAAAGTGGAAAAAAAATCTGTCAGGTAAAGAACAGACACTGACAATGCTGCAAAGTTACTCACTCCTTGTGATAGCTTGGCACTCAGAACAAAAGGCCGAAGTCAGGAGTGAAGTGCATATCATAGACTGCAGCAGCCTCAGGATTTCAGCTGAGATGAACTTTGATAACATGGCACAGGCCTTATTCTTCTCTAATCAAAATCCTTTTGGCTTAAATTGGAACAGAATTAGGCTTGATTGCTTTTGAAAACACCCCTTATACAATGGCTGTATCTATTTGTACAGAAGCAGTCACAAAAGGGTAGAAATGCTTGTGCTTTTCACACTTTCACACATGCACAACTCACACGTAACGACTGTGAACAGTCTTGGACATCACAGGCAGTAAAGGGCAAAGCACATTAAATTATTCTTATTCCAAAGTCTCTTTGGACTTCACCACTATGGGATGCAGTGTCATCAGACCAAGCAAAAGATGAAAACGTCCCTTTGCATTTTCTTGTTAAAACTGCGTAGGAAAAAGATAAAGCTGTCATCAGTCAGCTACATCCCTGAGTTCTGTACTCACTGGGTTTGAAAACATGGGCTCACTGAAATAAAGAGGCTGACTTGAGTTATAAAGAAATAGGTCTATCTGCATCACTATACCATAAAATTTTGTCTTCTACCTAAGACCAACAGTATGTCAGATGAAAAAAAAGCACCTGTCTGGTTGTGTTCTCGAAGTAGGTTGCCAGAGTATTTACCAGTAACCTGCTTCAGTGTTACTGGATGTGGATTCCCTTCAAAGTGAAGAGTTATGGATGTGGCAGCCTTTTCCATTAGCACCACCTTGGGTAGTTACATGCTCCTGGGTGCTTTACAAAGCAGTGGCTGTGTGCAGCCCTTTTACACAGAACACCATAAGGCTCATTTTTGTTTCATCTAAATGTAATGTAATTGGCTGTAATGTACTTTGTTTAATTATTTAGAAGTAATTACCTACCTCTAATCATGACCATGTGCCTAGTATAACTGCCCAGGACTCTTTATCTCTGTTTCAGAGGGACACAGGAACCTCCGCATGACTAAGCAGGTACCATGCCTTCAACTTTGCAGCTAGCTTGTGTTGCACAAATTTCCATTTTCTTTGGCCCTGGTTAAAATTATGTGAGGTTTCTGCAAACTGTGAAGGCTTGGATATCTTGTCATTGATCTGTTTTATCAAAAAAGACAAATATTACAATAATCTAGCTACCATCAGCTGTTCATCAGTGATACATCTTTCTTACAAGTAGGTTATGTACTGACATAGACTTACCAACGTTGCATTCTCACAAGCTCTACCAACAGAGTACCTAAGCAAGTACTCTGATTTTTTCTGCATGAATTTTTTTTTGCACATCATCTTTGTGCACTGCCACAAAGAGTAAATTTTTTTTCAAATAAAATACACCATTGATTAGTAAAATTGATTAAAAGGACTAATGAATATGGAGTGTCACAGCATGTCATTAGAATTTCACAGTATTTCTTGTGCCTACTGTAATGCTGACCTAAGGTAAGAGCCCATCTAATTCACCTGAGATTTGGGAAGACCTTACTTGCATGTGATTTATCACACACCACACAATCACAGACAAAAGAGAAAGTCTTGCCTTTCATTACATAGCACTCTGTGCCTGTATTGCTTACAAAGAGTTATTACTGAGGCTTTTAGAGCTATTTTAGACATTACATTGCTTGTTTACTGTTATGAAAACATAAAGCACGGACACAGAAGTTAAAGCTGACACTGTAACCTAGCACAGCATTATGTTATACTTATTAGCACATTCTCTAGAGATAGGAATAATACCTGCACTGCAAAAATTAAAGAGCTATTGCCTTGTAATATTTGTATATTTTCTATTTTACATATGCTGGATTTTGCTGTTAATACACAAATATTTAAAGATGATGTCTTGTCCTTGCATGTGCCTTTTAGTCAGCCTAATATTTCCAGTCAGACTGTTACTCAAGCACTACTCCAGTAGCACTTGTTCAAAGGCAGATTAAATACAGAGGTGCTAAGCAAACACTAATGCTGAAGGCTTGTCCCAGATACACACATTATTCTAAAGGTACTAATGCCAATGACCATATGAATATTATCAAACACCTAAACTTCTTTAAGAGGAACAGATATAAACAAAAGGTGTTTATCCACAGGGCCAATACCAGTTTAAAGAACTGGTAAGTTTATGCATACTGCAATAGTTTAATAAGTAGTTAGAGGGTGATAAGGAGTTCACTTTGTAGCCAAAACTGTAGTGCACGATTTGGTGAGACTCTTGCTGTCATTGCCCCCAGTCCCACGTTCTCTTACAGCACCTCAGTGAATTACTGCAGCACAAATGACTCGTGAGTAACCGAGTCCAGACAGCACGAGTCCAAGGGGGTGGAGAGCTCTCCCTTTATTAACAAGAATTAAAAAATTTCTTAACCTAATTAGAACTTGCTTGCTAAATAACAATAATAACAAATCTCTGCTGCCATAAAATAGTAGACCCTGCTGTTAGACCCTGCCAAGCAGAAATGACACACCCCTGTGTTCAATACATGCCATCAGCACCAGAACAACCATGGTTAACTATCAGTGATCTTACATGAAGTTTTATTGGCCAGCTAATTGCCTGCTCACTGAAGCTTAAAGGCAGAATTATGGGAAACAGACTACATGTCACATTTCCATCTTAGAAATGCAGATTCATGCCTCTGACTTAAGTTAGTCCAGCCAGTGTTCCTACCCTCTGCCCTCATAGGGAAGATTGAACTTTGGACTTAAATAGCTTCTTCAGAAAGGGCACTGGCTTAGTCTTTTGCAAGGACAAGACAAGCCTTTAAATATTTATGCATGATTGCTGTACCCAAAAGTGCAGTCTCGGATCTATTTAACACCAAATTAGTATTTTTGGCACAATATCCAGTGATCATGCATTTATTTTATTGCTTATATCTGTGGTCTCAAGCCTTTACAAAGGTTTGCTTAATGAGGGGCAAGTGAGAGGCCATGTCACAAAACTCAAATGCTTTGTAGCACATTAGCAATGGAGGCCATGGGACAAACCCATCTTCTGTCTCACTTGCTCACACCTCCTCAAAAATTAACCTTGAGGACCAAAGTGTCCCTGCCTTGGGATGTGCCTATGAAATATATGGGGATGGGAGGGAGATGGGAGAGGAAAAGGGGGTAAAGTGGGAAAAGCATTTCCTGTAAGACACTTGCAGTGCTAAGCATCAGTCTCTGGGTTACAACAGTTCCAAAGCAATGACTGTTTCCTCTCTCTGTTGGGAAAGAGACTGGAGTTACTCAGAACCTGGATGCCACACCTGTCACAGCACCTGTGGTGCTCTGACCAATGCAGCCTGTGCAGAGAGGAACTGTGGCCTCAGAAATGCCTGCTGACATCCACAGCACCGCCCCAGGCACAGGGCTCACAGGCCTTCAGGAACTGGTGGGCAGAAATTCCCTACAAATTGCTCTCTCTGCTTGCTCCTCCAGAGAGACAGGAGGGACATTCATCTGCTGTGGCTTCCACTCCTTTCAAGTACCATCAGTTGCAGTTCTCATAGAGGAAAACAGTGAAATGAAGGGAAGAGTGGGGGTGATCTGGGGCTGATGAGACTGTTTAGAGGAGGACAAGGACACAAGCACAAGAACAGGAAACCCATCACATTTCCAAGCAATTGGGAGTCTCAGCCTGTTCACAAATTACTATCACATGTTACAGAACAGAAAGTGGTATTAGAGGCCCACAGCTCTTAGCTTTTCTGCATTTAGAACCATCAGCCCCACAGGTCCTGTTACAAAACTCTGCTTATTTGTGAGGATTCCAAATGACCTAACACCTGATTTTTTTTTTCTATTTTTTCCCCTCTTACTGCAGGAGGGGAAATGAGCCAGCATCTTTTGCCCCACCCCGTAGATCTGGAGGCAGAAGAGTAATTGAGAATGCAACAGATGGAGGTGATGACGAAATGGATGCAAGAGATGGAGATTTCAATGGAACAAAAGCCAGTGAATAAACACGCTTTAAAAATTGCACTGCAGCAAGGGGAGGGAGGGAGGACGATATTTAGCACTGTATAAGTCTACTCTTAGTGTCAAGGTCACATACACCCACTCCTCTGACAGATAAAAGCACAACTGCCTTGTCTCCAATGTATAGACTGACGCTAAAAGTATTCCAAAACTTATCTTACCATGAAGCGTATTTGAAAAGGTGGGGATTTTTAACAGAGTAATTCACTTTGAGAATCTTGCAGAAAGTGAGTTCTAGTAGCTCAAATGATTTAAATGATCCCAGTGAACTATAGTCTACACAGGATTTGTGAGATTGTTGCAGGAAAAAAAAAGGCATTGGTCAGTTAATCTTTTTTTAAACTTTCATTTTGTTTTGAGTATTCAATTAATATAGGGTTTTCTCCTGGTTACTACACCCCTGATGCACAAGTCACAAGGTGGAAGTGCCTTTTTAATCACTTACTGAAAAATATCATTTGTTCAAATTAAGTCAACTGTTACAGTTTTATATGCACCATGGATGTGCTTACACACTAATAAAAGGCTATAAAAATGACTCCACTATTCTTGTGTACGGGTGTCACTTGAAGGGAAGGGGGGATGCAGCAGAGCTTCTCTAAAACTGAAATACTTCTTACAGAAGTTCATCTGTAATCATTAGAACAAGACCCTGATGTTCTCCAATGCTTTTGAAGAAATACAAAAAAGTCTGCACACTGAGCTGGAAGTAAAATGGCATAACCACATGGGACAGGTTTGATTCCCTCAAGGACACACAATGCTAATTGAGATGCCCTGGGATGCATCCAAGGGCTGACAGACACAGGACCTGCAGAGACGTGCAGCACTCTGGCACAGGAGCTGGAAAGCAGTGGGGGCCCTACCTGTCTGTCTGCGGGCAGTGAACCCACCCTTTGACGTCTGTTACGTGCAGAAATATTTCCAGCCAAAGCCTCTCGAGCAGGCTGAAACCATTAGAAACAGCAGCCCACACTGAATGCAGGGATCCAAGCCAAGCTATTCCGCACTAAGGGATCAGCATGCAGTTACTTTTTATTTTTGGAGCACTCCAGCAAGACCACAACCTACTCCTGGGAGCTGCCAGGACCTACCACAAACCCATGCAGCTCAAGCACTTTCAGACAGCAGCAGCTCTGTGGTCACACCAGGGCAGTAGGGAGCCATGCACAGCACAGCAGGATGTAAAATCACTCTAAGTCCAGTGCAGAGAGCTGACTTGATGCCTTTGACTGAACAGCAAGTGAACCTTATAGCAGTGTGACTACAGGGAGAGCAAATCATGCACAAACATCCACCTTGACAGCTAAAGCAATAGTCTTCTAAATCTAAGCATTGTTTCACAAGTGCAGAGATCACGAACTGGGGATTCAGACTAGGCACCATTTAGCCAGCAGAACCAGAGCCCAGAGAATTCTCTCTGCTCATGAAAGAGTAAAGGAAGAATCCATTTAGAGCAATTAAGATGACAAGCTGAGCAGAGAGGGGTTAGGAGTTACTAGATAAGACTTGATCATTGCTTGATCAGGCACAGAGCCCAGCTCAGTAAAGATGCTCAAGAGCTGGCTGTTAACACAGTTTGTGAGCCTGCATGTGTGGGAACAAGGAGACAAGCAAGTCAGACTTCATATTAAATGATCTTAAGCACCAATGCTTGGAGCAGAACCAGCAAGCTGAACATGCAGAAACCACAGTAACAACTTGCAAAAAAACCCAAAATGCATCAACAACTCGCATTCAAAATAAGCTTTATTCTGCTCCCCAGTTAAACCAACTTCATAAGTGGACTGAAAAATGGAAATAATCTGTGATTTTCGTATTGTAGAGAAATAGATGCATCAGTGCTGTTTTCATAGCACTTTCTTAAAACAAAAACAAAACAAAAAAAACCCCAAAAAATCAAACCCATTTATGTTTTCTTTTGTCAAGTAAGTTCTCCCCATCCCCTGCCACAAAAAAAAACCCCATAAAAATTNACAAAAAAAACCCCAAAAAATCAAACCCATTTATGTTTTCTTTTGTCAAGTAAGTTCTCCCCATCCCCTGCCACAAAAAAAAAACCCCATAAAAATTGTTTAGTCAGGATTAGTTTTGCAAGTACAGGCTTCCACGAAATACAGTAACACTGGGAATGAATCTATTCCATTTAAAAAACAAATGTAGTATTATTCTACAGGGGGAAAAATTATTTAAAAATAATTCTCTACTCATATACACTTCTCTAGCATAAAGGGTTTTTCAGGTTAAAAAAGCATTTCTAAATTAGTAATAGCTGATATATTCATATAGAAAAATAAAACAAAAAAAATTTCACTAACACCCAAGGGACCTTAGTGAAGAGAGGTTTGTAAAGCAGTAAAACCCACCTATCAAGATGTTAGAACTAGAAACTTAATCAAGTCTCTGGCCTCCTACAACCACCAGGCTTTATGGGCCACTATGGGTTTTAAAAAAAAAAAAAAAAAAAAAGATGCCTACATGCTATTAGCTCTGGGATCTCCTGAGCACTCTAAGCACTAGACATGTCTCACCTTTAATAACAACCTGTTCTGAATGACAAATCGTTGCTTACAGAAACACCTTGCCACTACACAGGCAGGTTTTTGTGCAGCAACATTCTGGTCAGCAAACGTCCAATGAGGAGCTAAGCAGCTTCCCTGCAGAAATGCACCTTTCTCCACATAAAAACACTCCTTTAATTTGGGTGACTGCAGCACACAACACCCATGGTAGAAAGCAGAATTCCAGACAGAACTGGCGGTGAATTAACACCAAAAGCCAAAGCCTGAGAAGCACCAGAGTGAATATTGCTGTGCTGTAGGCAGAAGGACAATGGCTTTGGTAGTGTCAAAAGAAGCGACCTTCAAGGAGCTATTTACAGTAGCTGATGCAGGAAGCAATTCCCAGTCCTGCACTGCCACAGTCAGCATTGCTTTGTCACACTTTGTCACCAACAGAACTTGCCCAAAGGCCACACTGGAAGCCACTGCCAATTGTGACTTCTTGTTCAGCTCTCACCTACCCTGACACTGCTGTCTGCTTGCTCATTGATATTCTCTTTAAAACTAAAGTTTGAAATACACATTTTTTCTCCTTTCCTAAAGCCAGCCAGGCTTTTCATAGCAGCATCTTGACAACACTTTGTGAAGGATGGCTCATGGGTCCTGCAACATGTGAAGGCCGTGTTCCAAACTCCAGGCGTTTCACCAACCTGCAATGCAAAATAGAAGTCAGTGCATTTCTCGCTCAGTGTAACCATGCTCAGAATGACTGCTCACTTCCAGAGCACACCACTCAGCTGAGAAACCAGCAGAGGAAAGAACAGCACTCTGAGCACTGCATGAGCCCATTCCTTATCTGGGCTGAGTTTCCACTGTGAAGCAGGGCTCCATTTTCCTTTGAGTAATGAACACTATCTTTTACAGGTGTTGGAATTTCAGTTTAGCATTGCAGCAGTAGATAGATAATCAGCTGCATGAATATGTAAATGTACGGCCCCTGAGGCTTTCCTGCAGGAGCTTTCATGAGGTTTCTCCCCAGGCTAGGATAGCAAGTACAATGTGGAATATTCCTTCTAAACAACACCACAGGGCACTGGGTAACAGGACAAACCAGTACTCACAGCACAAGGGTCTGGCTAAATAATTAAGTCTGAAACAAAGTGTACTATAAGGACTTGAATTACACAGAACCTAAAGAATGTGCAGTACAGGATTGGCAGAGTTTAAGCAGACACTGAATGGCAATTTGCAATAACCTTGCTGATTTTTCTTCATTTGCTTAAAAAAAAGACAACCAGTTCAAACATTCAGAGAAATTTATAAGTTGAGTAAGGTAACTTCCTGTCAGCTGCTACTTAAAAACACATCTTAGCAACTGCAAAGCTTTCTGAGCGGAACCACTATTCACCTTTTTCCCAGTTCTCCCGTAAATAAGAATCTTAACTACGATAAGGGAAGTCTCCCTACGTGCCCTACCATTCCTGAGACATCACTTGTACAAGAACATAAAGCATAAAACAAATTGAACCAATAAGCAAGAACGGTTGTACTTTGTCCCATTTAAACACGGATTTATAATAAAACACATCTTGCACTTGCTTCAAATTTGAGGTATTCAAAACTTGATTGCAGCTAGTCTTCGAATTTCAGCAGCTAGTGATTCCAAATTTTAAAGTGACCTAAACATTCAAATCATAATCCTGAATAACTGAATTTCACATACTTTGAAAACAAATCTGTCTCTACCAAAACAAAGACTTAATATACTAAATACCAGTCCCTAAGTTCCAACACCAACAGCTGTCACTAAGCCACCAGCAGAGCCCAGCACTCACCCTGTATCACACAGAGGCTGATGAGGACTCAGGCGTGTTTCAAGGACATCTCTGTTCATGTACATGGACACCGAAGGTCTGTTTGGAGACTGGTCATACACAAAGTTTCGGCAAGATGCAAGCTTGGACTCCAGAGCCTGAAGTAAACAGACGAGGCAAGTGTCAGATTGACCCTCCTCTTTTAGAAGATGGCATCGTGGCACATCAAAATGGCACTGAAGTATGTGGGTTTGGGGTTTTCTTCTCTCTTTAAGAGTGAGTTGTCCAGTAGAGGAATCTGCTAGACCCCAGTGCCACGAGTTCTGAATTTGTGAAGAGATGAAGACAGTCATCTCTCTAAAGCTGAGTCTCTGTTTCTCTAGGGAACTGATGCTCTTCACCAGCAGGAACACGAAATCTTCACTTTCCTCAGGGAGGTTTTTACATCTTTCTTATAGGCATCATTTTTTAGATTACTAAACATTCATTTGAGCTATTTGCTTCCTTAGACATGTATTAGGTGGTACACCAGAGAGAATGACCCACGGATATCCTATTCTCCATCACATGTCCTCATTCTAGGTCACTCCACCTTTACTGAGTTACTTTTTGGCTGTATCAGTTCTGCAGCTCAGCCCATCAGAGTCTCATACAAATGCTTGTAACGACACAGCACCGAGGCATACGGAATGAAACACAAGTAATGGGATAACTTTCCCAACATCAGCATCAGCTTAAATACCAAACTACAGCTCAGCAAGACATTAGGCCTTGCTCAAAAGGCCACTGGACTCTTAAGGCAAACTTCACCAGAAGCCTTTTGGACAGCAGGTACCAGCCTGCTAGCTTCTCTGCCTTTCATGGGAACAGATTCCTTCTCTGACTTACTTTTTCTTCACATGCACTTCGAGAAATTGGTAGAGGAAGATCTTATCCCCATCTGGATTAAAATTTAGAAAAACAAGCATGATCCATTTTTATGTGGGGGTTGGTCAGAAATGTTTGAAGTCCAGACCAATCCCAAGGCCACACTTAGCTAACCTGTGGCCAGAAGACTCTTTCCAGTCTCCCCTGAACAGCAGCACAAGTAGTGCTGGCTGCAGTTTCCAACAGCTCCAGTTTTCCAAAAGCATTGCCTGTCAGGTAATCACTCACCCCCACTTTTCGCAGCAAGTCTCCCACAATATTAAGTGCAGATATTCTTGCAGCTGGTGTGAGAGGGGTTGCACCGTAACTGTCCTCAAGACCTGCAGGGCAGGTTAAAGAAGGGTATGTTACTCATGGAAAGAAAAAAAATAAAATAAAATTGACCCTACTCTCTTAGAGAAGACGATTCAAGTAACACGATTAAAGATCACACAGGTTTTTAAAACGCCTAATTAGACCTAAATTCCCTAAATTACACCAACATCTCTGGGACAGTTGTGAACTAACAGTTAAGTCCCAACAGCTCATCTTATCCCTCATTATTACCGGAGAGTTCAAGTCAATTGAAATGAACAGACTACAAATAAACTTAAAAAAATCCCAGCCTATGAATATGAAGATCCTGGTGATTGCATTTAGGTGTATTTACACTACACTACACACTCAACTCTGTGGCTAAAGGAGGAATGAAAAGAAGGGAGCAAACGATAGCAAAAACATGAGCAACAAATGGTATTTCTGAGCTGGTTCCCTGGCAGTCACCTCTCCTAAATGTCCCAGGGGTGGGTATGCTCATGGGTGTCCGACGCATTGCAGGTGTTGAGGGCACAGATAAGGAGGCCTGGACTGCAGTGTCTGTTCTTTCTGCTTCCAGGGGAGTTCTCATCGGTGTTTTGGGTTTCTCCTGTTTCTGCTGCACTGCAAGCTCTTGTCGTAGATCTATGAAGGAAGCAACACAAAGTAAGTGTTGGAGTATGTAGCCACCAAGATAAAAACAGGAGGTAATCTTTTGCTCAAAAGATTTTGCTACTTCGAGAGCTGAAGTAAAGTACCTTATCCTTGTAAAAGGTTACTCCAGGCATATCTTCAAAATCTGGATAACTAAAGGCCTTTCTAGGATTGTGGCTCAAGATGTTTTAGTAGTGTTAGTTCAGTTGCTATTACCTGGCTTTCATTTTCAAACACTTTCATGAGGCTCCCCTTCAGACAGGGAATTAACTCCTTTCCAAATGTTACAGGCTGGTAAGCAGAGGCACATCAAGTCTGAGGCTTGTCAATTTGGCACATCTTGGCTACATTCTGGCTCCCTGCAAGGCTGAGAGCCTACCTGTTGTACCCTTCCCTGTCCTGGTTTCCACATAAAGGAAACTTGAGCTGAGGCCAGGTGGAAGCCACATGATTATCTAGCCAAAGGATTGAGCACTTCTGTCCCACAGCCTGGCTGCAGCTTATGGATACCACTCAAGGGCACAGAATCCAAGATCTGAAAACAGATGTTTCAGCCAGCTCCAGGGTCTCTCTCTTCTCAGCCAGCCTTATTGACAGATAGCAAAAAGCCCGTGCATTCCAAGGCAACCAGAAGTCAGTCACAGCCCTCCTGTTTTACTTCCCCATTAGTGCTCCACCGACTCCACTTTCCACAGGCCAGGAAACAATGAGGTTAATGTGTATTAAAGTTGACCTTCATGGGTTACAGAAAGCCACACCAGCACATGCTCCAGCTGGACTGGCTCCTCTCAACTCCCTAAGGCTCTGATTAGGAGAAGGCTGGAACAGACTTTTGTTTCTGTGAGTGCTCTGGAACAAGGTCAGGAGTTCAAGGAGTGGGGGCAGAATATTCTTAAGTTTCCTTACTTGTTCCTACATTTCAGATAGTGGGTTTTAAAGAAGCAAACTTAAAAGCCCAGCTCTGAGGCATATGGACAGGACTGAACAGCTACAAGGCAGTGGGAGAGAAAGGAAAAGATACAAATAACTTCTGTCTAACCTCTAGCTTCATCTTTCAGGCGCTGCACGGACTCCAGAAGGTTTTCTTTCTCATCCAGTTCACTCTCCAGAAAAGCATTTCTTTCAATAGCCTGGTTTAAACGCTGTTCAAAATCCTCCAGAGACATTATAGTGGCTCTGAAAAAGAGTACATTAGGTGTCACTGCCAGATCCTTCAAGCACATAGAGGACTCCCTCTCTCACAAGAGAATGGATACTGTTGCATTTTTGTTTGGTTTTCTTTGTTTTATTATTTTTTATTTTAGCTTGTAAGATACAAAAGACTGCAGTCAGGGGAGTGGAAGAGGTAAAAAAAATTTTATCACATTGCTCATCTGCAACGAATCTCTTCAACACAATCATCACACAAGTGACAGTTCAGAATGGCAATGCTAACGAGTACGGTGTCACAAACAGCTCAGTGACACCATGCTCACAGGACAGAATAGAGCTGGAAAAAAGAAAACATAAAAAGCAGATCACCTTTTTGCTCTTTCCAAGTCATCATTTTCTTGCTCGAGTTCTCGAATGTATTTCTGAAGCTGCTCTTTAATAGCTCTTGTCTGTGCCAAGTCATCTTCCAGTGCAGAGATTTGCCTGTATCCTTCTGAATGCTGCAATTCAACCTTTTCCTACTCAAAGGCAAATCAAACAGCACATCAGGTACTTAGCAACACGTTGTCTTTTTGCAGCATTGTCTGAGCTCCTTGAAAGGCAGAGACAGATGCTCTGAAGTTTTTTGAGAAACATCACTTTACATATGGTAAAAGGCCAGCAAATTCAATTGCTCACATACTTCTGGGCTGCCAGCAGACAAGAGCTCTTCCTGTCAATCCTTATCAAACAAAAGGGCTGAGGAACAGTTCCCAACACTCACAGCACAGAGCCATTCTTTGCCTCTCCCAGATAGCCTGACTCAGCACAGTTTCTTAGCAATACACAAAGCAGGACACAAGAGAAGCCACTTATTTTCAACCCTAATACGAAGTCAGGCAGTATTTAGGAGTCAAAGTAACAAGAATCAAAAAAAAATTCAAGTGTGACACTGTTACACGCTGCTGTGAAATCAGCAAGATTCTGCACCACCCATGTGGTTTTATTAGCCCAAAGCAGGTTCAGAATTCTAGATGACAGAACATTTCAGGTACAATTATACTCTGGATGGGAACCTAAACCAAACTCTGTCTCCCTCTATACCACGTATACAAGGGTGCATTTAAGACAGGCATAAGCAGGGAGGAAGACTTAGCTTCCTCATCAGATCTCTCTCTCCTGCACTACCACTAAATGTGGAGTTAGTTCCACAGCATGTGACAGGGAAAGCTCCACAGCACACCATTACAATGCTTTATACAATGCTCAACCACCTTGCTACCACTTCAACATGCCAGAGGTTTCTTAGAAACTCCAATATTGCTGTGCAAGCAACATTCCGGAAGTGCTCTCCAGACAGAATTCAAGTACAAAACACTTAAAGTGACTGGAAGCAAGTCCATGCACTGGAATTTGAAAACCATGGCATGTAGTCTAGTATGAATGATAATGTGAAGACAGCTATTTTAGTACATGAAATGCATAGACAAGGAGGAGGGAAAGAGATATCCATCCTGAACTAAGAAATCCGTATTTGATTGTGATGTGGTGACACTGCTGTAATTCCAAATCTCTGAAACATAGTTAAGAGCCTCTAAGCTCCAAGAGGCAGATTACTTTCAACTGGTTTCTCAGGACTCTCTAAACCCTCCAAAGCACTATTCTCATCAGTTTTTAGGTAGTGTGAGCACTGATTTCTGAGGGGGAGCAAGCACACGCACTGGGCTGGTCACCTCAGAGCTACAAGCTGTGTGGGCCTGGCAAAGTTCACTGGTGTTGACCTAGATGCAGATCCCAACCCTTGATGGGCTCAGTTAACACTGCTGCTCAATAGCTTCACAAGATTAATGCTTTGCTCTTGAATTGATTCAGATAAAAGACCAGAACTGCAAGGTCTGAGTCTTTGTTTTTAGCCAATTGTAATAAACTATCAGCTGATCTGGCCCTCAATGGTGGCTCTGTTCCTTCACTGCAGGCTGTCACTGCAGTTTTCAGGCTGCATGAATAGCTAATTGTTGAATGGTTATTTCAAGCAGAATATATTTTTAAAAAGTTATCTACTGTGAAGAATAATTTCAGATTTTCTAAAATATGGCTACCCTCCACTTTTTGAGGCTCTGTATTGTTTCCCATTATTTTAATTCTTCACTGTTTTGGCTGGTTCACTGTCCCTTCCTCTCATCCCAGCTAC
This sequence comes from Cnemophilus loriae, assembly GCA_013397755.1. NCBI lineage: Eukaryota > Metazoa > Chordata > Aves > Passeriformes > Corvidae > Cnemophilus > Cnemophilus loriae. The sequence goes on from VZTF01001826.1 coordinate 864,922, forward strand.
TCTAGAGAAAGAAAATAGTCTACACACTCCTCAGTGAATTACAGGTTTTATTTTTAAAACTTTTGTCTTCTCCCCAAACCCATCAGCTTCCATGGGTTTATGTGACTACCGGGAACAGCAGAGCAATACCCCATACAACATGCACAACAGTTAATATTTCTAAGGTGCTACAACAAGAACAACGAGGATTAAAGCAACATAAATACAATGAAACAAGTCTTGGAGGTCTTGCTATCAAAAAGCAGGGAATGGAGGGAATGGCTAAGCTAGTGCTAGAGGGACAGGACATCTGCCTGGAACAGAAGAGTATTTCCTTAAGATAGTAATTTGTACAACAGTTTAAACAAAAGGCATTGCAAACCTGGATTCATCCGGTGATGAATCACTTATACAAATACCTTCACTCCCATTAGCTCATTATTGCATTCAATTGAGTAGAAGAAGTGTAATTACATTAATCTCTGCTTCCACAGAGATTGACCTAGTCCTTTAAAACACAGTGTTGTATTTCTTGGGTGACTGTAACTCATCTGTAAACAAAAGGCCTAAATTAAAACTTTAAAAAGTCACACCAATTTCAGTGACAATTTTTTTCCAAACTTAAGAGAACTTACCAGTATTTCCTAAACCTGTCAATCAGCACATCAGCATCTTTGATGAGACTGAAATGAGGCACTCATCACTCTTCACACTCTAGATAGCTTCATTGTTTCTTAAGCCACTGTGTTAAAAAGCCCCATCTCAATAAGTTCATATCCTTTATGTTTTATAGTTCTGGAAGTTAATGCCTTTCTGCTGGTTCTTAGTTTCACAGAATGCTAACCAAGTGCAAAAAGGATAACTCATTTTTCCCTAAGGACAGACAGATTCAATAACAAAACCAGGACTGCAACTGTTTTATGACTCTCAATTCTGTGTGTTACGCACCAGCTGCTGCTTCCCAGCTTATCTGAAATGTCAGATAATAAATACACAACTATGTAAAAAGGGTTTAAAACTGAGTTTCCTTACGTAATGCAGAAACACAGCTGCAGTGTTTGTACTTTGATTGTTGTGCAATATTATCTGTGACTGCATGATGCAGACAGACAGAAAGCTATGAACAAAAGCACTAAATAGATGGAAGAAGGAATAGAACAGCAGCTCTCTTGTGTTCACTCTCCACTCTACTGTGGACAGTTTCCTCCCATCTGTAATCTATCCTGACACACAGCCACAACCTGTGAACAGGGCTCCAGGAACCCTACCAAGGAACACAGAATCCTCAGAGCAGACAACAGGTTGGCATTTCTTTATTTTTTCAAGACTTTCCTTTCTGCAGTCTGCTGGTCAATTTCTCTGTAATGCTGAAGGTGACACCACAAGGCAGAGTCTGCAAACACCTGCCCCGTTCACCTCTGCACTGAGGACGTGCACACAGTGAGCATCACCAGCTCTCACCTTCACTGACTCCAGCTCCATCCGCAGACGGTTGTTTTCTGACAGAAGGTCTCTGTTCCTGGACTCTGTTTGTTGCAGCTGAGTCTCCAGTTCGGCTTCATACTCTCGGCTTCCCTCTTGGAATTCACGCAATTCCTCCTGTGTGTTCTCAGCACTAGAGAGAAATTCCAGCAACAGAACTCATCATAATGAACAACAAAAAAAACATCTCTTGTACCCTCAAGGTAAAAAAAACCACTGCTCTTGAACATAGAAGGCTATATGCCCTTCTCCAACATATGTATTCAATAGGAAGAGACAACCATATGCAAATGTTTCCCTGCCACGCATGGAAAGTCACCCCGTAGCAAACTGGTAAACAAATAAAAAAAGTCCAAATAAACAGAAAAACCCCAGCGTCTGTCTTCACACTTTAGATGTTGAGGGTATGTGGCATCTCTTTAGTTTGTCAGCTGTCCACTGCCATCACACGCTTATTCCATTATTCAATTCTATTATTTATTTGGAAATATAAACAAAGCCATTATTGATTAGCAACAACAAGTGAGAAACAGAGAGAAAGATGAAAGGAAATGTTTTATATTCTTGAATAATTCTATTGAAACAATCCTCCAACAAGCTAAACAAGCAGTAATGAAAGGTCTGTGTCTCTGCATGCAGTGTTATGCACCTTATCCAACAACTTGGAGGAAGGAAGCCACTGCCTTACCACTGCTTGTATTTCATAGCCAACTCCTTCCAGTATCTGGTTTCCTCTTCCACTGAGCTGAACTGATGTTCTTCTGAGTCTTCCATAATGAGTCCTCAAAGTCTAAAACCCCTGTTTCATTTCCTCCCCTGAAAAATTAAAGGGTCAAACATAAGAACTAAGGCAGCGAGCAGCCTCATCCTCCTTGCTGCAGAGCCGAACATCCCTCCTCCCATTCAGTCACTGCTCGCCTGGAGACCAAACTAAAGACCAGCCTTGACAGGACTCTGTCAGACAGTCCACAAATGTGAAAGAATTCCTGCTAAGTCACTTTCACCCAGTTCTCCCAAAGCTGCTGCAGACTTACACCCCATTCCCAGCAGTGAGCACCTTCAGCACCTCTGACTACACAAAACCCCAAACCTGAGCTGCAGCTGTGCCAGTGCACAGAGAACACAAGGGAAAGAAGACATCTCGGGCACAACTTCAGCTCCAAACACACTGCAATTCAACAACTCTAAAGACACTTATCATGAAATTAAAGAGAAACTTCAAAGCTTAGGTACTCAAGATACTGATTTCCTGAGTTAATGTTTCCAGGAACACATAAGCTTTTTATGGACATAACTGCTGGACACACGAAAAATTTCTTCCTAGGTCAACACAGATAAAGCTACCCAACTCTAAATCTGAAATATCAAAATCCATGTAGGGCTACGATATATCTGGATACCTCAGAGAGCCATGGGAGAAGGCAGGGTAAAACCTCCCCAGAGGTTTTAGCAGGATACCACTGGCTGGGTTAGGTATGCAGATAAGATTGCAGCAATGCAGACCATCCAGCTGTCCCTGTGCCAGCACAAACCCGGTCATGAGACATAGTCCCAAATGAGAATGACACATGAAAGAGCCACAGGAGAATCAGGAACCTTAAGCTGGTCACTCCCACTTGAGGACTTAAATATCTAAACACTACAATTAAATAAAATAAATGCCCTGTGATGTGCATGACACACTCTATTGAACGGGTCAGCAGCAAATATCATTTCATACGAGTTAGTGTTGACAATAGAGCAACATCAGACCTAGTGTTCTGCATAATCTGCCCATGTCCAGCCCTGGGTGAGGCAAAGATTCCACTCAGACATTATGAATTTAACAGAAACCAAATAAGATCAAGAACAGCAAATAGAGGTGGAATTGAACAGTTCATGACAGTGGCAGCTGTCAGAAAACGGTATCACTGGAATCTAATGACTGAAGAAACACTGTTCTACCAAGTTTTAACTCCAGTTCTGCTGAACGAAACATTTCCTAGAGGTAATTCTGATGGAACAAAGAAGAAGGGATAGCTGAAGCTTTCAAAGATCACTCAGATGTCAGCCCTGTCTTCTACTTTTATTTACGATAGTCATAAAATGCTGGAGCAGACCCTCTGAGCAGCATGTCTCAGCTAAAGAAAACGTGCATACACAGCACATCTATTGAACTCTATGGAAGAAAATATCTTTAACCTGTGTAGAGACTTTCCTCTCCAAAAAATCATCTGGTGTAAATAGGATTGATTAACAGCCACCTATTTAGTAACTCTACTGAGACAAACCCAAGTAGTTCTTACCTCTACTACAGACAAAAGTACTCAAAGTAGTCTGGCAATCTAAAGCCCAATTCTTACCTACCCAAGCAATGCCATAAAGCCCAAGTCCTTTTCACAGCCCACGTAATTATCAGATTATTAAGCAAGGAGTAAGCAGCGTCACAGCGGAGTGGGGCTGTGCCCGCAAACCTCAGTGCACAGTATCAGCTACACACTCACAGAAATTACACTGTTATTCAAAAGGGGAGTTGGCAGGTGAGGAGAAAAGTTACTAAGCCTTAGGTTTTATAATTGAGTTTGACACAAAATGTTCATTAGACAAAGCTACATGTGTTCCTTCAAACAAATAAAAGCACTGTATAATGTATTGACACATTTCCAGCATAAAGTCTCAAGGCTGAAGTATGCACTGGGCAAGAAAAAGAGTAAAAGGAGTGTGAGTAATGAGTGATTTTCCAAATAGTAATCTTGCCCATTAAAAATAAAATCATGACCAAGCATAATTAACATTCTTGACCTAGGATAGTTTATGTCACATCTACTCTGTTATTTTTAAGTGAACTGAAAGTGCCTTTGATGTTAATAAGCATGTCCTTCTGCTCAGGCACTGTGTACACACACCGATCATTACAGCACACTTGTGAAGAAAAAAATCAAAAAACGACTTTTTCTGACACAAGCATTATAATAAATCCAATATCTGTGTTCGGACAGTCAACAAAAATAATTCAGGAAAGATAAAGATGAACTGCAAGACATCTTGCTCCAAAAAGCATTCAAAGAACCCTCTGGAACCAAAACACAGCTTCCATCAGCTTCAAAAATCTTGAATATGCTCATATCTGGCTCTCGTGTTCACACTGCACTTTGGAAGAACTAAAAGACTGTAGTAATTGGCATTTTTTGAGATTGTAGGGCCGCACAGAGAAGACTTTTCCTTAACTGATCCATACAATCCGTAAGACTTTCCGAGAACCCTGTGAACATTCCCAGCAGCACAAATGTGCTGCACCCTTCAGTTCCAAGTATGTCTTTGTGAACATGAGATTATGGACCCACTGAGGACGTCATCCATTAAGAGCTTGCTCTGCTTCATGGTTACCATTACTAAATACTACTTATAATTTAAATTAATTGTTCAACTGCAAATACATGGAAGAACTGTGGGCCTGTACTTATTCCAGAGATGTGGCGACTGTCCAGTGTCACAGGCACGTTTTTTGCTGCAGCATTCAAGGAAGACCTATTAGTTTCCTTTCCTGCACTACATCTTAGCTCACAGAGATTTCAAACTAACCAAAGATGAAAAATTCAAACTTGAACTGAAAAGAAAAATTCCAAGTTTGAGACAAAGTATTAAAGCTTTTTTAAACTTTTTTCTGAAATTTGTCTAAGAGTGCAAACAAAAACCATGTAAGTCTTGTTAAACTGCCTGTGGAAAGGGTAGGGCTATGACTGGTTTTTCCCTGCTGCCTTCTCCCCTTGATTTTTAACAGCTTGGAGACAATATGCAAATGCCTGAAGAGAAATTAATTAGGAACTCCTCATTGTCTGGGCTCACTACAAAAGAGGGGAGAGCAAAGCGGGGGTGAAGGAGGTTTTAGAAATGCTTTGTTAAATACTGGAAAAGGTGGAAAAAACGAGGAGAGAAAGAGTAACAGGCTCACCCTGGCTGCACCTTGCTTGTTTTCGCACACAAGAAGCCAGAAGAGACATCTGGCCAGACTTCCTGCGTGCAGGCAGCACAAGCGCTGGTCACAGGCGTTACAAACCTCCACATCACGCAGGAAGTGGAAGTGATCATGGGTGGGGACTGGAATTTTGCAATGAGAAAAACACCGCAGCATAAATGTTGTGGGGAAACAATTTCGTAACAGTGACAGCAGAATTGCAAAATTCCTAAGGAAAAAGCAAGTATCAAGAAAAGCCACACAAAATTATTGAAGGAACTTCAATTTGGGAATCAGAGTCTGAGTTCACCCAAATTCATGAGAGCCTCAATTTAGATTGTTTCAGCCCTAGAACAAATAACTCAGAGTAACCCTGATACTGAACTTCTTTCTCCACAAAAGAACATTTAGCTTGGCAAACGATGTTGGCCTACCTTTGTAGCAATGCCTAATGGTCCAAGTCAAAGAAGTTCACATTGTAATAAAAAAGTAAAACAGTACCACAAATACTACTGAATTATCCACTACAGCGATGATGAAGCTCCTATTAAGACATTTTTTCCTAGACGTAAACCAAAACAAACCACTTGTTTGCTCCTGAAAAGTAGCTTTCCCATCCTATGAAAATCAGATTTGCTTAAAATATTCCCCTTGAAAGGGTCTTCCTGTAACACATGGGTCTGTTTTCTTTTGTTTAAGCAATACAAAAGAAAACCACCACAAAAGAGAAAGAAAAGGGAGAGGTCACGGGAGCGCCAGGATTACTACAGAATCCCACAGCCAGCACTGAAAAGAGTTATCAGCTTCTCCGGGGCTTCTCTACCAAAAGGCTGAATTCGGCAAAACCCTCCTCAGTAACCAGTCCAGCTCCGATACTTTCAACTTTCCAGTGATTCCTAAGGAAACTCCGCACTTTTCTCCGCTGAAACGCCTGACCTTGATGGTTCCAGCTGCAAGCCAAGGGGTCAGCGAGGCAGCGCTCCCGGATCCCATTCCCATGCGGAGCACGAAGCCGGGCGGGAGCTTAAACCAGCGGGCACGGCTCCCACGCTCCGCTCCGCTCCCCGCCCCACCGGCACCCGCACGAGCAACTCCAGAAGCAGAAGGAGGTTCAGGTCCGCGCGGGCCCGCAGCCGGGCAGGGTCCCGTGTCTCCTGTCCCCTATCCCGTGTCCCTTGATCCCTGTCCCGGTCCTGATCCCGCTGCCCCGGGCCGTGCCGGGCTCTCACCGCGCTCCCGCCGCGCCCGCACCGCCGCTCCCGGCCCGGCCGCTGCCGCCGCCCCATTGGCTGCCGGTCACGTGCCGCGGGGCGCTCCGCCAATCAGCGCCGCCGGGACGCCCTTCGGAAACTTTGGTGACTTTCAAAAGGCGCCGGGGGGCGGCGGCCGCGGCCGTTCCCGTTCTCGATGCCGATCCCGTTCCCGATCCCGATCCCGATCCCGGTCCCGATCTTGATCCTGTTCCCATTCCTATTCCCATTCCCATTCCTGTTTCCGGCCCCCCGTCAGCCTCGCTAAACCCCCCCACCGTCCATGTTCAATGA
>VZTF01001826.1:876207-962582 GCA_013397755.1 Cnemophilus loriae
AGCGCTCCGGGGCAGGTGGGGCGGCGTGGGGAGGGTCGGGCTGGGAGCGCCCCGGGAGCCTCGGGACGCGGAGGGCAGAGCGCGGGCATGTGTGCTTAACGTAACGCTTGCTCTTTTCAGTTACCGTTTTAGTTCCGAGTTAACCGGTGCTATCAGACACATTCACAAGTAACGTACTCTAGAGTTGTAGAACTTAATGAACTTGGTACTGGATACAGCGTCATCTTCGGATAGCTAGGATTCGCGTGAATAAATATTTCTGCTTAAAAAAAAAGTTAAACTTCTTTTGAGGTTAAAAACAATGCAGAGGTATATGTAGTGCTATGTAATGTGTTCTGTGGTTGTTGTGCTTAAAGTTAAATACACAAGAACCTGAAGGAGTGTAATCTAATGAATGCAGCACGTAGTTGGAGGGTAAGAAGACTTCACTGGTAACTGTAGTTTTTCTGGTACTAAACCAGAAAAACTGAAAACCAGATGCTTTGTGGTTCTGTAAATCTAAATCGAAGTGCAGTGGGGCAGCTTAAAGATTAGCAGAAGTATTTGTAAACTAATTTAATGATTTGAAACTCTGTTTAAATGCTTAATACAGGTGTGTTATGTATAGGTTTTCTTAGCCAGTGGAAGAACAATGAATATACAGCTCAATTCTTTCAGCTGAGTTCAGTTGTACCTGTTGTGTATTTATAGTTGAGCTGTTCTTGCCTCCTGGCTTCTCTTTCTAGGAGAGTGCACTGAAAGTTTGAGGGTGCTCTTCCATGTCAGCAGCTGTGTGACTCCAGCTAATGCCCTCGACTTCAAGGTGTTTCCCCTCAGACTGGTTCTTCTGTGCTGTGGGTCAAGAGGAACATTCCTGTATTAAAAGGCTAGTCAAGGCCTTGGCCATAGGCATAATTAAATTTAACAGGAATAATGCAGGTTCACTGGCAGAGCAGGAGCAGTAATGGAATTCTTAAGACCACCGTGGTTTTTCTCTGTCTTGCCTCAAAAGTTACTTAAAGTGTGCCTTTTTTGTTTTTCCCTTTAGCAGGTGGGAAGAATGAAAGGAAGGGGGGATGAAAGGATGTTGAACCTTTTTGTTTGGCTGTATGATGGAAGGAAACAGGACGGAGAGCCTCTGCAATAGATCGTTGGGATGGCTTCAGAGACAAGAGAATGATGCTAAACCATGGCTCTGGAAGCTTTCTAATTGCTTTTCTGCTGCTGAGAAGGCTTTGCCTTGTAGTGCGAAAACGGTAATTTCTGCCTTCCCTGAGGGGGTGCTTGGCCCCCGGGGCAGAGGGGGTGGGTGGCTGACTCCAGCGGTGGTACTGGCTAAAGGGGCGGTGGGGAGGGAAGGAAGAGGAGGCAGCAGTTACCGAGGTAAGTGCAAAATCTGCCTGGGCTTTTAAGGCCTTCAGTTGTGCTCACAGCAGTGTTGGTGAGAATGGCCAAGTTGCTTTGCTTGTCAGGCTTTACTCTCCACAGCTGCTTGGGATCATGCAGCCTAAAAGGTGTGTAAGGAGCTTCTGCAGAGCTCTGCCAAGTTATTGCTGAAGAGTAGAGTAGGGAGGCAATGTTTCCAGTTCATCTTTTTAGTTTGGAGGCAAATTTAGTTCTCTGAATTATTATTACTATTATAATATAGTAGCTATAGCAATTGTGAATACTGTTCTTCACAAAGTCTTACTTTTTCCTTGTTTCCATTTCTTTGAATGTTCCTTTTCTGTAATGTACATAATTCTATACATTAAGATGCAAAGGGCTAAGGATTAGCAGGAGTAGTATAACACAATTAGGTACTCGAGCAGTTGAGCTTCAACTGTTAAGTAACACTCATTCAGACACATTTAATCTGACTAAGTAAAGACATAAAAGAAATGGATGAGCATGTTGCTGTTTTCACGTGTTGGAAGTTAGGAAGGGAGCTGCCATAAAATCTGGAATTCAGTATATAAATCAGTTCCAGACAGATTTTTGGCAGAGTTTCTTTGTGAGATGTAGCATCAAGTAGAGAGGAATGGTTTTCAAGTTGAGTAATTAATTATTCATTGATGTGTAGTAGGAAATGCATTAAATTCAATTTGGAAAATAGAAGTTGTTCAGAAGTTTTGTAGCAGTGTTCTGTGCAGGTTACCTCTACTGACCTTGACTATCCTGTTCTTCTTTTAACCTTGCTTGGTTTTCACTGCTGGCATTTTAAAAAACTTTGTCTGTGCCTTTGTCTGTACATCTTGATAGCTTAAACCAGAGCAGACAAAAAGCACTTAGTTATTGTGAAACTTTAGCCTTCTTTGCCCTCTGCTATATTACCTGCTTGATGTAATTTCTAATTTTTTTAAGTCATACTCTTTTAATACATTACTTCCAGAATTTTAATACAATTTTAAAATCTTTATTCAAACTAAAATATGATTACTTATGTATCTGCAAGTTGTGAAGCTTTGTCACATCCATTTGTGTTTGTTCTTACAAGAAATAAGGATCTCTCAGCCTTAGTATAACAGTTTTCTGCTTTTCTGGTTCTGTTTTATAGACTCATTGCTATTTGGTTAATAGCTCTTTGGGTTTGTTGCTTCCAAAATCCATTGATACCAATATACCTAAGGCTCCATGTGTAACTGGCATGGTTCTCTTAATATTTTACGTGTTCAGTCAGTAAGGTAATAGTAGTCATAAAGATAGCACTTTAAATGTGAAATTATAATAGTCTAAAAATATGTGCTTCTTTCCCTATAAAATTATTGTTTTATTCACGTACCTGAACGTAACTGCGCTTTCATTTTCCAGAAGGATTACATGGAGAACAAGAAAGCTGCTGTAGAATTGAAGGATGCTTCATCTCCTCATGCTGGCTCTAAATTGTTTCCAGCAGTGCCGCTTCCCGATGTTCATCCTCTTCAGCAACAGCAATTACAACTTTCCCCTGGCCCCAAAGTAAGCTGCTGTGCTCATGGCTCTGACTCTTCTTGTACTCCACAAATGCATTGTGGTGGTGGTGGTGGTGGTGGGAGCCTGATTCACCCTGGCACAATATTAGACTCAAAAAGCACTGGGACGATAACTTGTCAAGTAGGGTCAGGATTTGCTTATCAGTCTGCATCTTCACTGAAGAACCCTCCAGCTAGAAGCAATTTGGCAGGAATTTCCAGTGAGTTCTCTGGCATGTGCGTAGAAAACAGTGTATCTTCCTGTCAGCATCTGGCCTGTTGTGGAAAACTCCATTTCCAGCCCTGTCATGGTAACGTGCACAAGCTGCATCAGTTCCCAGCCCTGCCGAGCTGCCCATCCTCTGGCTATTTCCCCTGTCCCGAGTTCACGAGTGGGGCCGCGGGGCACTTGGACGAGCACATTGCGCAGCCGGAGCTGACGCCCCGCGTGTGCGCCAACCCTCTGCACCTAAACGTGGCGCCCGCCGTGTGTCTGAAGGGCTCTCACTACTGCACTGACTGCTTGAGCAAGGTTTGTACACCCCACGTTTCTCCTTCTTTACTGTGCTGCGTGGTTCATGTTGAAATTGTGTGACTTGAGCAAAACGCCAGCTCCTGTGGGTGCAGCTTGCATCCCCCTGGTTGGTGATGCACAGTCCAAATGGACCAGACAGCGTTTTTGAAGCTGACTCTTTTCTGAGGTAACGTTCAGTGCACTAGGAAGACAAAAGAGCTGTCAGAATGTTCAGCCTACAGGGGATCTGTAATGTACTCAAGTGGAGTTTTAACTTCTTTCAAATCTAGTCGTCTCTTCTTTACAGCTCCAATTAAACTGTTCCATGGTAGGGACTCTGAGAAAAGGCTAGCAGCAGTTAAGATGTACCCTTGGGCAGCTGATCAATAAAGAGCCATTTGTAAGTCAGGTGATACATCTTATGCTACAAGGATATTCTAGTCTTGATTTGGTTTGATGGGTCTTAGTTCAGTCGTCCCAAATTTGTAACTTATACTTTAGTACCAGTTTAGTAAAATTTAGAACTTGTTAGAACTGTGCCTGAATATTGCTAGGAATTTCTAGTGAAATAATATACTCAATTTAGCAAGATCTGTTACTTAAACTTCTGAGTTTCCAATATAAAAGTGAAATGTCATTTTAATTAACTAAATGGTGAAATCAGTATATTTGGAATTATCATCACACCTTCTACTCTTCTTGTGCAGGTTTTGCAAATTAGATCTCTGGTTTTTGTTGGTTTGTTTTTTTTAAAGGATATATATTAGTACCACTTAAAGGTGGTATGCCTTGATATGTTGAGTTTAGTAGAATCTTTCCTTGCATTTGGAAATCTAAAGCTGAATACGCTGGGATAGAAGGATAGAAGCTTCCTTCATGCCATCATACTGTTGTTAATTAGCTTTGTAGAGCACATCTGAACTGGCATTTGTTGCAGAAGGGAAACTGAGTGTTTCTAGCATGGAATAGCATGTGTTAATATTGTATACTAAATGAACATGTATTCTGAAAAATTGTCCCAACAGCCAACCAGAAACAGCCTAGTTGATGCTGCTAAAATCTGGCCAAATATTCCTCCTCCAAGTGCACAGACTGCACCTGTTCCTATCCCAATCTGTAATGGCTGTGGAACCAAAGGAACAGGAAACGAGAAGAGTTTGATACTGGCAAGCAGCCTTGGCAAATCACCACAGAAATATGGTAAACCACATTTGTTTGAAACTTTGGTTTAGTGGATGTTCTCCTTTCAAATACTGTTGCACAGCAAGAGTTCTCTTAAATTGCACTATTATCTGGAAACTTCTGTAAAGTCATAGAAAACAAAATGGTAAAAAAATACTTTGTTTTGAAGATTCATTACTTGGTTTTACATGTTTTGACTGCTTAGTTAACTTGCTGTATTGTTTGCATAGAGTTTTGATTTTACTGTTACTGTTTTTACTGTTTTAAGAACTAGCAAAAGAAATTCTGCGGACTTGGAAGGTATTTTGTTCTGGTGATATATAAAGAAATTATCTTCAGCTATATTTGAAAAGCATTTTTTAGTCTAATGTCTGTTGTCACTCCATATATAGTAAAGGTGTAATGTTTATAATTACAGGATAGCTTTCTGAAGTGTTCTTAAGGGGAAAATACTGTGTGAGATAATTGCATGGTCTTTCTACAATGTTGGTACTGCTTCAACTACAAAATCATATCTAGTATAAAAACTTAAAGCCACAGAATATTAAGAAATTGAGAGTTTTACTGTTACTTTAAAACTACATCCATTTTAAGGTTTTTAAGGTGAGACACCCCAATCAAGTGTCTTTACAAAATACAATTCCAGTGAATCTTATAGAAGACTAACTAATCAAAATACACGCAAGCAAATATGATTGTCAGGTGTGCCTTATTTTAAATTCTCAGGTAACATCAACTTGTTGCTTGTTTTTGAACTGTGAGGATTGTGTCATTTCTCATGTTTCTTTTCAAGTTGTTTTGTGGGGATAGAATAATTGTATAATGTTAGTTCAAATTTAACTAGATTTTCAGAGTGCTGAAACATCAGCTTAGCCTGCAATAGCAAAAACTCTTAAGCTCACTCTCCTGACCTGTAGGATACCTTTGTGTTAGTTGTATACTGCCTGAATTTTCTGTAATCACCATCATGGTACTGGTCATCTCATCCAGTTTTGTTTAGCTTTCTTAACTAATCCACAGTGTAAATTTGAACAGCTTCCATGTTTTGCTTCTGTTACTGATACAGCACCAAGTGTTACACAACTTCAGACAGTTTTTTGTGACATTTGGTAATTTCTTTTTAAATACATTACTTGATTGTTTGAGAGCTTAAAAGTAAAGCTAAAGGTGTCTTGCATCTTTATCCTAATTTGACAGTGACTAAATTTCTGTTTAAGACTGATGGTGTGTTAGATTCCTTAAGAAAGTAAAACTCAACTTGCATTCCTGGGCATGTTGTTCTTAAGGCTTCCTATGTGCAAGGATCATAGTGTGCTAAGTTCAGCATTTTCAGTATTTGGAGATAAAAATGAGCTGTGTTCTTACACCTGCACAGGATCCCCGGAAGTTGCAATAGCAGGCCAAGTTCTGGAAAACTTGCCCCCCATTGGAGTCTTCTGGGATATTGAAAACTGCTCAGTTCCCACTGGCCGTTCAGCTATAGCAGTTGTGCAGAGGATTCGGGAGAAGTTTTTCAAAGGTCACAGAGAGGCAGAATTCATCTGTGTGTGTGACATCAGTAAAGAAAATAAAGAAGTTATTCAGGAGCTAAACAACTGCCAGGTATCCAACCAGCACCAGCTTGGTGTTCTTGCTTGAGAATTTGTGTACTTTGAGTGTGCCGAGAGTGATTCACATTCATTAAAGTTTTGTTTGCTTCTGTGGCTTTAGTGCATCTTTAGTTTGTGGGTGGGGTCTCTAATGCTGATTTTTTTTTTTTTTTTTCCTGCTGTGATATTTTTTAAAATTGAATCTGCATTCCATTACCTGTAGGTAACTGGTTTAGCTTTAGTTTCGGTGTTCACAAGAGTGTTTTTATCTCAGCCAATAAAATGTGGTGGTGGAGTTTTTGTTATCTTTCAGATCTATGACTAAATTATTAAACTAAAAGAACTATGGTTCTGTGAGGTTAACTTTTTTTTACTTTGTTAGCACTGTGCTAATTGGTAAGGACACCTGTAGACTAGTGGTATTGTTTGGAGCACCTTTAACACTACATATATTTTCCATCAATACCTTCTGTTTCTTGGTATTTTTTTAACTTTTTGTGCTGGTTTCTATGTCAGAAATTTCCACCCTCTGAATTGCAGATATGATAACAGGTTTACAGTGTTTTGGAATGTTTTTGAGGTGTATGAATTGTGATCCTTACCACAGAAAGCACAAGCCACTCCAAAGACATTGCTGAACAGCTAGGGTTGACTTTTAGTGCTCACAGAACAGTTTTTGATCCCTGTGTGTTCTATTTCATGCATGTGTGCATTAATTTACCTAAATTAGAAGTGCATGCTAGAGCTTGTATTTTAATTTCTTTTTTTAAATTCCATTAAAGTAAGTACAGTTCACATTGAAGCTTTTCTTCAGAGTGTATCTATGTATTTCCACAGGTGACTGTTGCACACATCAATGCTACAGCCAAGAATGCTGCTGATGACAAACTCAGACAGAGTCTGAGGAGATTTGCTGATACACACACTGCACCTGCCACTGTGGTTCTTGTGTCAAGTAAGTGTTTGTGGCACTCAGCTACGGTGCTGGCTTCCTCTCTTTCATGGTATTTTTACATATGGCACTATTTTGATTTCTAAGAGTGGTGTTTAGAACCAGCTTTAACTGAACTGCTGAAGAATTCTTAATGTCAGTGGCAGCAAAGGAAAAGCAGGGACAGTAAGATGAGAACTTGGCTCAGTTATGATTTGACTGTTGTGATTTGATGCCTTTTTGAGTGTCAGTAGGTATGTGTGTGACTACTGTCTAAAGTTAGCTTCAGAGGGAAGCTCATAAATTAAAACTCACGGAGTTGTATTTGTGGTCTGAGCAAAATGTATGTTTTTAATTCTCATAGCAGCATATTATACAGTTAAATCTCCAGTCCACTCAGCTATTGAATTGCCATGTGTTGGCCTTGGGTTTCTCCCTAAAGCGAAACAAATGTTTGCTATAGAAATACCCAGTACCAGTCCGCTGCCCTGCTGATGAATTGCTACAAGCTGCTGTTAAAAGGAAGCCCTTGTCTTGAGACTGATTGTGAACTGCTGATTTAAATAATGTCTGAGAAGCCTTGTAGCTGTTGGTGCTTTTTCATTGGAAATTTCCAATGATAAATAGAACTTGTTGAGTGAGATTTGTAGGTTTATTTCTTCAATCAGATTTTTTTAGATTTTTAAGTGTTTCTTTGCCTATTTCATTTTTTTCCCCTCCAGCGGATGTGAACTTTGCTTTGGAACTGAGTGACCTGAGACACCGACATGGTTTCCGAATCATTTTGGTACATAAAAACCAAGCTTCAGAAGCACTCTTACATCATGCTCATGAACTTATTTGTTTTGAAGAATTTATTTCAGACTTGCCACCAAGGTTACCACTGAAAATGCCGGTAAAGATTTTAATTCTTGATGCAACAAACATTTCCAAGTGTCAAGTTGCAGTTTTTGTTGTAATTTAGGAGGAGAGCAGGCTGAAATTATGTACGTGTTAGTTATGATGGGGAATGATGGCTGCTGTGTATTTGGCCACTGTCTGTAGTTCAGTTACTACCATGTGAATGTTTGCTTTCTGCTTTAAGGAAGAAAGAATGAAATACTAAATGAGAAAGTAGTTAACTAAAAAATGAAATAGCAAAGTCACATTCTTACCAATAAATATTTTACCAGATAATGTACCTTACATGGTTTTCTTTCCCTCGCAGAAAGTTTTGGTAAGAACTAAGCTGTGCATTAAGACATCTTAGTGATGCTTTCTTGAGTTTTGAGTGATTGTGTCTTTTCTTGGGTTTTTGCCTTCCTTGGTGATTCCCTCTGGATATACTGTGAGGTCTTTGTACAGCACTCATGCCTTTTTCTTTCTTGGAAATAACTTCCTGACCCATGTGTTCACATGCGTATATAGAATATGTAGGTTGTTGGATGGTTAACAGTGGTGCATTCTCATCTGGAGAACTGATCAGGTACTGATCCGTTGATCAGGGACTCTGTAGTCTATTCTAACTTTAAATTATATTGGAGATGGAAGTTTGAGGATCTGCCTTGGTCTGAATTTTCCAAACAAATTGAGTGCTGCAAAAGGAATGACTTAGTGATGAGATGGGGATGGTGGGAGGAGGGCATGGTCACCAGAACCAGTATTAAAACTACTGGCTTTGAACCAGAGGGTATTCTGGCATAATCAAATTAAAATCTCCCTCCCTTTTAACAGGCTTGTCATATGCTGTTATATGTCTATAATCTGCCAACAAACAGAGACAGCAAAAGTGTCAGCAATCGCCTGAGGCGTTTGTCAGACAACTGTGGAGGGAAGGTGCTGAGCATTTCTGGGAGCAGCGCAATTCTCCGCTTCTTAAACCAGGAGAGTGCGGAACGGGCTCGGAAGCGAATGGAAAATGAAGATGTTTTTGGTAACAGGATTGTAGTGTCTTTCACTCCCAAAAACAAAGAACTTAATGAAACAAAAAGCTCCAGCTTTGTGGGGACTGACAAGGTCAAGTCTCCCAAAAAAATTAACAAGAACACGAAGCTGTGCGTCCTCAACAAAGACTCAAATGATCAGTCTGCTGGTACCAAAGGCTCTGCTGGGAGAGGATTTCAGATTCATGGATCTATCATCAAACCCACAAATGTCAAAAGTTTACAGGTAATGTTTTTCTACCTTGTTCCGTATTCTTGCTTTTCCTTCTGTTCTGAGGATTGCTTCTGTTACAGCTTTAACTTTTCAGTCCTATTAAATGAATAACTGTAATGTGTGGTGACATTCCTGAATGAGAGCTGTGTCCATCTGCTTGGGAAGCAGACAAGTAATGTGAGAGTGGTTGTTGCTCCCCCTCCCTGCCGTGTTTTTCTCAATTTGGAAATACTGATGGTACTTGCTCTCAAATTCTAGCCACTTTTGACTTCTGCACTGGTGATAAGTAACATCTGGATTGATCCATTTTGCTTGTTTTAAGGAGAAGTAGGGTCAGACCTACAGTGTAGCAAAAGATTTCAACTAATTGACAGTCTACTGTCTCCTGCCACAGAAAATCAAAAAGCCCTTGTTATGAAATACCAATGAAAATGCTGTTAAAGAAAAAATTGTCAGTCATCTAGCCTTCTATCAGAAAGAAGGGCTCTGGCAAGGGATGTCTGGTGCTTTTATGCTGACCTTTTATCTGTTTCATATAGGAGCTGTGCCGCCTTGAATCAAAGAACATCAATAGATATACTGAAAACCAGCAAGAACGTTTAAGAGAGCAAATTCCTTCTCCTCAGAGTAACTCTCATGCAGCAATTTCTGTGTCTCTGGCAACCAAAAAAATGGGAGCAGGAGAATCATCCTCTAAAACTAGTCAGAAGTATGTGTAAAAATAAAAAAAGATGTTGATGTTAGTTACATATTTTTTTTAATGTAAATTCTGCAACATAATGTTTCTTCTTTTTCTTACATGTATTTGTAAATAGAAAAGAGACCTCTGCTTCCAGGAGCATTACCAATTCCCCTGTAGATAAAAAAGATAAAGATGAAACTGTATTTCAGGTCAGCTATCCCTCTGCTTTCAGTAAGTTGACGGCCTCAAGACAGCTCAGTCCTTTGCTCATGTCTCAGAGTTGCTGGTCATCTCGGTAAGTGTCTGTCTGTCTTGGGCGGGGAAGTGAGACTTCACCAATATATACATTGATAATTGACAGCTGATTTGCTTGTGCTGGAATTTGTTTTGCCTGCACATGTGTACTAGGAAAATCCGTTCTAAGTGCTGTATTTATGCACTGGACCTGTCTGTTATCTGATTATGAGATATATATATTGGAACTGTGCAGTTACCTCAGCTCATAAATGTTTTTATTTTACCCAGGAGTATGTCTCCAAACCTTTCAAATAGATCATCTCCACTCACGTTTAATGTAGTGAATCATACCAGTGGTACAGACTGCCCTGATCCTTTTGCAAATGGTGCAGACATTCAGATCAGCAACATAGATTACAGATTGTCCAGAAAAGAGTTGCAGCAAAATTTACAAGAAGTCTTCTCAAGACATGGCAAGGTAAAGGCTCATATTCTTTTGTTAAATCTGTTTTTTAAATACTTCCTGTTTATGTATTTAGGGGCATGTTTGTGGTTTAGCCTCAGGTGAGCAGAAGTGGAAAGGTGGTGGAGCAGGACTCTTAAACCTTGATAAAAGGATAGATTGTGCTTGTCTTTTTTTCCTTTCAAAAGACCAGATAACTACTTGCACTAGGTTTTTAATTTGTGTGCGGTCTTCATAGATCTGATATTGCGAAGTTTGGTATATAAAATTCTTACTAAGTGGCTCTTTAGTATGTAGGGATGAAACTCAAGCTTTAACAAGATAACCTTTTTAAGCTGTAAAGCTGAATTCCTAATGTCAGCTTAAAAATCACAGTAAAAACGGTTTTGAGTCAGAAATGATCAAAAGCAGGGGAAGTATGAATTGGTAAAAAGCAATTATGGAAGGTGAGGTCAGAGGTCCTATTTCTGTCTGATCTGTGGATGACATTTGTCTGGCATAGTCTTTACAGGGGTAGATGATGCTTGTGTTAATGAAACACCATGGGCTTGCCTTAGTCCAGGATCACTGAGCTTGGCTTTTGTTTGCATTGCCCTGATGGCTGTGGTTCGTCACACTCCCTTCCCTTTTGTGTTGTATTTGGCTCTTGGCCAAACCAAGACTGCTCTAGTGGTGACTTGCCTTGGGTTAGTTAATATTTTGTTGTAAATGTATGAGGTGTTTTCTTCCTCTCAGGTAAAAAGTGTGGAGCTCAGTCCTCACACAGACTACCAGCTGAAGGCCATGGTTCAGATGGAAAATCTGCAAGAAGCCATCAGTGCTGTCAACAGTCTGCACAGATACAAAATTGGCAGTAAGAGGATCCAGGTCTCATTAGCAACGGGAGCTGCTAGTAAATCACTCTCTCTGCTTAGGTAATAAGCACTTTGGCATCTTCTTAATTGTCCTAGCAAGTATTAGTAGCTGAGAGATGATTTTAAGTACTGCTTAAAGGGATAATAGGGAAGTAAAGTAAAATCTTTTGTATGACCTGATGAATGTGTTAAATACAGCTAGGCTGGTTTTTAGTTTAGCATTTCTGCACTGCTTATATTTTAAGTTGCATCTGAAGACTCTAGATCTCTGTTTAAGAGGGTTTAATAGCTGCACTACTATTCTTGCATAATACTAATATACCTTTAACTTAATTTGTGCGTCTGAGTTAAGATTACACTGGGCATCTTTATTTCTTCTTTCTTCCAAGAAAGGGTGTGTGAATTTTGTTTTTGCACTCCCTGATCTAAAATGGCAACTTTTATAGTGCTGGAATGGAAGGGAATGCAGTTTCTTGTTTTATTTATAGTTCATAAACTGCATCTGTAAATATATCACTAATTTAGGCTGGAGTCTAACAACAGCAGATTAATTTTGTGCTAATGCTGCAAAACTTCTCTTACAGCTCAGAAGCAATGTCCATTCTGCAGGATGCACCTGCTTGTTGTTTGCCTGTGTTCAAATTCACAGAAATCTATGAAAAAAAGTAAGTTCTTGGTGGTTTCCCCTCCAGTGCTTCTAAAAAAAAATCTGATCGTGTATGATTGTTTGCAGTGGCTGAGAGAGAGTAGCAGAGTGGAGAGTTAGGATTTTTTGTTGTTAGGTGTTGCAGCATATTTAGTATCCAGAAGCAATGATGGCAAAACTGGTCTTTTTTAGAGGGTTCTACTTGCAGGATTTTACTTAATTGTTCTGCATTGGTTGAATAGGTTAGTTACCTTAACATTTTGCATCAAATAGTTTCTAGCATATTCCTGTTTGTTAAACAAAAAAGGCAGATTACAGCATTGCCTTAGCTGTGTTTATGAAGTGCCTTTATTTCAATCTTTCTCTTTTAGGTTTGGCCGTAAGTTAATTGTCTCAGACTTGTACAAGCTCACGGACACCGTGGCCATCCGTGACCAGGGAAGTGGGAGGCTCGTGTGCCTCCTGCCCAGCAGCCAAGCCAGGCAGAGCCCCTTGGGATCTTCACAGTCACACGATGGCTCCTCAGCAAACTGTAGTCCAATAATATTTGAAGAGTTGGAATATCACGAGCCTGTTTGTAAGCAGCATTGCCTGAATAAAGACTTTATGTAAGCTGTGTATAAAATACTATACATCTTACAAATATTAGAACAGCATTTATAGTGTACAGGTATATTAAAGTTGAGGTTTGTGTTCTCATAGTGTGCTCTAGTCACTGCTCATATGTAAGTCAGGCAGAAAATAGTGAGATGGGCCAGTGAATTCTCTAGGCAGTTCTCCTGGGTTAGTGTGTCCAGGTAAGATGATTGTGTTCTAGCACAGGATCGAACACCTCTTTAATGGAAGCTGGAGGGTTCCCTGCATTCCTCTGGTTATGTAGGTAGGCTATACATACTAGAGACTTCTATTACCTGAATTTCCTTATGTAATTGTAGCTGATCGCTCTTCTTTGTCCTCCAGCTACATTTAGTAAGTGATTCACAGTGAGTTAAAGGTTTCCTGAAGCCGTGTATTAAGTGTTTTGTGTAATTTAGCAGCTGCCAGGTTGTGCTACTAGAGCAGTTATTACGTGTTCATTGTTAACTGCCTGGTATGTGCTGCTAAAATTTAATCTGAAAGTTTTAACAGGTGATAGAAATATGGTCTTCTAAATGTTACTTCTAGAAATTTGCTGTAGCTGTGTTACTTTTGGGGAAAAAATTGTGAAAGTTGCTTGTACTGTACTACAAGTGCTATTGTCACTAGTAGCCATATATTATGTGCATATAGTATAATGTTCACTATGTGAGCACAGATACTATGTTAAAGCCATGTGTAGAGTAAGCATAGAAACCTGAACCTCTTATTTTTGCAGTGAACATGAGTTTGATCCAGATTCTTACAGAATTCCTTTTGTGGTTTTGTCTCTGAAGACGTTCGCTCCCCAAGTTCACAGTCTTCTACAGACACATGAGGGTACTGTGCCTTTACTGAGGTAAAGTATTTTAATTTATGTTTTTGGTAAGGTCTGATAGGTTGAAGACTTAAAACTTTATGGAAATTACCTGTTGTATATGAACTCAGTTCTTACATAAAATGGTATCCTTTATAGTAAATGAATGCACTATGAAGTGATTACTGTAAAGTTCTTGTTTGGCAAAAACAGCACACTTATTTAAAATATGCATTTTATGAATATTTGTGTCAGTAAGTTGTTGAAACCTCTTACTCGTGAAGTGTCTCAAAATAATGATGTTTTTTGGACAATTAGTGATATTTT
This sequence comes from Cnemophilus loriae, assembly GCA_013397755.1. Taxonomy (NCBI): domain Eukaryota; kingdom Metazoa; phylum Chordata; class Aves; order Passeriformes; family Corvidae; genus Cnemophilus; species Cnemophilus loriae. The sequence goes on from VZTF01001826.1 coordinate 890,110, forward strand.
AGTGTATAATGGAAGCTTTTTTTTCCTCCGAAGTTTTCCTGATTGTTATATGTCAGAGTTCAGTGATCTTGAAATGGTGCCAGAAGGCCAAGGTGGTGTTCCCTTAGAACATCTGATCACCTGTGTTCCTGGAGTTAACATTGCCACTGCCCAAAATGGCATTAAAGTTATCAAATGGATACATAACAAACCACCACCTCCTACCGCAGGTAGATATTTCTGCCTTTTCTCTGAACTCATTTTTTTATGTTAAGAAATTAAGCTAATAAGTTCTGCTAATAAAATAAACACATACATTTGTATAACTTTTTGTAAGGAGAAACTTTCAGCTGGAATGTTCATGCTTAATTTCTCCTATGCTGTACCTTCAATCTGTAAGTAAAGTGCAGTGTTTAGTGAAAGGCACGGTAATGTGACTTTTTTGTTTGTAGATCCTTGGCTTCTGCGTTCCAAGAGCCCTGTAGGTAATCCCCAGCTCATTCAGTTCAGTCGAGAAGTGATAGATCTGCTCAAAAGCCAACCATCCTGTGTCATCCCTGTCAGCAAATTCATCCCAACCTACCACCACCACTTTGCAAAGCAATGCCGAGTGTCTGACTATGGCTATTCCAAATTAATGGAGCTGCTGGAAGCAGTGCCTCATGTACTGCAGGTGAGTGATGTGGTACTGGCCTTTCTGACCTGGGGAATTGTAGCTGCAGCTATCTGAATTCCTGGTTGCTGTTGTAGAATAGGTGCTGGGCAATTACCTAGTGCCCCTTGAAAGAGATGGTTGACTGAACCTTAGTGGGTGTGTTCTTTTTTGAGATGCTGTTTCTGTGCCCACCCTTTCAAAAAAACTTCTGTGGGAATTAACTCTTCATATAAGCCTCAGGAATAAAGGCTGAAGCTGCTTTTAACCTGGGGCTTTAATCTGGGTAAAAGCTTTTAATTGTGCTGTGTGCAGCATAAGAACACTGCAAATGCTGAGTGCTCATGCTCATGAGTTGGGCTGAGATGTGTAGTCTGTGTTTTGAAGGGACTTCTGTGAGAAGTCACGTGGCCTTATTACAAAATCGTTGTCACATTAGCTTACAACTTTGAACAGCAGTTGGTTGTAGGATTTTTAAATAACCAATACAAATGTGCAGAAGTTGCAGTAGCACTCGTGGATGAAGTATTGAATTTCTCGAGGGGATAGTTCTTAGTACAGAAAGTGGGTTGCTTCATGAGACTGCCATTCCAGACGCTGTCTCTACTACATTCTTTTTCTAGCCTACCTATACAAATATTGGCTTTTAAATATCTTTTCCTGAGGATGCTGGATGTGAGTGACCAAGCCTGATTTTCTTTCAGATTCTTGGCATGGGTTCCAAACGCTTGTTAACGCTAACGCACAGAGCTCAGGTGAAGCGCTTCACTCAAGATTTGCTGAAGCTGCTCAAATCCCAGGCCAGTAAGCAAGTTATTGTGAGGGAATTCTTGCAGGCTTATCACTGGTAAGTTATCCTAATGAAACAAGAACAACTGTGCAGGGCATGTCTAGTAGTGGAGATTTTAATACCTAGGGTGAGAGGAGTCAGTACTTAAAATCTCAATACAAAACTGTGGCAACTACATTGCCTTTTCATTGCAGTGTGGAAGTTCCCACTTCCAATGAAAACAAAAATTAAAAGCTCTCTGCCATATTTTATTCCTTTCCTTAGTACTTTAGGTTCATTTAAGTTCATTGGGGTTGGAAATGGGTTATTGTATTTCATTAGTTCTCTTTGAAGCTATGGCTGCAAGGTTGGATTTAAACAAATAGGTCATGGTACATTAGCATGAACAGTAAAGGGGAAAACTTAGTGTTAGGCTTTTTTCAGAAGGAAATACAAAATGAATAGATTAACTGTCAGGAGTTACTTTTACTACTTAAACTGGATCTAGCAGTGGCAAAAATGAGGAGTAATACCTGTCTAGAACATTCTGTTCTAGCATTCTAAAAAACAGGGGTTTATTTTATTTTATTTTTTTTTAGGAACCAAGATTGATGCTTTCTTTAATAGGAAGATAGAAAGTAGTAGTTAATGTGCTTTAAACAAACCATGCTATCTTAGAGCTACTGGTGAATCTACCTTTGCATGTGTGCTGTTGTAAATCATGTGCCAATAGCTCCTTCTTGGGAGTGCACTTTCCTGTTTCCACTCTTGGCGAAAATACATTATTGGTTGTTTATAAATCTACTTAATGTAGAGTCAGCACTGGCCACTTGTTGACTAAGAATGCTTGGGAAGTGTTCTTGCTCCTGAGAGATTTTGGTTGGAGAAGTGGGAAGAGTAAAATACATGTTAATATATTACATAGTATTGGAATGGTGTCTGCTTTCTCTTGAGACATGTTGTTCTTTATCAGTGTGTATGGCTGTAACTATTAAGCAAATACAGACTATTAGAAGTGCAGCCAGCTGGAGCTGTATACACAGCAGAGTTACATTTTTCCTAAAGCATTTAAAACCACTGGTTGATCTATACAGCTCTTTGTTACACTGACTGTTCACATGACAGTAGATCTCACTTCTCTGGTTAAAATGGATTTCTAGTTTCCCCTTTGTTTCCAAGGCTAGCATTATTGCCAGTGTGGAAATTATCTTTATGTTCTTTAGGATTTGAGGCCTACTTTCTCAACTCTCCAAAAAATGTATATTTTGCCTACGCAGCATGCATTAATACTTGTATTACACGCAATTTTTTAAAATTTTCAGGTGTTTCTCTAAGGATTGGGATGTTACTGAGTATGGAGTGTGTGAACTGGCTGATATTATATCAGAAATTCCAGATACAACCATCTGTTTGTCACAGCAAGACAATGAAATGGTAATTTGTATTCCCAAAAGAGGTATGTCCCTGAAACCTTTTTGTGCTGTTGCTGAATAGATTGTTCTTTGACTAAAGCTTTAGTAACTCAAATGTGTAGGAGTGACTTGGATTTTTTTATAATTGTGTTTCGACCTTTATAACTAAGTTGCTAAATTCTAGCAAATCAAGAATGTCATTCTCAACACTTACAATAGAAAAGACAGAAAAGCAGGTGGTAAAAGCCATAAAATAATGTTACTACATTTGCATGTAGTTGTGCTTTCTGTGGAATGATTAGAGAGTGGATTGTTTCCATACAGGAAAAAATGCCAACATATTTGGCTATTAAAAAACCTTCTGAAGTGCTGATCATGTGACTATTTTGGACTTTTAAACATACAAGCTTAGTAAAAGTCTCAGTGGTAGAAGAAAAGAGTGACTTGGCATAATATGTGATAAGGCTAAAAACCAGCCACCGCTTGCTTATTGTGTTCTGTTGCATTTCATAAGCGTGTTGGGATGTAGCTCTTGCTTTGTGTTTTTTTGGTTTTTGGTTTGTTTTTTTTTTAATTTTAGAGCGTACCCAGGAGGAAATTGAAAGAACCAAGCAGTTTTCCAAGGAGGTGGTGGATCTGCTGCGGCACCAGCCCCATTTTCGAATGCCCTTCAATAAATTTATCCCTTGTTACCACCACCACTTCGGGCGTCAGTGCAAACTCGCTTACTATGGGTTTACAAAACTACTTGAACTCTTTGAAGCCATACCAGATGTCTTACTTGTAAGTTCCAAAATCATAAACTGGACTAAAGCATTTTTCTGGAATGTATACAACTGTTCTGGCAGGGGTTATATTTCTCATAAACTTCAGTATGAGTTATAAACTCTGCACCTGTAATGTTTAGATAGCTGTATTTAAGAAAATCTTTTTATTAATGCTGTTTTGGTAAAATGGTCCATGGTTTTGAGCACATTCAGGAGGCCGTTTGTTAACAAATTCAAACAAAATTCAGTGCCTCAAAATTGCAGTTAAGTTTTATTATAATTGTGTTCAATTTGCTTTAAAACAGTTAACTATTTAGCTGCTTGTTTTGTTGTATTTCAGAAGTTCAATGGTTTTGCTTGCTGTATAAACAGCTTTTGAGGTGGCTGAGCTCTGGTACACGGCAAGTGCCTGCCTGCAGGCCCTGAGTTTGAGCCGCAGCTTACACTTCGTTCATCCACACTCCATCAGTCACCTCAGCCAAGTGTCACCTGTGTTCTGTAGGTACTGGAGTGTGGGGAGGAGAAGATTCTCACCCTGACAGAGGTGGAGCAGGTGAAGGCGGTGGCTGCCCAGTTTGTGAAGCTGCTGCGGGCGCAGAAGGACAATTCCCTGCTGCTGGCGGATCTGCTGCCCGAGTACAGCAAAACCTTCGGCTACGCCCTGCGCCTGCACGACTTCGACGTCAGCTCCGTGCCAGCCCTCATGCAGAAACTCTGCCACGTTGTCAAGGTAACCTCTTGGCCCTGGCAGTTACCCCTCTGGAGGGTGTGGAGCCTTGTGTTAAGGAGTTTTCTGTCTCACAGGACGTGGCTCAGTACGTGTAATGAAATGTTATTTCTGGGGCTCGGCATTAAGTCAGGAAGGGGAAATTCCAAAAGGGTTTTAAATGTAGTTTCTGTATTCTTACGATGTTCTCTTTGTTCTTTTGTAACCTTGCAGCATTCTCTGGGAATACTCATGTTTATTTAGAAAATAATAAGTACAAGATTCTATTCTAGTACTTACTTCAACAGTACAAATTGGTTTTTTGCCCCACCTGACTTTTAACTGTGAAAAACAGTTTTCTGATAACTGTAGTAGTTTTCAGTCTTCTAATGCTTTCAGTTCCTTTTTTTTTTAGCTATGGTTTGAGACTTTGAATGTAAATACATAGGTGGTCTTCTATGCCAGTGGAAAAGAGAGGGTGCAGTTACATGGATGTGGGCACATTGGTTTAGCTGCTCCAGTTTTGTTGACTTAGCAGCTGGTGTTAGGCTGGAGCTCAGTCAGGACCAGCTGGCTTGTAACAAAGAGTAAAATCATGCCTACCAGTGGACAAAAACTGCTGCACAGCTGTACAGGTCTTGTATATTTAAAGTAAATATTTCCATGTAATAAGCTGCTTGATTTTGTGTGCTTTTGGCTAGAGGAATATCAGATACAGCTATGCTCAAATAAACCCCAGCTGTACATCGTATTTATAAATCAGTCTCTTCTGTGTCCCTAACTTCTTTCCCAATTAATTTTTCTAGGTGGTTGACACAGAATCTGGCAAGCAAATTCAGCTGATAAACAGAAAATCTCTGCGGACTCTGACTGCCCAGTTGCTGGTCTTGCTGATGTCCTGGGATGGAACATCCTTTCTCTCTGTTGAACAGCTTAAGCAACATTATGAAACAGTCCACAGCACTTCACTTAATCCATGTGAATATGGGTTTATGACCTTAACTGAACTCCTGAAGAGTCTGCCTTACTTGGTTGAGGTGTGTAAGCTCTTGCCTTTCTGATGTGTTTGAAAAGCCATTGTGTCTAGAGGCTATGGACATGTATGCTCTAATTCTTCTTTTTTTTTTTCTGCTAGGTTTTTACCAATGGTGCAGCAGAAGAATATGTCAAGCTTACAAATCTGTATGTGTTTGCAAAGAATGTGAGGTCCTTACTTCACACCTACCATTATCAGCAAATTTTTCTTCACGAGTTCCCAGTAGCATACAGCAAATACACAGGAGAAGTGCTGCAGCCTAAAGCATATGGATGCAATAATTTAGAAGAGCTCTTGGGAGCAATTCCACAGGTGTGAAGAACTGAGTTTTGCACAATTACATTGAGATTTCTGTATGGATTAAAAGCGGTTACACAACCACAGTTTCTGTTAATTAGGGTGAATTACTGGAATAATTACCTTCTTCAGGGAAGCTTATACCAGTTGTATTTTTTATACACTTCTGAGAAATCTGGAAAAAGAAAATAAACCAGCACACATGTCTTGCTGAAATTTTGCTTAAGAACTGTTCCTAGTGAGGCCATAAACATCCCTGGCATCTGAGTGAGAGAATTGATTTTCTGTCTGTGTGAATGAATGGTTGTACAGTACTGAACCCTCATGTTGATCAGAGTGCATGATTGGGTTTGGGAGTGAAGAATTCTGGGACCTTGTCAGAAGAGCCATGTTCTTGTCATCCACATATCCTAAGTGCCCTGGAATAATTTTGTGGCCTAGTTTGTGGCTATAATATTTCCTTTAAGTAAGTCAGTCTTTCTGAAGAGTGACAAAATGTAATTTTTCAGTTCCATGTTTAGACATTTAGTTCCATTAATGTATATTTAGTGTACTTTCTGGCACTGTGGTTTGCCTGTGGTATCAATCACTTTGAGCCTTTACTTGGGCAGTGTAGTACACATTAGCAATGTGATTTAGTTTACTGTTAGAAATCATGTCAGTGCAAAGCTGGGTGAAAGGCAGTGAGAAAATGCTTTGAGCTTAGCATGTGCTGATGTTCAATTCTGCTTTCTTCTCACTAGGTGGTCTGGATTAAAGGACATGGCCATAAGAGAATTGTAGTCCTGAAGAATGATATGAAAAGTAAGCCACTTCAATTCTGAGCAGTATCTTAGTTTTCTTTTATATTTTTTAAGAGGCATCTTGAGTAAACTAACCAAATTCACTTGCCTTTTTGTAGCTCGTTTTAGCTCACCTAGTTTTCCCCCTGCTGATCAAGTAGATGATCATGGAAACCAACTTGCTGACAATAATGGACATATTATGGAGACCCAAGGATCCACTTCATCAATGGAACTAAATCTAGGAAGGCCTGGCAATGGTAATGCAAAATTGATTTTTATAAGCAATTTCTTGTCTTAAGGGAAATAAGTAGAGTAATTGAAACAGCATGGGGAAAGGTGAGTTAGTAAATCTGAAGTTGTGTAAATATGCATTTTGGCTTGAAAGCTTGTTAAACTTCTCTGAGTTTGTGGTTAGGTTTGTGTCCTGAGCTGCCAGTGTTATAAATGTGTATATATATATAATATATAGCTGCTGGGTACTGCTTCCCATGGATTTGGTGGGAATTTAAGTCTATAGACACAAAGCTAATGAGAGAGGAGGGTCGGCAGCAGCTTCTGCTAGCAGTGTCTCCTGTATTCTGATGGGAATTTACTTAGATGCCCTTGATGCAGCAAATGAATCTGAGGTTAATTAGCGTTAATTAAATTAGTTTGGTGTTAGTATTTCAAATAAAGCATAGTTCTCAAATCCCCAGATTTGCATCTGGAGACTTTACATTTACCTGTGACAATAGTGACACCTTCACAGCTTACAGGTAGTCTGAAAGATGTTCCTTTATTTTTGTAGTTTCTAATCAAACAGAGCAAGAACTCCTTTGCCTCACAAATACATCTCCTGTGGACCTCCTGTGTGAGCCAGTACCTTCCTGCCTGCCATCCCCCCAGCTGAGACCTGATCCCGTGGTTCTTGAGTCTGCAGACCTCATTCAGTTTGAGGAACGCCCTGCACCCCTCCCAGGTAAGAGTTTGCCTCCCTGTGTTCCTTCAAATCAGGCTGATGAGTTCTTTTTAAGTATTTTATTGCCTAACAGCAGAGAAATACTCTTCTTTACAAGAACAGAGCCTCAGTAAATTGAGTTGTCTTATTTATTTTAGAGATAATGATTTTAACAGAAGAAGAAAAACAAAGAATTGTTACCACAGCTCAAGAAAAGCTGGTCTCTGGTTCTGTGGTGTCTGACACCACAGAGAATGCTTCAGTGCCTCCCTGTCAGTCCTCTGAAACCCAAGTAAACAAAGAAGCAACAGACAGCCCAGCCAAAAAGCAACACAAAAACAAGGTCAAATTGGCAGCAAACTTCTCACTTGCACCTGTAACCAAGCTTTAACTTTTTCTTTTTAGTGTGAAAGACAAATACCTATGGACTGTGCACAAAGTAAAGCTGTTTGCTAGCCCATGTGTATTTTAATGGAAAACCTAGAGGAATTAATTTGTATTTAATGTATTCTGTGAAGGTTTTGTTCCTTTTACACTGAACACAGCTGTTAGCAGAGCAGATTTTTTTCTATTATTTTGAAAAAAAATCTGGCATTTGTTAAATTATTCTTACATTTTACAGTTTTTCATAAATGTGTTCAGTAAAAGCAAAATATTAATTCAACAAACATGGAACAGATTTTATTTTCTTTAAGCCTTGTTGGTGATGTAATCATACATGTAGCATATTGTATTCTATAGGCTGTTGCTTACTGGTATTGTTTCAGACAGTATTAATGAAATGCATGATTTGTCTTTCAAAAGCCTGTTGAGAAATTTTAACTCGCTGACCTGGAATGACAAGAGTGAGGGGAGCTGATTGTCCTCCAGAGGGGAAACTTGTTCTCTGACCTTTCAGATGACTTGTAACTGCATTGGAAATGCTTGTCTAAAGATGTCTGTAGAAGATTATGTGGATCTTGTGTAAAACTTGTTTTAAATGTTTTTTTGCTGTAGCTTTCAGTTCCATTTAGGAGCTTTCTAGGACACTGATGCTTTAAGCTTCCCTCATATTTAGTTTGTCTGGCATGGGTTTGGTTAAGGAAAAGACTGTCTTGGTGTCATGAGTGTAAGATACAGACACACGCATTTTCATTGTGTCTAGAAACGAAGTTAGGAAGGTTCTGATATTTCTGAAATATGCATCTAATGCATAAATTACAGATAATGGAGCAGGTCTTATTAAAGTGGTTTGTGATGGAAGGTATTGATGCTATTTCCACCTGTAAGGAAAGTTCTAGCTACATGTGGAAATGCTAAGGTTGTTCTGCTTAACCTTGTTTTCTATTTTTAAGCATGTTCAGTAGATGGGAAGCTCGTTCTTTGATGTGCTGTCTTTTAGCTGTGTCTGTTTTTATTCTAAGACTTACTCCTAGTGTTGGCAGCTTTTTGAATTTGTGGTATCTTGTGTTGGCTTGTGCAAGGGCCACCTTTGGGAGAGAGGTTAAGTCAGTGGATGACCTTAACTCTAGTTAGCAGAACTGTCCAGTGTGTGAGACTTTCTACCCATTCTGGGTAACCATGGCATTTACAATGGGTTGTATTTGCCAGGCAGCAAATCAATTGCTTGTAGTATTGAAAGAACCTATACTAGAAGTTTTCCACTGGCCAACTGAATATTTTTTTTAGATGGATTCTATTGTAATATGCAAGAGATGGAACACAGGCTCTAATTTTTCAGCCAGCAGCAGGAAATGCCACTGAACAATGGCTATAGACAGAATTTTACTAGTCAGATTTTGTTATAAAATCTTTTATATTTAGGCAAGTATTACCAGTAGTGAGTTTATAGCCATTGTAAGTGCAAAGAAACACTGGGAAGTTTTTCTGAGCATTATGGCACAGTATTTTGAGTCCACAGTAAACCTCTACAGACATACTGCTATAGAAGAAAAAATTTAGAAGTAAGCTTTTCTGGAATGTTTTTAATGAGTTAAATGCAAGAAAATCTGCTTTCACCTTAACTTTGATAAGGTTGACAGTGATCAGTCTAGATCTTTATTTCGGAAGAGCGTGCATTGGAGAAGAGACCAGCCTGAAATTGTATTTTCATGAGATGCAGCTACAAGTCATTTGGAGCACTAAAGAAAACCAGGTTTTTGCTTCAGAGGAAAATACGGTATTTATCCAAGTAATGTGGTGGTTAGACCACATATGGAGGTCAGCATATCTTACCTGGATTCATGTGTGATTCTGCTGAAATTGCTGTTTGAAAGTAATAGAATAATACTTTTGAGAAGTTGTGTTCATAGTGTAACAAAATAGCTAATTGAATTGCAATATATTTTTTTATCCAAAGGGTTAAATGAATGATGTGACTTACAGATTTAAAAGCATTGCAACCATGAAATTCTTTAATTTAGCAAATAAGTGTACTACTTCAGATTCATGTTCGTTTAAAAGAAAAAATGTCACTGAAGCCCTCAATTTATGCACTATTTTTTTTTCTTGGAATGGGAGAGAGAAGAAAGACTTCTTTTCTTAGCTGTCTACTTTGTTTGGACACTTTCTTTTGTGGCTCAAGTGCTGTTTTGTGTGTTGGGACCAAACAGTTGTCAATAAAATTTTCAAGCAAGCATAACTCTTGTCCTTGTCTGAAGACCTGAAAAAAAACAAACCCCAAAAAAACCCAACCTGCCCTAAAATACTTAACTTGCTGTGTCATGTTAAGTTTAATTATTGAGACAGAACTGAGAGCTGGGGTTTAGTGAAGACTAAAGACACACCATAAATTCTGGAGAATGAGGCTTTTCCCAATTTTTGCAATTGAGCTGTTTGCAGGTGCAGTCAGTGTCTCTCACTACTCTTCATGCAGCGTAATGTGTAGGGTTTATTTTTGAAAAGAAGCTGTGCTATGTATCAGCCTAAAGAGAAAAATGGAGAAAGGAGTGTCAGTGCAGCAGTTGGGTGTCAGGTGTTCCTCCTCAGTGTGTCTCCCTTTCAGATGTTAAAATGGTTGCAGATAAGGTCATGTGAACGTTAATCAAGTTAACGAGTCACTTTTGAGTTATAATAGCTTTGTTTTCCAGCTTTAAGATGGTAATTATCCAGGAACTACAAATACAGCAAATTTCTTTCACTGGAGTGTTTTAAAATCCAAAATCTTAACACAATAAAAAAAGGCAACTAAACTGAACTGTTTTGTCATCTCACAGCTTCATGGCCAAACGTAAAGAGTTGGATGAGCTGCTCCTGACTTTCTCTTTTTGGGGAAGGTTTGTTTGGGTTGTTGTTGGTTGGTTGGTTGGTTTTTTTTGCTTTTTGTTTTGTGACATATTCTCACTTAACAGATCTGTTGAGTGGAGTCTGCTAGAGTAAATGTCAGGCCTGCTGCAGATAAGCAATCCTTTGACCTTACAGAGTACTTGTTCAGTAAACAATTTTAAAGTAACTACCTAAAAAACTTAGCGGGAAACTCTTCATAAACAGTGTAATAAATATTCCTCTTGAAAATAATGAATATTCCTCTTTGAAAGGAGGAACAGGTGATTTATAAAAACTTCCTAGAGCAACACCACAAACCCTATAATCACCACTCTGTAATTTCACTTTTCAGTGTTTGTGAATGTTTTTAAGTAAATGAATGAGTAAAATCCCTCAGAACACCTGGTATGTGATTACCTTCAAAAGATGAGTTTGATTTTAAATGCTGCTTTGGTATTGTGCTTCAAACATTCCCACTTCTTTCATTCTCATTTTATGTTACGCTCTCTGTTTTAAGTTAGTAAAAAAGTCATGATGGAAATAACTTTCATTTTTTCTAAAACTAATATGGCTTGTTTTGCCTGCCATAATGTAACAGGACAGACTAGTTGCATGGTGAGCTGTGGTTTAACTCCTATTAATAGCATTTTTCTAGCAAGCATTACTTCTAATGCTGCATTCCTTCCTATATGACTATTTTTGTTTAGTATTACTTAGGTGGATAAAGATAGGAAAAAATCCTAATCCAAGTGATTATTAAAATGGTTTGTAGTGCTATATGTATGCTACAGAAAGCAGATTGATTTAAATAGAGGAATTTTACAAGAAATTGCTGAAATGCCACTTCAGGATGTTATTTGAGCATTTTTTGACATGGCTGTCAAAGCACTATTATATGTCATGCCATGGCTCAAGTTTCAAGTCAGTCTTAAAGTTATTGAATTCAAAAGTGAAGAATTGCATCCTGCCAGAGGAGCTATTCTGTGTGATGAAGGGAAAAAAAAACAAACTCTTCTGTTGGTGTAGATGGGATGAGGTATTTGGCTGCAAGAAACCTGATATTGGCTGCAATCATCTCTGTTTTTGTGATCAAGCCTGTTAAAATCCACTGATCCCTGTAACTGATGAGCTTTACTTTTCAAGTATCAGTTTAAACATCTCTTGGTGTTTTACCACAATTATTTCAACCTCCCATGAAGTGTTGTTGCAGAAATCTGCCTCTCATTAAGAAACCAAGGCTGTAACGAAAGCAAGCTTAAATGTGAGGGCAGATCTCCCGTGAGACACCTCCTCACTCACCTCTGAGACCAAGTTGCTGCCAAGGCTGTCAGGATCCGGGCTCAGCTGCTGAGGTGTTCTCAGGATCCGTGTGAAGTGTTGTGTGCACACGGAACGGAGAGGAAGTTTTGGTCTTGAAGCAATATTTTTGATGTGATCCTGTTTGAAAGTAGCCTGCTTGCCTGGGTGTTTATAGGATGGGTGGGATCATGTGAAACAAGATGCACTTTGATAACAATTGTAGCATTTATGCTGGGATGGAGTAGGATTTTTCGTGCATGTCAATAACACGACTGCCCTTTTGGCTTGGCAATTGTTTTGATACTCAGATATGTTGGGACCTTTGTATTCTCAGTGTAGGGCTGGGAACTGTATCTAATCTGTGCAGTGCTCTGGGCTATAGGGAGGTTCCAAAGTCATCTAGGAGCATATTGAGGTTGGCTTTTTTGGTGGGTTTTCCTTTTTTTCAGTGAGAAAATCCTTTATTTCAGTAGCATCTCTAATTTATCCCTAAGCATTACTCCTTTCTTGCAGAATGGTAACCTTACTCTTTTTGAGAAGTGTAGCAGCACAGGAAGTGCATCCCCCTCCACTGCACAACCAACTTTTCCTTCAGTAACAGGAAGAAACAAATGCTTAGTATAACACAGCAGCTTAGTTTATTTGGAAATATGTTTAACTTGGAAGAGATTCAGTAGGCCTAGGGGGAGGTACAAGAGAACCATTTGCTGGTGGAATTGGCGATTTGTACAAATAGCACTTCAGCACTTTTGTTGTTCTCAGTAGACCAAGATCCTTTCCTGAATGTAGTCATGTTTGCCAGTGTGTCAAATCCACCTTACGCATTCTTCCACACGTTCTTCCTTTTCCAATGCCTTGCCTTCTTTCTGAAGTGATAAACAGCCAGGATTTCCAGAAGAGATAATGGGTGCTTCAATCAATCAATCAATGTCCCTCTTTGCAGACAGTGACTGATATCTGAAAATCAACTCTGAAATGATGCCAGTTACTCCATATAGTCACCTAAAGATACTTGTCTGATACTCTGCTGATTTTATAAATGAGGACTGTGTAATGTGTCATGCTCACAGGATCATGGAAGTTACAAAGTCCCTGGTTGTTCTTGGGATAGTCAGTGATTTAGTCTGGTTTTTAAAAATAAGGGTCAAGATTTTTACACTTCCTTCCCAAGTTTAATTTGTTTAATTGTAGCTATTAGCTTTGACATCAGCCATAAGGGCTCTGCTGTGTTCTAGATAGGCAACACTAAACCAGTGTTGAACACAGTTGAGAATCTGACCTTACAGTCTGAAAAATACAGGACTTTATTGCTAAGCAGCATCACTGACCCACTTCTGAAGGAACCACTGGCACTGCAGCCAAGCTGTTCAAACCCACCCAAATAAACACAGAAATTAAGCATTTGCTAATTAAAAACAAAAACTGGCATACAGAAAACCTTCCAGCTGTGCCAAGCTAGAACTTCTGAAACTGAAGTTCACTCTCGTTAACACTGCTGGAGTTCAAGTCCCTTTGGGGCACTGGCTGCCAATGCTTAACTGTATGAATATTGCACATTCCTACTTGCTGTGTTTTTCCTTGGTTTTAATTAAAGCAGATGACTCTGTAGCCTGATCATGAGTGATGCTTCCCAGGAATGTCTAACTCTGTTTCTTGCTAATGAAATATTTTCATAGAAACCTATATTGTACTCACTTCAATTTATTCCCAAGTGACTGTGGATTCTGTGCAGCCTGTAGGGATCACTCCAATCATCAGCACAGCCTGGGTTAAACACTAATGTGCAGAAGTCACCTTGGGCCTTAAAAACCATGTGCAAAGTCCTTCTCGACCCTTTATTAGTGGCATTCACAGCTGATCTTCGTAAGGTTTAAAGTTTGGTGCTTCACTACAGCTTTTTCCCTGACTTCTACTTGCCTTTATTAATGACACTGGACATCTGCCTCTTGTCTGAAGATTCTGACAGTTCCTGATGTCTTAACTGGGTACCAGCAAGAGGCTGTGGAATTTTACAGAAGCCAGTGGGTGTTTCTTTCCCTCCAGTGTGTATTCTCTCCCCTAAAAGCGGTTTTCCGCATAATTGTGTCAATGTACACGGGTGCCATGCAGAGGCTAACCCACACCAGGTACAGATTGTAACAGCTCCAGAGCTTGATGTGGTGCTGTATGTCTCAGCAAGGATGCAATAACTATACATCAAAGTCAGCCTTTGTTCTCTTTCCTGCATCTTTGGTCAAAGTAATTAAAGTGCTTTCTGTCTTAGTGGAAACCTTTTGTATTTTTTCCTCTTTGATCCTTAAAACTCAAGGTACTTAGTGATGTTGGTTCTTTGTCTCAAGTGAGTCTGCAATACTGAAATTAGTCTGGAAATGCAAGTGTTTTCATCAAATCAGTCAGTGCTAGGGATTAGGTTTTATTGGTATAAGAATAGTCTTAGTTACTTTAGATGGTATCTATTGCCTTCAGCCTTAATAAGATACTTTTTCTCTCTAAAAAAATAACTGTTTATCATTTTGGGGTAACTGCTGTTAATTTTTTCTCCTTTCCTATACTGTGGTTCCTTGGTATATAAGCACACACTTCACTTAGCTGGCTTCACAAAATGGAAGTTCCTCTTGAAAAACTTTATTTTAGGAACTTTTTGCTATCTTTTGTTATTTCTAAGCCTGAGATTGTCACACTAGATCCATGTACATTTATTTTACTATTTACACCTATCACAGTACATTTATATGGAATACCATCACACAGACAAACCAGCTACTGACAGCTAATATAAAGATATTAGATTCCACAAGGCTTAATCTGCATAGAGACCAGAAACACACTTAATGGTGAAACACAGACAAGTATTTCTGTATTTCCCTTAATTTTAAACCCATTTTGTATAGAATGTGATCTTCCTGCCACAACTACCTACTTCTGTATTTGTATATTCGTCTTGTGGCCAATTTGTCTTGGGTGGGTTGTGTCTTCCTATGCTTGAGAGTTTGTATTTCTTGTGGTCACAAAATATACAATTAATACTTGTTTTAAGCATGGTTTCAATATTAGTTAAATTTTGTCTTCTATTCTTCTCCCAGGAATCTCTCAGTGCTGTGTAAGCTCCTACTGCATGTAGCTTGTAAAAATGGACAAAACCCTGGGTGAATATTTCTCTGACTTCATGGGAGGTGGAGATCTAAAACACAAGTGACATAGCCTTGGACTGCCTCATCTATTTGCAGATTACTGTAGCTGTGCTTTGCTAAAGCTTTGCCAGGGGTTTATTTCCCCTGGTGCAAGCAATTAATTTGACTTGAGTAATTCAGATATCATATGGGATATAAAAATCTGTAGCTACTTGCAGCATCCTTGTCACTGATCTCATTCTTTAGGAAGAATTTGAAGTGAAACTCCACAGCGAAGTAGTTGAACATCACACAAGGTTGTTATTTTGTATGCAACATCAGTTATCCTACAGTTGCTTCCTCTGTCGGTTATGCTATATATAGCATTGCTACTTGTGGCTTTTGTTATGAAAAGTAGCCAAAATAGGATAATTCGGAAATTTTTCAGTGCAGTTTGTCACAGGGGGAAAAAGTGTACAACATATTCTTATAAGCTTATAGCCTATTAAAATTGCTGTTTTACACCATACTGGATAAAATATAGCCCCTTTTCGTTCACCGGTATCACGGGGGTGTTCTTTGTTGACTCTACTGCTGATCTCTTCTGGTCCCTGGACAGCCACTATATAGATTTCTTTTGTTTTTAGGCATGCGTGTAGAGTGATCCATGCAACAGTGAAGAACCTGCCATTGTCCAGTCCATAGATTACCCTTGTGCCAGCTGCTCTTGGCTCCCTTGGCAGGACGCTGTTGGTTCCCCTCACCATCCAGTTCCACTCAATGGAAACATTGAAAAGACAAGCAGGGTAGGAAGCCCAGGGCTCTACATGATGTTGCACTGTGTGGCCCCACAACAATCTTTAATAATTGCCAACCCTGCCTTGGCAATGGTGGGCTTGCTTGGAGGAGGTTCTGCCTTCTTTTCTGCTGGGCTGCCTGCAATGTTCAAAACAGGACACCATCAGAACCAAGAGCTGCTCAAACTACTTCTTCCTACTTCTGCCTTAAAGGGTGCAAACCTTCCCCGCCCTCTCTCCACCCACCCTGAATTTTTCAACTCTGGTTTGAGCAATACACTTTGGTGGTAACCGAGCTGATACTGGTTTGAAACTGCTCAGAAAGTCTTATCTCTTCAGGGAGGGGTGTTAAGAGGGGCTAAAGAATCCATACATCTCAAAGGGAGGGTAAACTTGCATCTGGTTCAAGGCAGGTGTCCCTTTTCACAGCCATGGGGTCAGAGAATGGGTCCTTTCATGAAGTCATTTCACTGTTTAACTCCCAATAACATTGCTAGAATTTATTCTGTCACCAACTTGGATGTTGTAATTAGGAGAACAAGATAAAGGTAGGTTTTCATTTTTCAAGGTGAAAAGAATCTTTTTCTCTCTAAAACTGCATTTAAAAGCAATGACAAAATAAACTAACAGGGGAGATGAGTCATTCTCCCTGTGACTAAGGGGGTATAAATAATTAGTGATGCATCTTAAAATCTCTTCTCAACCTTGTACTTGAACTTCACGGTCCTTCCAGTCCCTCTGGGAACTCTGGAGCAAGATCTTGAAGTGTGCAAAATGGCAGAATGTTTGATACAACCCTCTGCAGCTGGTGGACCAAAGTCCCTTTCTAAGAAGGGCACTGCTCTCACTTGACTCTCTCTGCCTGAGAACTCATCTTGAGACAGGGCAAAATCAATCTGTGAACTTCTAGAGCTCCTGCTGTGACTGTTCTGTTTGAAAGTCGCAGCTAAAAGCTTCCAAGGCGTCATGCAATCCACTTAGTCTCTCAGAAACCAGGCTGTTTGCCATTCTGTCTACAAGTGATTTGGGTTGGGGAGATTCAAAAGCCTATTTCTGATGGTAGTATGTAAGAAATTTGGGTCAGCTGTGGAAGTTTGCAGTCTTTTCTCTAGTTTCCATCTTGACTGCAGTAAAACAGGTGAACTTCATTTCAGATATTCAAACATACATATGAAGAGTTTTTTTCAGTTATTTTTGCAAAACCAGATAGGAAAATGATTAATAAAAATCACAATGCTTAGAAAAGCAGGTTGTGACACTGTGTATACAAATACACTTTGCATATTTAAAACATACAGAGCAATTTTGTAAGTGGCCATAGGTGACTTAAATTCAGTTTTAAGGGGCAAATTGGTATCTGAAGTCTAAGTGGCCAGCAGTTGCTGACACACCGTGTTGTTTCTGGGTGATCTAGCTAGCTTCACCTAGCTTTTGCTAGAGGCTGGCCTTTGAAAATGCTCTTTTAATCAGTTGCCTTTGGAGTTTTTGCTTTTGTTCTTGTTTTTTTCTTCATGATTAGGAACTCACTGGTAGGAGACTGTGTTGCTTTGTCTATGGGTTTTAACTTGGTGCGAAGGAACTCGGCCATCTCTCTGTCTTCTTCTTTTTCCCTGGTGGAAAGAAGGAAAATAAATGTTAGAGGAATGACAGTTTTCTCTGTAAATGGGACGGTAAAAGCTAGAGCAGCTAGGATCAAGTCACTAGTAAACAATTAATTTCTTTGCTATTTTTAGAAGCATTTAATTTTGCCACCTATAAAAAAGCAAAATATTTGCCTAAATGAAAGCTGCTGTTGAGGCTTTCGTACATGGAGCTCAGTGAGAGCTCTGGATTCGGTTTTAGCTCAAGCTGCTTGTCAGCTGCTGCTTTGGGCAGCTGTCTGATCAGCTGCAGGACTGGCAAAAGCTTTGCCTTATCCTCTCCTTGCTTGCTTAGAATTTAAATGTGTTGGGGGAGATATTGTCATTTCGGATAATGGATTGAGTCTTTACTGTTTAAAGAGGGGGGAAGCAAGGGCAAAACTGACTCTTTGTAGAGTGGTGATCTCAAACAAAAGATTGGATTTGGGTGCTGGAAGTGAACTGAGGAAGGCTACAACTTTCCTGGCAACCTTGGGCTAAGCTACTGATGAAACCCTTCAGAACCTGCTTATGTCTTAAGTTAGGTAGGGCTGTACTACTGAGTGCTTTTTAGTTGGTTTGGGGTTTTGTGTTGTTGCTTGGGTTTTTTTGCTATGATAAGATGGGAATAGTAGTACTCAACCTGACTACATGAACAATTTAAAAAGGGGAATTTTAGATGCCTACAAATATGCCCCTTGTAGAATTCCATTTCATGTCTACTTCTTATGCCAAGAGAATTCCCTGGTAGCAGCATAAATCCTTTTCTTTTAAATGATAAATGCCCAGACTGTTTCTGGTAGGAAAATAAGAGAACAAAGCTCACTGTTATTCATGAGATGACTGAATCATGAATGGCTTAAAGGGCCACAGAATTAGAGTAATCTAATTTTAATGTTTTTCCTATGGAACGGGGAGGAGGCTTTTAACTTGGTAAGTTGTTTTGAAGGACCAATTCTCTCCCATTAATGTTGATTTAAATTTTGTCACTTAATCTATTGTATTATTAGGCTTGTGGAATGTCACTAATAAGTTCAGTTGCTCTTGGTTCTTACCGTAATCTCTCCACCTCTGCATCATCTACAAGAAAATCTCTTTTTTGTACCAGTCGATGAATCTTCTGAATCAGTTCATCCTCTCTTTGCTTCTCCATCTTTGTTTTTTCTTTTTCTGGTCAAAAAGCAGAGAAAAGAGTGTATTACTTTGGACTCTAGGGAGTATGAGGGGGTGGTGCAGGACGTTGCAGATGTCTGAGAATCAGCTGCTGATTGAAGTCAATGGTTTTCAGACCTGAGTCACCAAAACCCGAGCAAGCCGGGTCACTGCCTCTTTGCTCTCTTCACTTGCTGCTGTTGACTCTGATCAGCTTAATGGTTTGAAGGCTCTGTGGGGTTTGCTAAGCCTGCTTTTAATACTCAATTACTCTGCAAGACATTGCTTGGAATTTTTTTAAGAGCTTTGGCAAGAAAATTGTTCAAGATGCTTTGTTAAAATCCAATGCACAAACTCCATTTGACCTCAGGGGGAAGGAGATCACACCAAAAGGAACTATTTCTCTGTGTTTCCAGACAGCTTTGGCTGTTGAAAACAACACTTTTTTTTTCTACTCTGACAAGGCAGGTGAGCTGCAAATCCCCACAAATAGCATCAATTGTAAAATGTGGGAAAATAAACGAAAGTTTATTGCCCCTGTGCTTCAAAAATCTGAGTAATTAATATACGTCCTTGTTAATTGGCCAGTCTGGAATGGCTAGGTTGTCTATAAACGATTTTTGTGGCATGAAAGATGTGCCTGTCACACACTGAAAGTCATAAATGTTAGGGATTACAGAGCTGTCATTTCAGGCTAGAAAGCAAATGTATTTAAGACAGAACTCTTCAAACCTAGCAAGTGCAGCAGAGATGAGAAAGCCAGAGGCAAATCCAAGGTATTTCTTTGAGAAGCTGAAAATTTTGATTAGCTATGAAGACACTTTGTATTAAATCAAGATTTTTGGGGTTGGGCAGTAGAACTGTGTTTAGAGAACTGCACAGTTCAGTACGGTGAGAGCTGAGGGAAGAAGAGTGAGCTGCCTGCAGTCTGATGCATCTGAGCTGTGTTATGTCTGCTGATTTAAATTATGAGACACTTTAAACAGCTAAATTAATCAGACACTTGAAAACAATTGGTTTTAGTACAGATTAAAACAAAGAATGCGTAGAAGTCACTGCTTTTTCTTGCTTTGTCTCTTACAGCTAAGGAGCAAGGATTCTCCTCACTTCTGAAGGTAGAAGCTAATTTCTACTTCCTTTCAATCTATCCTTTTCCTGAATTGAGATGTCTTCTCCCATTATATCCTTCAGGAAACTATCTACTAAATATATTAATGTATGGGGCAAAATACTGCAAATTCTGCATACTAAAAGACTGATTCCATACTGAAACTGGCTAAACTGTGTCTACTGAAACCAAAGAGCATTTCTCTATACAAATCTGTATTCTTACAGGAAAATTATGGTAGAGATCCTGTGAATGGATCCATTTCTGGAAAGTGTTTTTCTAGGTTAGGCACATGCTGTGTCAGCACTTAGTGCCAGCAGCTGCTTTGTCTTTGTTAAGACCAAGCTCTTGTGATTCTGCCTGAAGATGCTGCTGCTGGAACTGCACCTACTGGATTCTTAAGTTTGCTGAGATCTGTGAAGTGCTAAGGAGAAACTGCTGTCTGTGGATCTCTGCTTGAGGCCTTGAGACTGGAAAATCATTTCTAAAAGATAAAAAAAAAACCCAAACAGCAGAAACACCAAAGGAATGAAAGCTGATTAACCATATCTGTAAGTTAAAAGTCTGGACAGGAAAGCTTGAAAATCAGAAAAGTGAGGCAAGGGCCATCATTCACAGAAACTTTCTAGGATTTGTAATCCTTTCCATTTGAACAAATAATGAGCCAACAGTGTTACTATTAAAAATTTAAAATGTGACCTATACATAACTAAGAGGTATAAGGAAAGAAGAAGTAAGAAATATTATTAATCTATTTCTGTTGGGTACAAAACGTGTCTTACACAGCTAAGAGTGGGTGGTTTCACAGCAGACCTCTTTCCTATGTCACAAGTGACCTTCTCTCTCCTTTCTGAGGACAAAGTTGTCCTTCAAAGTTGCACAATAAAATGTGAGGAGGAAAAATGAGCATAACCAAAGGATAGTCAAAACTTGGCCTTAATAGTTAAGCAGGAGCAAATTGTTTCTGCAGGGTGCTGGAGGCTGTGCAGTAATACGTGGTGTAAATGGCCTGCTGCAGTTGCTGAGTGTTTTGCAGGATCTGTCTGTATTTTTTTCCTGAACAGAGTAGGGCTGTTGTGGATCATCTAAAATGGAAAAGCTGTAGAGAAGTGAAATTCCTCACTGACGGCAGCTGGAGTTTTGAGCCAAGGACTGCAGAACTGCAGCCCACAACTCTGTCCCTCCTTCAAACAGTGAATTTGCAAAGATTTATGGCAAAACACAAACCAGAGTTTTGGGCCTTGATTTTGTAGAAACCTGTTCTTCTTGATCCTAGAAGGTAGATTTAACTACAGGTGTGACAATGGATTGGTGTAGCAAGGAAAAAATCAATCACATTCACAGTGATGGTTATAAATCCTTCTCCTTTCCCTCTTTTATCTCTGGTATCTCAGCACTTGTCTTTTCTACCTGACAATCTCTGTGCCACTTGGTTCCCTTGAGATTGCCAAGGGAGTGCAAGAAATGAGGAATGTGCTCCTTGTTTGAATGATATTTGCAGGGTTGCTGCCATGGAAGCAGTGAAATACAGCATGAAAAGAAATTTAGAGACACGGAGATTAAAGATGGGCAGGAAAATGGGAATTAAAAATTATGACTAGAGGAAAGAGATGTGAAACTCAACCTTGTGGGGAGGAGATTCTGATTGTTGGGGCATGGCTGGGTGATGCACAGGTGGGGATGGTGTCAGGAACGCAGGTATTATTCTAATACTGGATGGAGACAGTGGGATTACCTGGGATTGCTACCAAACTCTGCAGCTCTTGCTTAAGGTTCATAATGTCTTTGCACAGCTGGATGTCATCCATCCTGCAGAAACAGAAAAAGCATGGTCAGATGTGCAAATTCCACTCTGTGTTGATGGGATTGGCCAGATCTCATCTGAATACACGACCCTGGCCCTTGCCTGGGACCTGTCAGCCTGAAAGGAGATCCTGACACCCTTCCCTCACCTAGTTTTATAGAAAGCAAAGGGTATTTAACACTAAATGCCCATTGAGCCCTTGATTACTTGTCTTACTGGCTCTAATTTGTGTGTGGGTTCATACGTGTCACTGTGGATAATCTCAGATGCCTTTTGCTTCCTTGAACATCAGAGAACATTCTGGAATGGGCACCTGTATCCATAATGGTCCTGGGAAAAGACAGGCGTGCCATATTGCACTTACTGCAGCAAGAGTTTTCACTGGGGAAGGAGCAGGGGGAGAACAGCAGAGAGCCCGGGAAGGGGCAGCAGAGGGTGATCCATTAGTTGGCACAGCCGGGGCAAGGTTTATATTCCACTACCAGCTTCCTTTGTGACCTTGCTTATAATTCAGCTCTAACACCAGAGATCTGGAAACCGTCATAATTTGGCATTTATCTGTTTTTGAGGTCTTGTGCAGTGGGTGAATGTTCTCCATGGTTGATGTTGAATGCTTCAAATCCTTGATATGTGCAGAAAGTCCGTTAACGTTAAGACACAGAAGACAGCTTTAAAGAAAAAAAAAAGCAACATTAGCAGAAACTGAACCGTCAGTTCTCATTGAAACTGCTGCTTCTCCTGAGAGCTGCCACACTGAATTATTCCCCTGGAAGGTAGCAGCCTTCACCATTAGCTTCCTGGCACAGGTTTTATTTCAGTGTTTCAGCCACAGCGGCAGCCAAGGCTCAGGTGTTGGCTCCAAGGGCTGCATCTGGGGCTTCCATTTTGAAATCACCCCCTGAAGAGCACAAAACCTAGCCTCTGTGATTAATTGTACATTCTCAGCTTGGATCTCAGCAACACTCTCCTTGCCCACGGATCTCTGAGTTCTGCTTTTCACGATCCTGTGCCTGAGGGGTGGATTGGCTGTTGCCTGAGCACCTGAAGGTAGCTGAAGTGCCATCAGAGCAGGGCTTGTCACCGTGGTATTTCAGGAGAGGAAGGCTGAGGGATTTGAGTGTGTGTGTACGTGAGAGTGAGCCCCCAAAGGACAACGCGGCCAAATTATTGAATTAAGTGAGGAGTGGAAAAAGTAGGTGTTGCTGGCACAAATAAGACTTTAATCGCAACCCAAGAGCTTTTATTCTCCCTGCCGCCTCTGCAAGGAATGCAGGTCTCTGCAGGGAGCTGTCCTTCAGCTGCTTTGCTCTTGTTAGTAAAACATGTTGATCCTTTTATTATTTGCTGCTTTGGTTAACCCCATCTTGCCTGTTCTGCTGCTTTCCCTGTGCCATGACAGCTATTCCTGCTGCCTGTTTACCCCTCTCCTCCCAAAATACAACCGCGAAATACCTCTCCTAACAATCCTTATTGCTGACGTCTTTTCCTTCTTTGTGTACCCCTGTCACCTCCGCTGGGATCTGCTCTCTCACTGCCCATCTGTCTTGTAAGACTCAGTTTTATTGGGAAGCTCAGCATGTTTGCCTCAGGACTAGTGCATGGACCATTGCTCTGTGTGTTTAGGACACTTGGAGGCAGAGATGTTTTTACTGATGAATATTCTTACTTAGGCTCCCCATATTATTCATGCTCATCACAAGCAAAGCCTGCTTTACTCTTGAGATCCATCACACTAAATGGTACTGAAATTACTTTTATCAATTAATCTTAAACGCTGTCCTCCCAGGAGAGTCGGTGTTCAAAATGTGCTGGGATATGAGCAGGCCTCACAGCTCCTTCTCTATTCAGTGTTCGTGCACTTTGGGTGTCACGTTCATACATCTGAGTAAGATAACCATGGCTAACAAAGATGACGGTTTCTTGGCAAGAAATGTTCAGTATTGAACTGCTGTATTCAAATGATATTGGGCCACACTCAACTAGTGAAGAGAACAGTGAGTTTCTACAAAAGAGATCTCTGTGAGAGACAGAGAGAGGACTTTTTTTTCTGATTCAGTAGATTTGGCTTCATTCTGAGAAGCTCTGAAATACACTAATTAAAATACTTTACTATATCAGTTTGGCTCCCTGCCCTCGCTGAGGAACTCCAAAAAGCTAATGGCACTGCTCTTCACTGAGGATTTTCAGGAATTTAAAATAACATCAGCAGTATATTCCAAGTGAGCAAGATCATTCATGTTCAGCAGTCTCTACAGTCTCTGTGCCTAATTTGTGGCAAAGGTACTAGCCTCATGTTGCAACCTTAGTTGCACTTCCTCCCCATTATTGTGGCAGTTTTTAATTTGACTGCAGAGCATGTAGCTGGTACTCCACTTATATTCTTAGCATCCCTTTTTCCTGAGACCTAAACTTTGTTCCTGCCTTGTAACACACAGCAGAGAAGTGAATCTGTGGCCAAAGGACTTCAGCTCTGTGACCACATGAATTCCAAAGATCATAAGTCAGGTGACCTCTCCAGAGTCCCAGTTCTGCAGGCTGGTGCATCATGCTGATGGACAAAAACTGAAAATACCATCTGCACCAATCCCCTTAAGCACATGGAACATCTTTCCTCCCATCTGTGTCAAACAGCCTTTGTGTTTCATCCACTCCACAGTGCTGATTAGGAAAAAAGTAATAAAAAAAAAGGTTAAATGACTAAAGGGAAGGCTGAAGGACATATGGGACCATGCCAACGCTTCATCCATCTGACTTAATGAAAGCAGGATCTATGGTTGCTTGTAACTATAAAGCACATCCCACATCTGCTAGCAAATAATACTGAATGCAGGGTGACAGGTGCTGCCCTGGGCAAGAGTTGCCTTCCTGCCCTTGAAGAAAAGGGAAGACGAGGAACTCCTGGACAGGAAAGTTCTTGGAAGGCCATTCAATCTGTACTGGTACTATGAACCTTCCTCTCATTTCCCCCTTATGCTCTGGATGTTGGATGTGAGTAGTTACAGGAGTCCCAGAAGAAGTTAATGGTGCTTCTGAAAAACAAAAATCAAATCCCAGTGTTATTTCTCATTTGGAAGCTGGATGGTCAGCAGGGTTTGACTGAGAGCATCTTGGTATTACTATCAGACCTCTTTAGGAAGTAAAAAGAGCTTTTGGAAATCTTAAGGAGAGCAGCAATCTGCAGAGTAGAGAAGAAAAAAACTCCTTTGAGTTCCCTAACCTACAGAGGTTCTCTCTCTTCTCTGGAAGAGATGGTACATTCTTTCCAGTCCCTATGAAAACACTTTTCACATTGTAGAAAAAACCTCAGTGAAGCAAACAGCAGTTACAATATAGCAGTTTTTCCCCCAGAGCTAAGTTTTAAATGACTGCCCAGGAATCCTAAACATATGAGTATGATAAAACATTTCTCTTGTTAGGAGCCCAGATCCATTCCTGGAGTAATTGCAATAGTATTGAACTAGGGATGAATTCTCAGAGTGCTTTCGTGTATTCCTGACACGCTGTCTGCACCTCTGCTTTTCTCTTTCTTGATGGCTTATTGCACCCTCTGTGTGCTTGGAGATGCCACACAAGCACGTATTATTCTTTTCTCTCTTCGTATTTCAAGCTATATCATCACAACCTACAAGCAGACTCTCTGTCTGAAAAAAAACCCCAACAACAACAACAAAAAAAACCAAACAAACACACACCCAACAACAACAAAAAAAACCCCCTCATAATGTTGAAACAGCATGAGCAAAAGATTTTCTAAATATGTCACAAAATGACAGGAAAATAAGTGGGTCGGGGAGCCTGCAGTGCTCTGGCACGGTGACTCAGCCCCATTACACGTTTCCGTGGTCCAGCTAGCAGGGGCAGAGTGCCCCCGGCGCTGTCACTGCCACCCGATCCACAAGCGAGGTGACAGCATGAGTCACCTCTGCTGTGCACCATCTGCGCCGGGGGGAGCAGGCCATGCAAACAGGGCAGAGCCCTCCCATTCAGCTGTGCCCTGGCGAGTCTCAAAGGCCGTGCGAGATAATGGGAGGCAGGACTTAAAAAAGAAACATTCTGTACCGGACACAAAAGAATTGTTTTGTTTTGTTTCAGTAGAAATTATTCCCCAACAGCTAAATTTTTATGTCTTCTTTTCAGCCAAGGAAGAAAACTGAATTCCCCAGTGTAAGACCTAGGTGCCATCTAGAGACGTGGATAAGAACAAAGCAAAAATTATAGTGAAAGCTCATAGAAAAATCACTAAACACCCCCCTTAATGGTCAGCCAAAAAAAAAGAGATGGCCAACAAGACTGACAAATACTTCATATTTGAGTGTAAGGACTGTTAGTAACATCTACATAAGCATCAAATAGCCTTTTCATTGATTTCAGGATGAGCAAAGCAGTTCAGTGTGTCTAGAGAGCTTCTGCCTTTGCTGAATGACTTTCAAAGCCAGGAATAGATCTGTGCTCCTTCTAGCATGTCTATAAGAGGAGGTCTGAGATTCCTTTGTTTTCTGTTATTGGATTAAAGTGCTTGAAGTTAAAAAGGGAATGTAGACCAGGTTCGTTGGTTTCCTTCCCTCTCTTCCAAGAGGGTTTGCAGGCACTTAGATTATTTTTAGTTCTGTTTTAATACATTCCTGCCCCAGGAGTAAAATGCTTGTAATTGTTGGAGTTTCTGAAGACTTTGATAGTGCTAGTCTAGGAGCTGGCCTGAGAATCAGGTGTCATGCTAAGTCACAAGCTGACACAATTATGTAACTGAAGGTCTCCGTGAAGGGATAAAAAGATCATCTCCTTGGTGGTGTCCCCAGTGAGCATGCTGAAACCAGCCAAGAGCAGCCAGTAGTGATGGAGAAATCTGGGGGACTGAAGCAAAGAGAAGTGCAGAAATAAAGAGAATTGGTACAGAGATGCGGATGATGTCAAGCTGCAGATTCGAAGGACTTCAGTGGAGGCTGCCTTTGGGTACTGCAGGTGTTCATAGCTTTGCAAAGCTGTGGGGAATCTGCAGTGGTGGGTGTTCTTGGGAGTACAAGGGCGCAGTAAACTTATAGAATCACAGAACTGTTACGGTTGGAAAATACCTCTAAGATTATAGAGTTCAACAGTCACCTCAGCACTGCCATGTTCACCACTACACCACGTCCCCAAGTGCCACATGCACATGGCTTTTGAACACTTCCAGGGATGGTGACTTCACCAGTGCCCTGGGCAGCCTGTTCCAATGCCTGATCATCCTTTCAGTCAAAAAACTTTTCGTTATATCCAATCCAATCCTTCCGTGTGCAACTTGAGTCCATTTCCTCTTGTTTTGTTGCTTGTTATATGGGAGAAGAGACCGACCTCCACCTGATGCTCCTCTTCTACATTTGACTCCTTTTTGTCCCTGTCAGCTTGGCTTAGTTACTTAAATCTTCTAATTATAAATCTGTGAGATCACAGGCAACATTTAATGAATACAGAACACGTTGTTTGAGTCATTATGGTGTGTGTTTATCACATTGTTATTTAGCTCAGCACCTGGTGCTGCTGGGGCTGGAAGACAGAGCTGGCAATTAAGGTAACAGATTGCTGACCAGCCTGCTTGGCAGGGCAGCTCACAAATCCCAGGTCCTGTGATTAACTTGTACTACTGAAGCAAGCGTGTCTAACTGCTCTTGTTGAAAGTGCTCTCTGCTGGAGGAACAGTGCATAGAAGCTACTGAACCACAGCTTGCACGGGAATGTAATTCAGCTGTTGTTTCAGAGAACTGAAGATGGCATTTGAATTTCTCAGTCCCTGAAGCGCCATATTTAAGGTATATTTCACATGAATTCAGAACAGTGTCTACAGAGGTTGTCTGTTCTTCATTTTCACTGACATTGCTAAATTCTCTTGAGCTTGACCATCTCCTCTGCCAGTTACAGGGTTTTACTATGAATCAACAGCAACAAGAGGAGTTTCCTGAAATTGCCCCACTGAGCAGGGGAATATTTCTCCACATGGCAAAAATTGACTAAGTTAATTTGTCTAAAAATGTATAGACAATAGAGAAGTCAGATTTAAATTCACAAGTATCAGCCCTTTGCAGCAGCATGCAGAAGATTCTATGCAAAAGCATAGGGCCAGGTTCATTTAAAGTACTCTGGTAGTTCTATTTTTGGATATTAGGCAGCGGAAGGAAGAAACTCTAGGTCTGGCTGTGCACTGTCTCTAGCAGAATCGATGATACATTTCCTTCTTAATTTGCCTTCATGTTTGACCTTTTCTTATTTTTAAAACTAGAAAGGCAACTATTTGTTACCACAGCTGAAAAGAATATAAAGGTTCTGGTATAAAATTAAACACTGACAGTCCATTTCAGGGCTTTTCAATCTGCTGGTTACTCTCCTATTTATAGCAGAAGGTAAGTGAGAAGGACCAGTGAAACACCACAGGGCAAGAGGGACCCCTTATTACAGAACATCCTTGCCTAGAGGAAGCTCAGCTGTCCAGAAAGTGGGCCCCAGGACCTGTGAGTGCCACGTGTGCATGGTGTGCTGGGGTGGTCTCAGGGGACAACCCGCTGTACCTTCCACTCATGCAAGCCAGAGCACAGGTAGCTAAGAACTGGGAAGTGAAAAACAGTTCGGGATAAAAGGTTACATCTGGAAATATAGGGCTGAATTTCTGGATTAAAAATGACAGTGTCAAAGGCTAAAGCTGCTCTCTCTTCTATTAACAGCATTTTGTGACAACCAATCACAACACATATTCAGTATAGAAAATGCTGTTTAAAGAAAATTCCCTATTAAAGAACTATTTTTCTCGCTGTCCAACAGAGACAATAATGAAAATTCCTCCTATCACATTTTTTCTAAGACACAAACATCTCAAATACCAAGTTTACAATTAATTAAATACTTTCCAAATGAAATGTTTATCATTATACACCACTAAAAAAGTGCTTTTCCTCCCTGAGTATTTTAATGCACCATTTTTACAGCCAAACACCTGAAAGTGTAATGTTGTGCTTTCCTCTGGGGTTGATGGTTTGCTGTCAAACGGGGCAAGGGAGATGGGTCTGCAGAGAGATCAAACCGAACTAAGGCATTTTCCTTCCTCTTGGAGAGCTGATCTCTGTACTCTTAGCTTAAAGTGCACAGTCCAGAACCTTGCAATTCTGTCCTGAACCCATGTTCTTGAGGCTTGCAGGCTTCCATGTGAGGAGCTGGGAGACTTGGCAGAGCTGGACCTTACAGGAGTTCCCAGCTCCGCAGTGGGCACACTGACATCCTTGAGGCTCCCCTAGAAATGCTGTCCCTGATCTCAGAGACCTCGAGCTTTGACTGTCTGACAACTCTCATTACCAAACCATGTTGTGCCATTTCACAGCTTGCAGTTTCCTGGTTATTTCCTCAGGGACTCTGGTTGTTTGCGGGTGAGACACCGTTGCAATGTGCTTGGGATGGCAAAGCTCAGTGGGCACACACAGTCACAGCCACAGCTTCGCCCTGTCTTGCAGAAGAGCCTGTGCCACCCCAGGCTGTATCGGTGGGGCAGCCACGGTGTCCCTCTTACAGCTGGGCTCGGTGTTTTCCCTCATGGTGCCTTATCTTATGAAGCCGACAAGCTGACGTGTATATTTATTGAATAATACGTATCATCACACAACTGCCTCCTTCTCTACAGCCTCCCCAAGTGTATCCTATGTTCCTAGAGCAAGATACAATCAGGAAGGGAAAAAAAGGAAGGAAATCACAGTAAGTGATACTGTATTGTTAAGATTCCAGAACTGTGATGGAGAAAAGATTTATTGCTCCTTTCCATGAAAAGACGGATCTTATCAGAAAACACTGACAACAACAACAGCTCTATTCATGAACAAAAACCTGGTTTTGCTGGTGTTATTTATTTACACTGCAGTAACAGCAAGGTGCCAAACTCAGAGAAAAGTACCAGATGCTGAACACGTAAGTGAACAGTCCTAAGGGAATTCCGTGCTTAACTTTAGATGACAGAAAACAGATAATATACAGTACAAAGGAAATAAGGAGCAGCAAAAGAATCAAAAGTACCCAAGAAAGCAGAAGTCAGAACGCCTGCTTAGCAGTATTATAACCAGTGAGTTACCACTGCTATTCACACCTCTGACAGCCTGTTTTCTCTCTTTCCACTTTCCCTCCCTCTCACCCTTCCCGAGGGTGATGCTCAGTGTGTGGCTCTGTTGCCACACGAGGCATGAAGCCACTGAGAAATCAGAGCTGATGTCACATTAGTGGGACACTTGTAAGAGTGTTAAAATATTTGGTTAAAAAAAGAATTAAAATTTGAAATGAACTTTGTTCATACAAAGACAGCAATTACTGCTGCCTTTTCTCACCTGAAAATGGAACACTCCATGTACACATTTTTGTGGTACTTTGCAGCATTACTTTCTGAGTTCAGCCAGTAATGAGACTGTTGGTTTCATATCTCACTTTGTGTCTACTAGATTTACTGCACTCATGTTCAGTTAAAACATGGGATTTCTGAGTTGGTTTATTTAAGGTTGTCATCGCCAAGGGAACTGACCTCTCACTTCGGCACTTCTTGTGTACTTTGGAGTTGCTTCCCTTTGCAGTGGTTGCATAAAGGCAGGCAATCAGCAGAGATACCTTTCTGTATTTAAAATACCAACGTGCTGTGCATTCTGCAAATGACATGAAGGTGAGACTCCTGTCTGACCTCCGTGGATGTCCTGTTGTTCTTAGAAGGAATATGGACTATACATTTTTCTCCATGAATTTGCCCTGAGTTTGAGATTTTACCATTACACCCAATACCCTCCAGAATGACCATTACTGACTATCCCACCTCAACTACTACCAGCAATGGATACATCAATATCACAGCAGGACAACGGAGATTTGTGGGGTTTTGCAAAGTGGGAGAAGGATAAAAGTTAAAAAGGCAAGTAAAGAAAAAGTAAGCCTGATTTGAAGCAAGAAAAAACTCCCCCACACTAGGGATAAATTGTGTACTCTGGACAGCTAATGAAGCTGTAGGACTGCAAAGTCAAGTTGCAGCAAACTTTTCTACTTAAAAGGTCTGGGATTTCAAGTAAGCAAACATAATAGTGTAAAATGGTCTAAAATCCTGAATAGAACTATGGAGAATTTGGATGATGTAGATATTATGAGCACTCTGGAGAAGAGGGAGTCACCTACTAGTGTGTAGTGAGAGTGTACAAAGACAATGACCAGTTTTAACTCTGAGTCAGTGTGGAGGTGAATTTGGCCTCTTCACAGTAGCAGTTTAGTGATGTAATAACCACACAGACGTTAAGCAAATACACCATTGTATTTATAGCATTTTACAGATAAAAAAAAAGTTTAATGAGTAAAATGTTTTCAGTAATTGCCTAAAGCAACCTAATAGGGCTTTATGTTTAATATCTTCTATTCCCTACGCATTAAAAAACTGCCATTCAGTATCACCTACATGGCAGAAATAACCATCCCAAGACAGCTATCACAGGTGGAAGCAACTTCCACAGTTTTAGTTCAAGGTCATCCAATAAAGCTGGCTTCAAGCTTTGCTTTCCATCTGGAAAGCCAGCAGTGTCAGGCACTGGCAGATTTCCCACAGGCTGGGTTTCATGATGACAGTAGATGCTGTTTTATAAGAATTCCATGCCTTTCCACAGGCATAGACAGTAACTGTGGGTGAGAAGATGTCACCTTCATTAATAATATTTACTGGGTCCCAAAATGCTAATGCATTTTAAAATGCATGAATTTTGCACTACAAATGATTTTGAAGTTCAGTTTTGATCGGCTCTGTATCACATTGAGGTCTGAGGATTTGCTGCCTCTCTCTGTCAGCTAAATTGAGCTAACACATGCATCATCCATTTTTACAACTGTGTCTTTCAGCACAGTAGATTTCCATGCCCCCAGCAATCCTAAACTGCCTCTGAAGCCAAACACATCCACAGCAGCAACACATTAAATGTGTGACAAAAAAGGATGCTGCCTGAGCAGCTCCCTCAGCTTTTGGGTCTGTTATCTCACCAGGAAAGAAAAAAAATAAAGGAAGTGGGACAGGAGAATTAGAAAGGAAGAGAGAGCGTGCATGTTCTGAAGTGGTGTGTTTGCTTTCCTTAACAGCACAGACAGATTGAACATTTGCAGTTTGACCCAAAACTCTTTTTATAGAGAATGTTTTAAGAAAGGAGCTGAGAGAAGCCTGAGAAGCGAAGGAGGGGGAAGGAATGCTGGCAGGCTATAAACTGATGCTTTTCTGTACATATTGTCTCCTTCATATCAATACATGCTGAGTTCTCAGCTATTCTAAAAACAGACCAAGAAGAGCTGGAGATAGCATATGATGGCTTCAAGCTATGTTTTCATTTCCTGGGCAGGCTGGAGATGGTCACAACAGCTCCTGGCATAATTTTATGAAATTTCATCGTATCAGTAGCATTGAAGGAGATATGCTACAAACAGCCACAATTTCTACATAACCTGGACATATCCTGAGGAAGTCCATCCTGGGAACCAAGCAAGGCAGGGTCTTGAGACAAAACTAGGATTTGATAATGTAATTACAGACCAAATCACAGTGCATCTGCTCTGCTGTGACTGAGGTTGCCTGAGCTAAAATATGATTGTGCAACATAAATTGTGGCATTACCTAATTGAGGAAGGCTTGATTTTATAATCTGAAAATTGTCTCCTTATAAACTTTAGGTAATTCTTCATAGCAAACAGGTATTCAGCTAGAAGTAGTATGGATTTCCTGGGTATGAAGAATACAGCTGCTTTCAGCTGCCCTCCCTTTTTTAAAGGAGAAAACTAAAATAAGGAGTAAAGCAAAGGACACATTTACAAAGTTTAATATCTGACTTGCAATTGGCACAACGGTTTGGGAAACATCATGACCTGTTAGTCCATTGCTTCAGCTCATTTTGCTTTCTTTGTTTCTTTGTATCGATGAAAAGAAAAACAAGAATTATCAGAAAACTGGCCTCTTATAAAGTATACACTACAGGATGAACTATTTCACTGTGGTATATAGCAAATAGTCTCTTAAACTGATAAAAGAGTTCATCTGCTTTCCTTGCTTCTCAAATCAAAAAATTTCAGGGGACAGGCTAAGAATAAGCTGTCACACATCTAATTTTATTGAGTTTCACACAGCAGAATTAAAAAGCTGTGTTTTGCAATAAAAACTATTACAAATCTGAAAATCAGAGATGTCAGTTGGAGTTTCTGTACTGTATGTTTTTGCTTCACTTCAGAGTTCCAGAATGTCACCCTGTTTAAATGTATCTTTGTGTGACAACACTTCATCTTTAAGTGCTTTAGTTTTAATTACTGAAATGAGGTCTTACATTATGTTTAGTGCACCAGTAAGGAATTTCCACTTCTCTCTGCAAGGCAGAGGAAAAGGAGCATACAAAGGACTGCAAAGCAATACAAAAGAGTGAAAAATCACATGTATTGAAACTGTACGGATATTTATGGTCTTCACTTAAAAATTTTTGCTGTTTCATTTTTAAACAGGGTAAAACCTGTTTCCACTGTTCTCACAGATGGTTTTTTCTGTGTCTTGGGGAAGGTTTTTTTTAATACTGTGATAGGCAGACTACAGAAATATCTGTGCTTGTCTGAGAGTGAATCCTTGGTCTGTCACTAAAAACCAGTGTGTGCTGCTCTGTGGGCCTGGGGACAGCACATCATCTGTGGGCGTGGTGTAGAGATGGGGTGAAACTGCAACACCTTCCCAAAGATATCTTCTGAATTTTAAAATAATTTTGATGGGTATGAGTACACGTCCACCAGTCAGTGGGTCCCTTCCAACTCAAACTGTTCTGTGATTCTGTGTTTTGCCAAGGACTCCCTCATGCAGAGTTTGTATCGTTTGAAGAGAGACGTGCTATACAAACCACAGCTGAGGAACTGCCAGAAAGAACATTACATTATTGATGATCTCATGTATCAACAGGAACAGTTTTTCCTTGTTCACACACAGAAGTGTGAAAAATGCCAAGCAGCTTCAGGTCCATTGAACATCTAGACCTTGCTAGGGCTTTTTTTCAGTTGGGTTTCTTGGGGGTTTTTTACTGGCTGATATACTAACCTGGAGCAGTTCTCTGCCAAATGGCCTTATTTTACGGCTACCACATTTGCATCTCCTTCAAGGAAAACAGTAAATTCAATTAGCAGCCTTCGAGCATATTCCTTCCGTGGATTAAACCTGACAGAGGAAGAGCTTGCTGTGGTTTCCATCAGCAGCAGGTCTAGCTTGCAGCATTTTCTTTTCCTTGAGTGTGAGTATTTTGAAACGCAGGGAAGAGCGGTGGCACCTGCTGGTGTGTGCAAGCAGGGCTGCCAGGCCGGGGGTGCCTGTGACAGGAGGGAGCCACGGGCACTCTGAGGGCTGGGGACACACTCGGAGCACAGCCACGGAGCACTGCTTTCTTTAAGCACAGCTACAATGTACTTTGTCCTGCTTTAGGATCTGGCTACATGTGAATA
Organism: Cnemophilus loriae; assembly: GCA_013397755.1. NCBI lineage: Eukaryota > Metazoa > Chordata > Aves > Passeriformes > Corvidae > Cnemophilus > Cnemophilus loriae. The sequence goes on from VZTF01001826.1 coordinate 924,050, forward strand.
AAAAGATCAGTCAGACAGACAGACAGTGAGAAGAATGAACCATTACTTAAAAAAATGTAGCTGGAAATGTAAGCTGTGGCTGGATGTGCAAGTGATAGAGAATCGTTTCATCGTGTTCATGCTTTCATAAGAAATATAAAAAACCCCAATTTAACCCAAGAGAATTTCTCTTCCGTTGCTAACAGCATAAAGGGCAAAAAAGAGAATACAAACATACCACACAGTTTCTTTAATACTACGTGTGTGTTTTATCCTTTTGCTATAATTAAAGGAAAAGCTAAAGCAGATGCAAGAACTAAAGAGATGTGGTTCTCATTAAAGCTGGTCTGGCACTCCGTGGTCTGAGCGTAGGTGTAGTGCTGCTTGTTAGCCGTGTTCAAAGCTGAGTCTGCCTTAAACCTGTCTGAGGAGGCTCAGCTTCATGTGGTTGGTTGTATTCATTCCCAGGGGAATCTAGTCCTGCCAGAAGAAATCAGTTACTAAAATTCATGACCTACATACAGACTTCTGGTCTTTGGACATTGGCAATTCATTACTTCAGAAATCAAATTAAAAAAAAAAAAAAAAAAAAAGGCTACATATAAAGTCTTCTGCCATATGTCTATGAATTAGAGTTTATGTAATTTGCTTAGTTAAACAGATACTTGGACCACTGAGGTCACCATGACTTGTGCTGTTAATCTCAGCAACAGGTTATTAAAATACATTTGTCATTAAAAGATGTTTGTCATTGAAGACAAATGCAGCCAAGCCCTTCTGTCAGTGTAAACTATCCAGCAAGAAAGGCAGTAAAGAACAGGTGCTGCTTGGGTATCACTAGCAACATGCTCCTCTCTTGTCAGGGATGTATTGTAAAAACATTTTTAAAAATTAGATAAAGTCAAATAGACAATTTTTTTGGCCACTTCATTCAGTGGCATTAACAAACTGAATTTAACTGCCTCAAGGATTAATGAGCAGAGTCAGAATGTTCTGCCACACAGCAGGGAGCAGCTGGGCTAGAAAGCTGTGTGTATATCCCTGGAGAAGTGGTCATCTTGGTCTGCTGCAGCTGAAGGAACGAGAGGGTCTGTGACCGTGGCTTTCCATGACTGAGCAAAGACAGAAACCGAGGCCACCTCTGGCAGGCGCCGCCTCTGTCACCTGCCTGCTTTGCCAGTACCTCGGCCAAGCCTCGAGGAGACCCTGCTGCTCGGAAGAGCTTTCCTGCCTGTGCCAGGGGGAGGCTGGCAGCGCTCCTGGGCAGCTCCAGGCAGTGTGTGAGGATGAGCTCTAACCAGGAGGAGAGCAGCTGCACAGTGTGAACGCCAGTTCTATTCCCTTTTCAATAACCGAGCTCTCCTGTGTTAAATCCCTTACTCAAACACCTGCCAGGCAATACAGAGTAAAGAGTGTGAGCATGGGGGAAATGAAAAGAACAGACTGGGTACCAGAACAAACAGAACAATTGCTCTCATTCACTGGGGCAGTTTATTTCAGTGCTTTGTTTGATATAGAAAATGTCAAGAGAAGTGCAGGGTTCAGTGATGAGGCTTCTTCCGGATTAAATGTATGTACAAACCAATAACCAAGTAGTTATTTGACTGCCAGGAGCAGGAGTGACAAAACCTTTCCTGTTCACTTTATTTGTACCACGACGGCACTACTAAAGGTCAGTGCCACTATTACCAGTCCTTATTTCCAAAGGTGTCTAAGCAGTGATTCTGGGCAGAAGTCTTCTGGGATAATACTCAAAGACAGATGTCTGTGCTGTTTGGTGAGGCTTTCAGCTTCTGGCAATGCAGTCAGAGCACTAAAATTAACCTCCAGTGTAAGGGTCAAAGTACCAGTCCCCTGTACTTTAACGTGAGCAGAAAGCCAGTGAGGTTTTTCAGGCTGCTGAAGCTTCATTAATGCCAAGGCTCTGAGTTCAGCAGGTTTTAGAGCTACTGAAGTTCTTGGTCTGTCAACAAAGGCATTTGTTTCTGACCTCAGATACTCACAGACAGAGGACACTTCAAAACAATACACTTCTTATTAATAAGTTCTGGTCTTCTAAATTCAATTATTTAGGAATATTAACCCTATTGACTTCATCATCAGAATTGGATTAATATTCATGAACCTTCGGTGAGGCTCCTATGCCTGACCTTTTTGACAATTTTGAAAATCCCTCTTGGAGTACTGCTATTTAATTTGATATATCAGAAAGTGTTTTGTGTTCATAACTTAATGGCTTCCATTTAACAAATGTCAAATCTTGGCTGCTATTAGTGCAGAACACAGTGTGCTCTCTTGTGACATGAACTGTCTAAGACCGCTAATGAAGTAGGAATAAAGCCTGAATTGGTTTAGACTGTGGAAGCTTCAAATCCCCTACCTGTTGATATTTTGTTCAGACAAATATCCTGCCCACAAAGGACTGAAATCAAGTAGGAAAAGATGCTCCATAAACACGTACTTTGCTAAAGTTTCCTTTTGTAAGTAAGAGATCCTTTTTATGTATTCTGCAAATCGTGCTGAATAAAAAAAAGGTGCTGAATAAAAAAAACGTAATTTCCTTTGCAACTACAAAAATCATTTCCCAGCGGCATTTTGTAAGTGCTCACCTAACTGGGATGCTCTTTATCTTTCTCCCTTTTAAAATGTCAAGCAGATAAAAGTCTTCTAAATACCATTCTTTCCTATTTTGATTAATTTTGCATAGTGTTTTCCCAGAAGGATTGATACTTACATAAACCTGAGTTCTGATTCTCTTCTGACTAAGACTTCCCGAAGTCTCTGGATCTTTGCCATCTCAAGCTCGATTTCCTCAGGCATCATTGTTGTTTCAGCCATTGAAATTATGTCAAGTTGATCTGTGTGTGGAAGCAGAGAAAATGAATTAAGCCAGTCAGACTGTCTTAATGGTGGTTTTCAGGAATGTAAATTAAATCACAGAGCTACCTAACTATGGAGTAATTAATTCAAGTAGTAAAAAATATTCTAGCTGAATGCTGTGTTGACTGGCTTCTCTATTGTTTTGCTTATTACTTGCAGTGTTTAGAAGTGAAAGACTCCCTAAGCCAAAGTGACAATCCTTTTGTTCGTCAGGCTCGATCAGTCCTCTGAGGAATCCCAACCCAATCCACAGCTCCAGCCACGATTCCTTAACTGGTATCACCACAAACTGACTGCTACAAAACTCTCTCAGAGCAATTGCAGCTCTGAAGAGTCCTACCTTGGCGCAGGCAACAAAAATGCATTAATATTTCCCATCTTTAACCCTTCTAGCTCTCCATGCCACTCTGCCCTCTTAGCCTGACTCGGAACTCAAGCCCAGCCCCACCACCAGCAGCCGAGGGTGTGATCAGAAACGGGGAGATCACCCTGCAAGGGGCTCAGTGCCTCCCACAAGGGCATCCAAACTGCTTGAGGAGACAAAAACCACTTTGCAGTAATAACTTGGCAACTGGTAAGGCCAAGGCGCTTCCATGATTATTTCTCCGTCATTGGTGTATTACCTGTGTAACCCAGAGAGAAACAGGGCTGTGAACTGTGTTCCCTGAACGTAAAGCAACCGATTTGGATAAGATGGGTTTGGAAAAAGAGCTGCTTGGCCCCTAGAAAACCCCATTCCTAGGGTTCATCATGGCCTTCAAGTAAAACAAGAATTTAGACACTGAAAAATAGGGTGGTTGCATATTTTGGTACCCAAATAGAGAGACAGTCCTGAAAGAAGGCCTGTTTCAGCTGCATTGATTTGAAAAGGGGAAAATAGAGAGGTCAAAACATACTCAGCATAATTACGCAGAAAACAGCAGACAAAAAGCATCAGAAAATAAGCTGTTCAATTAATTAAGAGGAGAGAAATTCTGAAGGCCCTCATGACAGACTAAGCACAGCTGAGAATAATTTCTGACAGAAACTTGGAGTAGGAATGAAACTACAAATTCTCAACAAACAGCCCCTGTATGAGCTCAGTTCATGGTTCTCCCAAAACGGAAGCAAAGGAAAAACATTCTATACTATATAAACAAAATATATTTCTCTTGTATTTAAAAACAGATAAAAAATATATATTTTTAAGTTATTCTGCTAGTATTATCTGCAAGTTTTGACTTCATTTCTTAATAAGAAAGTGGGGAAACAAATATTAAAAAATCACCTTTTTTTCCAAGATAACAGAATCTTGAGAAAAAGAAGTGAGACAGCTTTTGAAATGTCTGTCATGAGAGAACAGCTGTGTTTCAGTAGTTGTTTTTAAAACTCTAATTGCAAAACTGGTTTGTAAAGTAAGGCTGTCTTGTGTGTCTGAACACACAAATGCTGCCTGTACAAGATGGATTTCCCTATTAGAAATCCTTGTGTTTGCTGGGGTATATTTAGTTGATGTGTAGCCTAAATGTCATGAGGTTCTCACAGGCCCACCTCTCATTTTCACTGCTTGCCAAAAATATAAGCAGGAGATGGGAAGTTATTCTGATGCTACCACAAATTAAAGCCAATAATGCTGGTAAAAAGAAAGATAAACCATAAATAAATTACACATACGTACCTATTATAAAATTAGTTCTCGAGAGCTCAGAAAACAGAAGAAAAAAAAGTAACTCGTTCACTTGCACTCTGCAGCTCTAGCTGTAAGTGCCCTGGTGTCAGCCCTCGTGTGGGGTCAGCCTCCACCCTGTGATTTCAACAATTCAGGAACAAACAAGCCTTGTGCCCTGGTGATGTGCTTAAACCAGCACAGGAATTAGTGTGACAGGGAGAAGTTTACTCTGACCCCTTGCAGAACAGTCAGAGACTCTCCTTCACATCCCACTCAGCGTGCGCTTGAACCAGAGAAAATATTTTTGAAAGCGATCCAAAATTATGCAGTGTTTCCAAAAAGAATCAAAAATGCAAGCAAGGCAGCAGAAGTTTGAAAGTGCAGGGAAATAAACATAGAAACCATTAGATATTAGTTCACAGCTTGTCTGCAAACTCAGAGATGTGGCTGGGACAATGGACTAGAGCTCAGGTGTGAGGACACTGCCCCCGAAGAGGCCAGGTGAGGATTCCCACCTCACGCCCCCAGCATCGTGATCCTCACAAATCACCAGCCTGTTTGGGTCTCAGTTTCTCTTCTAACATTGTGGGTGACTGGCCTACCTGGCAGCAGCTGTGCTGAAGGATAATTAATTATTTTTCATAAAGTGGTTTGAGCTCCTGGGATGTGGACCACTGGGGAAGAATATGTTCATATTATTGAGCCTTTAAGTAAAGCTCTAACTCTGTCCCAGTGAGGAATGACACCTCTAGTGCTTTGAGACATGATTCAGAACAGCTTCACACAGAAGTCTCTTACGTTTTCAAAAACAAAAGAATGAACATTTCATTTTATTTAAAGCAGGTATGCAGTAGACAACTATTTCTTAGCATATACTGTTATTAAGTTTCTTTTTCTGGTAATGAGACAAAATTCATAAAGCAAAAATGGAAACAACACTAAGATTAGTCACAGCCAGTGACAGGATGAAATTATTTTGTCTGTTCTGCAATCTCCAGGATAATTTTCAGTGACAAATAAACAAGTAAAATGATATTACTGTATGCACAAAAAGATACTAGCATGAAAATAATTACTATAGGGAAATAAAATTATCAAGCTATTACATCTAGTGAGAGGGACTGAAGAGGTAACTCTGAAGTTATTTATGCATAATTTTGCTTCAGTTTAAATGCAGACTGGTATAGTTGAACTGGGTATTAAGTTAATGATCACATTAGATCCTCAGTGTGCCAGCCAGAAATAGAACAGTAGCCAGCTGTGTTTAAAAGCAACCAAAAAATAAATTGCCTATTAAGTCAATAAATGCAAAGAAAACTTTAAAAGAAGCCTGAATTGACACAATGAGAAACGGGAGAATGCATTACACCCGGTGTCAATAGTTTCAGACCAATTGGAGGGATGCTGTAATTAATTACCAGCAAAGGTCCTGCTGCTGTCACTCGGTGCCACACTGGTGGTGGCCCCGCGGGAGGAGCTCCCTGTGCTCTGCAGCCATTAGTGGTGTAATTGTCATTTGGGGTTGTTATTCCCATCGAAAACGCCAGAGGCGAGGAGAAGGTGAGGTGTATCAGTAACACGAAGGGTCCCAAACCTCTGCTGCAGGAACCCAAACGATGCCATTGTCGCTCTGGTGCCGGCCGCACCCCGAGCTCCAGCAACACCGCAGGCACTCGCAGGCGGCCGGCAGCTGGAGGCAGGAAAGGCACGGGGAGCAGCTGCCTGTGGAGACACTGCAAGAGTGGGGTCTGCTGGACCAGGGGCCTCCTCAGGACACTGTTTATCCACTTCTTGTTTACGGCTCTGTTGCTGTTGGAAACGCAGTCACTCAGCGTTCAAGAGCCATCTCAGTCATTCAGCACGAGGTGAGCTCCGGCACAGGTGAAGGGGTGGCCCCGCCCTCTACCGCTTCTCTGTCTCATCTTTGACGTGGGTGAGCCATCCTAAACGAGACTCTGTTCAATCCATGCCTGCCGAGAGCTCTTTAAAGGGTGGTAGTACGGAGCAGCTGCATGACTTCTCTAATGTGGATACCCCTCAGCAGCAAACCTGCTCTTCAGCCCACTCAGTTATGGTGCTCCAGCTGAAAATTATTTTAAGTCATTGTTCTGGACTGGACTTAAATTGAGCAATTTGAAGCCTACTTCCACTCCCTTAAATTGTCCAATAATAAGATAATCCTTGTTAAGAAAATGTTAATGGATAAGTTTTGTTCCAAATCTGGGTCAGCACTTTTGGGGCTTTTTCAAGAATTCAGTGAAATTCTCGAGGTAATCCTTTTCCACTGAAGTATATTAAGTGCTAATGAGCAGAGTGCAGCAAGTAAACTCTTAATGCTACTTCACCTATCAAAATCAAGACTCTCAAGACCACTATTAGTTGATGAGACAAAGCAGAAGTAAGCAGGAGGCACAGGCCAGAAATGGATGAAGAGGCAACCAGCTAGTGCCACTTAAAAATAGCATTCTTGGTGGAAATTGAAATAGTTGCATAATGCAGAAAAGTTAATTTGTTATGGTTCAAAATATTCCAGATAAAAATATGTTCATGTGAAAAGAATCAGATTATTCCTGTAGTTTGGCACTAGCGTGTCACCTGGAGGCATGAATGGCTAGCCTTGCAGCCAGGCCTTTTACTATACCTTGTGTTGTTGCCTCAGAGTTGATTTTTTTTTTCTGATTTAATCCTTCTGGTGCAGGATGCAGTGGCCAATAACTAACCTGTGTCAGAAAAATTCCATTCAGTTGCTTATTTCTAATCTAGCCTGCTGCAGCATTCTATTACTGTGAATCCTAACAATTATTAAATTTGGCATGTGTGTGGCACAGTATTTATTCAATGCTTTATGATGGAATTACCATATAAATACAATACAAACAGCTGCAATGTATTTTGTTCCTGGATTGACTGAGAGGCTGCAGCCTGGTGCAATTTAAAATGGGTAGACTGGGGGAAAGGGAAAAAAAAGGGGCAGTGAGCTGACTGTTGTGGCACTGAGCACATCCCACACTCCTGCTGCTTTCACTGCCTGGGCTCACTTGGTTTGGACACGGGCAGCGGTCTGGCTTTGGGAAACACCCCAGGAATCAGTGCTCATCCTGCTGCAGAATACAGCTCACGGTCCGTTTCAGGGGTTCTTTCAGAAATGCCGCAATCTCCTCTTTTCCCTCAAGGCAATCTCTTCCCTCTGCTCGTCAATTTGCTCTCCTGTTTCATCTCTTGCACCACGAACGGGCTGCTGACGGCAGCGAATTCAGCGGAAGTTGGGATGGTGCTGCTGGCTGCACCAGGCCTCAGGGACCGGTTAATAGGCCGCACCGAGGCAGCAGGAGCACCAATACCTGACGAGTCTTAACACTGTGGAAAAGTAATCTCTAAAGACAGTAGGCGTGTGCCGAGGCTGTTACTGGAGGAGCAAAAAGCCAATGTGCTGCTCCAGTCAGATGTGCAAAAGTTCTCAGAATCACTTTGCTTCCACTGCCATCAATGGCACTGAATGCTGGAGGTAACACAGCTGAATTTTGCTTCTAGCAGGAAGCTGAATTTTTTTTCTTCTTCTTGTGCCTGTTAGAATTTTTGAATCCTTATTGATACTTCTCCATGAATGGAGCAACACATTTAAATTTTGGGATCTCTGGCACGTAGAGCCATGAACTGCACTTTGGGCTGACACAAGGAGCACACCTCCTTCACAGGTGGCCAGGTGTGCTTTGTCCCTGCAAGCAGTGGCAGCCAAAACTTTCCGACAAAACTGTGTCTGCTGGAAAATGCCAGAGACGTGGCATTCAGAGTATTTGGGGGATAATATACTGGATTCAGTACATTTACTATAAAGTCAAAAAGAATCCCTCTGTGCAAAGACTCCTGTTTCCTTTCAGTGCATGAGGATCCAGAGCAGCCTTGCACTTCTGGAAATGTTAAATTCCAAAAATAATCAGAAGTTTCAACTGCAGTGCAGCTCCCAGGTGCACAGAGGGTGGGTAACCTTAGAGCTCTGAGATATTGGCTTAAACCAGGCATCAAAGCTTCAAATATTTTTGCCAGACAGCAGGGCACCTAGAAATCCCAAAGGTGTTTTTTTCACATGCTCCGTGTCTCAGAGTACACCTCTGGGCTGGCTGACTCCCCTTACAGCTTGGCTTTGCAACAGGCAGCTGCAAAATCTGGCAGCTCTAGGGATCCTCTTTGGCAGGAAGGATCCAGAGATGCCTACTGAAAGCTGATTAAACACCAGGATCTCTGGGAGTGTCATCGTCATTAAATATCCCTGCTTCTCAACTGTCATTTGGAGAAGGAGAAAAAGAAGTGGGGGATTTTTCTGATTCGTGGGGAATTGTGGTGCATCTTTGCTTCCAGCAAACCTGAAGCACAAAGCACTGGCCATCTCAGCTCTGTGCTGTGCTGTGTAAAGATCATTTATGTTCTGGGACAAACTGCTGGACTTGAGCAGTCCCTCATATCTGGTCCATTCTGCGGCTCCTCAGGCAAGAGATCAGAATTTCATGTCTGTAGAGAGACGCGTATGATTAATTTTTTTTCTCTATTCATCCACCTCTGCTCATACAAAAACCACCACAGATCATTCTGTTTGCCATATCATTTCCTCCCAAGGACTATTAAATCATCTGCTGTGACTGGTGATGGCTCTGTCCATCAGTCAGCTGTGGTCTGGGTGTAATAGCACAATGATAATATTGGGATTTATTTTGTCCAGGTCACGAATACTTTTTTTTTTTTAAATTATCACAGATTTACAGCCTAGACATCTTCAAACGTAAGTTTCTACTTCAAAAGTATCTCACTCACACTTTACCATATGACCCCATTTTAAAATTAGGTGAGCAGAGAATATAAAAAGCCCTTTGTGCAATTGCCCACTGCACTTCCAGAATCACTGCCCTGTCTGTTCCATATCTAAGAGCCTCTAGTTATAAAAAGATTCTTTTAGTTGCTTATCCTGTATGTTCTTGTTCTTATCTCCAAGCTTTGACCTTTTATTTTTTATCATTTACCTCTGCAAGAAAGCCTGTTGGCAGCAGTCTATTCTGTCCCATTTCAGGCTTTTGTATACTCAGTCTCACTGAGATTTCTCTTGAAATACAAACGCCAGATTCACGGTGTTGAATGTTAACTCCTTGCTCTGACTCTGAAAGTCCTTTTGGTTCCTGTGGTATTACACTCAAAGTACTGCACACAATGACTCCTGTCACGCCTCATGGAAGTGCCTGCAGTTGCCCACTGCCCAAATAAGATTCTCAGTTGCTTTCCATCTTTTATGCTGTCCTTCTGTAGAACAAGTTGCATTGCACTGAATAAAGCTGGTTTAAAAACTGAACCTGAAAGAGATCCTGCTTTGAGTTTTCTCACTGAACTACATATCCCTAAGCAGAAATAGATAGTCAGTGGTAAAAGTGATTGCTAATTAAGGATGGTCTTCAGTACTTTGCTAACTAGAAGTTTTACAGTTAAATGATGGTTCCAACTTTCTAATTTAGCGACAACTTTCTGCCCTTGCTCCCTATTTAAATATATATACCAGAATAAATTCATAATGATAAGATCTATAAAGATCTTGCCTCTTAAAAAAAAAAGCATCAATTAAAGTCTTGTTTGTTATCCTGTAAAATTTATAAGCAGTAATTATTCTTGGCTTTGTTTTTTGTCAGTTTATGACAGTTCCAGTTTCCTAAGTGGGTAATTATGCAACCCTTTAATCTTACACTTCCCCCAGGAAAAAGATGTCTCTAGTCTTAAGAAACTGCTCCGTGCACAGAAAGCTTCATCTTGGTTGTATTAACATCCTGAAAAAACCAGCTCATCTTGGCAATAGTCGTTCATCCTGCCCTGACAGTAAGGATCTTGTGAATCAGCACCAGGCTGGAGTTCTTGTAGAAATTTAATGTCATGCACAGGTCTTAATGTGATATTCAGACTTAATGTACCTCAAAATCTATACGGCTGTCCTATATTTGGATTATAAATTCCATTTGTTCTACCTCGCACTTAAGCTTTCAGATTTCAGCACTCTCCTGCCTCCTGATGCTGTGAGCCCTGTGTGCTCCTCTCCTTGTGGTGATGGAGACAGGCCCTGCGAACGAGCTCAGGCACTGTGTGTCTGCAGGCACAGCAGGGCGGCCTCAGGAAGCAGAGAAGATTCATTTGACCATTATCTGGGGCTTTACTGATTAAGGCAGGATTTAGCTGTTTGAGGTGCAGTGTCCTCTGCAGTCAGACACTGCCCCTACAAAGACTGCAGACTCTTTCTCCATGCAGGAAGTCATAAGGCTCCATCCTGTCAAATTAAACTATCCCTTCAACAGCGTGCTCCATCTCTGCTTTTATGTTCCTCCCTCTGGATCTAAGGGTGCTTGTGTGCGCAAGGAACTGACTCAGTACACTGGGACAATTTGCCCCCTAATTATCTGTAACTAGAATCAGTTCTAGCTGTAAATCTGTGCTTGATTTGGTGCTGGTTTGTAGCAACATCAGTATGATTTTCATGGAGGTGTTTTCTACTACAGAGAGTTCTCCTAGCTTTCTCTGTTTTTATATGTCTTTGATTTGTGACTCTCAATACTCTGGATAGTCCCCTAAACAGTCAGTTTTAGGGGGAGAGGGAGGACTTTTCCTCAGCAGTCCCCTCTCTTGCAGGAGTTTAAGAGCAAGTACAAAACCATATTTACAGACCAGGAAACAGGATTTCAGCACTCACAGCAATAAATGACCAAAAAGTCAGAACTTAATATCGAACTAAAGTTTCTTTGAAAAGATAAGATAAAAGCAGCTTCCTACTAAAATCTTTGAATAAGCAATAAATAAAAGCCCCAGGCCTGATTTGATTATGCCATAATAGTGTCAAAAATACAGATTTTATTAATGTGATAGAAATTTGCAGGAAGTGCTCCTGATGTAAATAAATTCAGGATATGCAGAAGGATGTCCACTAAGACAAATTACCCTAATGACACAGGTTGGATCTTGAAAACGCTTAGGGGCTTTGACACTCCAATTACAGGGCTCAACCTTGCTACTTTTGAAGTTGATTCCAAGACTCTGTCTGGGCAATTTGCATGCCCAGCCAATTTCCATTCAGTCAGTGATAACAAGGTTGCACACATCTCCTCAGCTGGTTAGAGGGCAAATGCATAAAAATGAGGAAAACAGAACCATGAAAACGGCAAAGGGAGCTGGAATTAATATCTCTTTATAAAAACCTTTTTAAACTCAAGTCCTATTGAATTAAAAAAACCCCAGACACATTACTCATGGACTCCCGTGCAATTCTCCACTCAGCTGAAACCAAATCTTCTGTTTTAATATCGGCTGCATCTCTGAGTTGAGACAGTTTTCAAATATCCCGATTCTAAATTTGGCAGATTTCACTTTTTTTTCCTTATGGTGGCTGTGATAAGGTCACAACAGCTCACGCCTTCAGACGCAAGCTGGCCTGCAAGTGACTGCTCAGTAGCCAGCTCAGGATCATCTCAGCATAGTTCCTATCACACATTAGACATAAATATCGAGCAACACAGTGTGTCTTTACTGGTGCCTCAGAAATCCCAACAGAGTGCAAAAAGGATTTGCTCACATACAGAAATTTTTCAGAGCAATTCCAGCGCACTGGAAGGGCGTCATCACGACTGGTGCCACTACTGCAGAGCCCAGTTTTCAGTGCTTGAACTGAGCCATAAACTCTCTTCAAGACAACTACAGTCCATTTGCAAAATAGCCTGTGGTATCTCATCCAGCCATTTCTGTTGTGCCTAAAGAAGGATTAAGTGGGTTTGAGTGGGATTTAAAGAAAAGCTGTCCACATAATTAGGTCTGCAGAGAATTATGACAGACTTCACACAGTACTATAATTGAATTGTGCAAGAACATTTTCCAGACTTCCTACTGTTATTTCCAATTTTAAATAAACTCTAGTTTGGGTAGCAGTACCACATTCCTTGTTGCCAGATGCTCTGACAACAGGATTTTTCACACATTTGGCTGGTGACTTCAGGTGAGGCGTGAAAGCGATTTCCCCCAGACCACATTACATGTCAGTCTGGAACTAAGCAACCTAATTTGTCTTGCTGTAACTGAGATAACAGAGTGGCATTTTGCCACCTCTTTCTAGGAGATGTACCACTGTGTATTTCATCAGGGATTCTCCTATTGACCTAACCAGATGGAAGGGTGCCCTCATTATCCCAGCAGGTCTAAAACCAGAAGCTTCTCCTAATGTTCTGTTCTTTTGGTTTCTCACTCTTCTCTCTGCCCCTACACACAGATAAACAAATAAATAAACCTCTGCATGTGAGACAAATCAGCTGATTTCTCATGATACCGTTTCATATACCACATATCACAGACGTGGAGAAGATTTCCTTAATTACATACCCAGTCTGGAATGTGTCTCATTTAAAATGCTGCCCAGAGAAATTCTCAGTAGCAAGGTAATATGTGACCTCATACCTCATATATGAACTCTCTCTGCTTTGCAAAAATCAGTGTGTGTGATACAAATACTTGGTGCAAAGTTGGAGGTCTCCTCTATGAGAAGTCACCTTTCTTACGAGGCAGGTGTTAGAAAAAGGAAATTTTTTTCATCTGAGCCAAGAATTTCATCTCAGTGCACCTCCACATTACAAAGTGTGAGATCAAGATTTTTGACATATGCTGAACATACACTTCACCAAGAATTAGCCACCACAAATCCAACAGATCAGAATCCTGTGTTTCCAAAGTTGAAATTCCCTATTTATGAATTAAATATAAGCCTAAAAAGAGCTAGAAACAAATTTGTCATTCAGTGAAATATTGGGATGCCAGCAGCATGAAATCTGTTGGTTTTTTTAAAATGAATTAAGCTAAATTACTTCATTTTTCCTTCCTGTTTCCCCCTCAGGTAATCTTTCCTATTTGATTCTCTGGCTTTACAATGAGATTTTCCTACTTCATTAGGTGTTTATCTCCCCTGTTGCTATATGAAAACTTGCAGCCAGCAAAGAAAATAATACTGACTTTATTCAGGAAGTGTTAGCAGATAGGCTGAATACACAAAACACACTCACTATAGCCTGTCTCAGATCACTGTTCATACAGTAAATTTTACAGGATTAAATAATGAATTTACCTTTTGTTTGCAATTTTAAGCTCTGTGTACAAATTCTTACGCTTAATGGGAATTTATTTGTAAAAAGGAAAATATAAGCTCCATTTAATTATTTCCTCAGAACTCATTATGCAAAGTTAATGACCTCCTGGATTAAATAAGCCTTTAGTGATGAATCTCAGTTTTACAAACCTTTATCTGAATTGATTATCTTTGACCTAATTTGTGTTGGTGCAGACTGGGGTATAAAACAATGCTCAAGTACTGCCATAAACAGTTCATGCTATTTTATTTGCATCTCTTTGCACATTTTTCAGCTCGTTTGCAATATTGATTCATTTAGAAAGATACACATCTCAAAACAACCATCTCCCATGCTGCCTGTTTCTTTATTTGACTCACCAGCAAACACCCATTCATCCTAGCCAGCATCTGATAACGGCCTGGGTTGGCCCACAGAAATGTCATTGCTATCCAGCCTTCTTGGATAGCACACAAAAAACTCCCAACTGTTATTAGGGGAGGACATTCCACAGGACCTAGAAACTGATGAGAATCCTGATCATTTGTTCTAGTAGACAGAAAACGGTTTCTAGCTTGGATATTTTGTCCTTCTACCACTCCAGAATAAGGAAACCTGGGAAGATTATTAAAAGGATATTCCACGAGATGGGATCTCATTTCCTGCTCCTTGTATATTTTACTCCACTGCAAAGGGCAGTGGATGACCTCCTTATGAACACACAGATTACTGACTTCTAAGAAATGTCTCTTCTCCGTCGTGCAGAGTGAATGCAAACATGCTACAAGGACAATATTTTCTTTGCTTTAAATACTTATATATGTGGAGGACTCACAGGAAACAGTTTTTTCTTGCTTGCAACACAGTCGTGTAACACCTTCTCAGCATGAAAATAATTACATAAGATTTACTCTGCTGTGGCTAACTATATAATTTTAAAACAATAAAATTAAGTGTTATTATTTTCTCCACTACGAGAATATTTTTACAAAGATATTTTATCTCCAGACTATTCTACATAAAAGGTAAATGCAATAAGATTTCTCCACAACTACTGAGGAAAAAACTCACATCAGCTACAATGAAATGACTGCAACAAAATAAAACTAGGAAGATTCTTGAAAAAATGCTTTGCATGGCTAAGACTGATGTTGGAAGAGCTCTTGTACATGCTCTTTGTTTCCGATAGGGAATTATCCCGAAATTTCAGCTGCCTTGCAGGATGTCTCTGCTGAACAGACACGACTTGGACCACACAAGCTTAGAGTGCTTTTTATGCATTAGGTGTGGTCTGTCCAGCCCTCAGACCCCTGCAGCTTTGCATGCACAAACCCTAGAGCAGGAGAGCTGTGGTTTGAGTCACAGCTGTATTTTTTTTTCTTTGAACAAACACAGGAGATGAGGCAGAAAGCTGCAGTACCGACAGGAGGAATCAAGGGGAGGGATGAATTAAGCTCAGTCATTCATTCTAGCACACCGTGCCTGTCTATCAAAGACAAGACTGAACGTAGTGGAAGATGTTGCTGGAGCCAGTACAAGAGCTGGCACCCATCCTGATCGGGGAGGATATGGAAAGAGTTTCATAACATGTAAACCTTGAAACAGGCCTCAATATTCCCCTCCTCCCCAAATTATTGTCCTAATACCACTGTTACATCCCTCTTGAATACTTTTTTCACTTTATCAACAAAGAAATAGAAAGGACCACTGGTCACTGGCTGCCTCCAGGTACCTCGGTGCTTCTCACACCACAAGCACCAGTCATTTGTCCTCGCTCCAGTGACCTCCAGTGCCTCAGAGGCAGAGAAAACAACATCCAGAAATCATACTGCATTAGAGGTCTGATTTGTGAGAACAGGCACTAGCTTTCCTAGTAGCTCTCTGATTATTTAAAGAGAATGCAAAAGAGTCAGGAATTGCAAGTCACAAAGTACCCAGCTCTTGGTATCTGCTCATTAATGTTTTCACACAGTGTGAGGGTTGTGCAGGACAGAGGAACAGACCAAGCACTCAAAATAATATTTTATTTTTCAAAATAAACCTGTGTGAGATGAAAACTTGCTTGACATTTAAATAAACCATGATGCTGACAATGCAGTTGCTATTGGATTTTCATACTCCTTTCACCTTTTCCCATGATGTTATGAATTGAAAATACAACCTTGTGCACTTTGAACAGCAGTTTGTCCTTCAGAGAATGAGGAGAACATACAGCTGTGTGCAGCCTGGTGGGGAAGTTTGCATAGTGGATGTGATCTGACAGCTGTTTCTGTGAAAAAATGGATCCAAAGCAGGACACAAAAAATGAGGGGAAACTGCCTTTGAAGGTCGACCCAGAAGCCCTCATTGTCAGTTTTATTCAGTGGCACTGGGTTAGACCTTTATGTGTAAGGAGCTATTTTAGTCTGGCTCAGGAAAACTGCCAGGAGTCAGGAAGAGTCTGGAAGGGGTTTCTGTGCCCAGCCCTGTCACAGCCCTGCATGAGGCTGAGCGCTACCAGGAGGCTGTAAATAGAAACTGGAACAGTTCCTTGCTGCGGTAGCTACCTTCCCTAGTGTGGAGCCCCCACTGAAATCATTGCACATTCCCATCTGCAGCGAGACTGAGTTTCAGCCACACTCCAAGGAAAGCAATTCATGCCACATCACTTCATTTTATGTCATGGAGATTTTAAAAGCAGTATTAAGAAACACACATTACTTGTCCATTTACTTCTGTCATTTTGCTCAGTGGTCAAAGGAAACAGCCTGTGGATTTCCATTTTATTCCTCACCAGAGTCAGATTCTGATCCTGTAATACTAACAAAAAGCTTCAGCATTTATGTTTCAAATGCTGTAACAGTGCCAGCTACAGCTAATGTTCAGGGGTTTAAAACTTATTTAGTTTGGTATTTTTAAAGACTTTATCTATCTTCATTATTTGTTTTTTTTTAATTCCAAAACACAAAGTCAACAAAATGTTCACTCTCAAAGAGTCTTGCAAAACCTCTTTAGGAGTGAACATATGAGCATCAGTTGATAAAGAGCAGCATATGTGCAAGTGAAATAATAGTAAAATGGCCGCTGACATTTCAAGATTTCACATCTTCAGGACATTGTCCTATGAAATTATCTGACTGCACACCAGAAAGCTTGTTTCTCTGTCTCTCCCCTCTCTGTGATGTGATCCTCTAATAACACAGTTTTCTTACAGTGATCTAAACAGCTTACCAGCAGCTGGTAGGTAATTTTAGGTAACCTTAAAACCACTGGGTAATTATTATAGACATACAAGTCCAATCCAGTAAAGACCAAAACTGATACTGGTATAGAGAACTGCCTCAGACAGTAGAGAAAGTGGTTCACATAACAGATTCTCACTCCAGCAAGTAAATAAATATTGAGAAAATGCTCTTCAGAAGCCAAGAAAAAAAGGTGGTTTTCATTTGATAGGACAAGTAATTTCCCAGGGGGATGAATGTTGCTATTCTTAAGGCCATGGGCATACAATGTGCACAGTCTGACAGCAGAGTGGGAGGTCAGGCAGCAGAGAATCATACTGGGATCTTGTTCTTCAGTGTATGAGGCACACAGTATCTGCAGGGAGCCACAGGCAAAAGCTGTGTCCTTTCTTAAAGATCAAATAGCCAGAGCCAGAAGAGCCAAAACCAGCCGGTTCTTTCTCAGTGAATTCTGAGGTGAAACTGCACAGAGCTCTTTAACTGACACAAATGATGACAGCTGGCAAAAAAATGTTTTGTACTTGCCTTTCATCTGTGGATGTGGAGTCATTCTCTAGCAAACTCTGTTTTCACCAAGTAAATTGCTTTTGCATACTGACTTTTGATTCACTTTTCTTTAAATGCACTAATATTTTCTTCCTCACAACTGGCATTGGGCAGCCATGAGTTTGAACTGACTGAGGTCTCAGAGGTGAAGAAATGAAGGCAATTCAAGCAGAGTCTTATCTATATCTGAGACAAATCGATAGCTGGCTGTCACCTTCTCTTTGCATGAGAAAGAAAGAAATTTCATAATCGCAGGATGTTTCACCCCTTGCCAAGGCAGAGACAAATGGATCTTGATTTTACTGGCTTTCAAAACACCATGGCTTGCCCTTCACTATCACATCCCACACGCTGTCTATGCCACAGACAACGATCAGCCTGAAGGAAAATGTGTGCCTCAGAATGTGCCAAACTGCAGGAACTTCAGTCCCCTCCCAGGCACGGTGCCCAGAGGAAGCTGCATGGGAATCCATGGTAGAGGATGAGAGGAGAGAAACTACAGATTGGATAAGGAAGGTGGGGACACAAATGCATAACTGAATTTCTGTGACTTTCTCTCGTGTGAAACAGGATAATTCGAGGAGCAGCCGCTCACCGTAGGGGCTCCAGTGTATTACCTAATGATTCACTGCTCAGAGACAGGGAGATTGAAGAGCCATTACCCTGCCAGTGCAAGTGCTTCTCCAGGGAGCAAATGCTCATCCCTGCTTGCCACAGGACAGGCCCAGCGACAAGGGAGGGCAGAGAGACCAAACCCATGGGGCAGCCTGACACAGACTCCCAGGGGAGTCCTCATGGAAGTGGCACAGCCCCCAGACTCCCTCCCCAGAGTTTTCTGAAGAGAATCAAGGTGACCAGGGCTCCAGGAGACAAAGGCACAGAGTCTGGTCCAGTTTTGCTTTTACTGCAATCAGTGAGGAAATTTCCATTGATGTCAACGAAGTCAGGACCGTGTTTGGTATTTGCAACCAAGAAAGTGTCAATCAGGCTCCTCCATCCTTTCCCACGGAGGTCAGGTCACTGTCTTCCCCTTTTGGCTTCAACACCATTATTCTAAAACTCACTTTGGCCTCCTGGACTGAAAGGACCTAAGTAGTAGAACTGACTGTTGATTCCTTTCCTGGTTTTGGAGTTGTTTTCTACAGAAGATGAACAAAACTGTTAAATCACTTTACAGTGAGCTCTTTTGTTCTAATTTTACCAGTATATGAAAAAACCCAAATGCGTGTGTAAAAAAACTACTAAAAACCCTAATCAAGGAAGGTTTGGGTGGTGGAAGGATTCAGGGCAATAAAAAGATCCTTAAATACTGCTGGTATTCTTACAATAACAAATTACCTCTTGCATTTTGGTAGTGTTTGCAATCATTAGGCTTTTGCAATGAACAGCTTGTGTCACTGGAAATCATTCATCCTCATTCAGTGACAAACTCTATTAAAATTATTTTCTCAGATATTTTGCCCTTTATGAGCTGACAAAATGTTGATAATTCATGTTTCATTGCTGATCCTGAAGGGCAACTAACATAATTTATCCAAGGGTGCTCCTCCTGATTTCTCATAGTTTGCCCTCCAAGCATACATTTTTCATCTCTGAGTTTTGAATCCATTTATACTGTGCCTTTTAAGTAGGCAGACAGCAGAACATGTTTCGTGGAAATAAATTAGCATTATTTATTTTCTCTGGGTCTATTTTACTAAGTAAGATTCCTATGAAAATGGAACATACTTGGCTACAGAAGAAAAGCCCTCTGGGAATAAAGATTAATGAGTGCTGAGTTCCAAACTTTCTTGTGCTCAGTAACTACAAGAAAACTCTAGAAACTTCACACATGATACACAGTACTTTGCAGTGCACGCCCAAGCCTGAGTGTAAGTTTTTATTCCTGTTTTATAACGCACCCTTGAGGCAGACATACTCACATTCTCACAAGTGGTTTCTCTGATGAAAACATGCCATGCAACTAAGACATCACTTATCAAACACAGTAAAAAAATTACACAGACTGAGTCCATAATCCCACAGGCTACCAACAGCAAGGATGATTTGTGTAGTTCAAAGTGTCCTACTTTCCAAATCTAATGCATTTTTTCTGTAAAATATGTTTAAAGGAAATGAGAAAATTCATGAGCAACAGTCTCAAATATGACACTTCAGGTTCATCTATAACTTTTTCAGCAATTATTGCTGACACTGGTTTGCCTATAAACACTGCATTATATGTTAAGTGTTCACTTCCTGCTTGGCACACACAGTTGGGCACAGAGTTTTGGAAGTCATTAACCCTGAGATTTACGAGTGTCTCAGGTGAGAGAAATGTCTCTGCTGAGACGTGAGTAGATGTGCAGCAGTAAGATCTTGATTAATGTAATGTAATAACCCACATGTTTTTTTAACATTTTGCCCCTATCCAGAATTAGACAGACTCACAGAATGGGTCAGGTTGGAAGGGACCACAGTGGCTCATCTGGTCCCACCTCCCTGCTCAGGCAGGGTCATTCCAGAGCACACGGCACAGGATTGTGTCCACGTGGTTCTGGAATATCTCCAGCGAGGGACACTCCACAGCCTCTCTGGACGATCTGTCCCAGTGCTCGGTCACTCACAGGGAAGAAGTTCTTCCTCGTGCTCAGGTGGAACTTCCTGGGCATCAGCTCCTGCCCGTTCCTCCTGCCCCATTGCTGGGCCCCAGGGAGCAGAGCCCGGTCCCTGCTCTGAGCCCTCCCTGCTCACACTGACAGACGTGGATGGTGTCCCCTCTCAGCCATCTCCTCTCGAGGCTGAACAGCCCCAGCTCCCTCAGCCTTTTCTTGTTCCTCTCAGCCTCTTTGGCTTTGATCACATTGGGATGGATTTGGTCGTTGTTCTCCTCATTTGTCTGTGTTCTGTAGGAGGGGTTGGACTTCATAGGATACAAAGTATTACAAAGAGACATTCATGTCCAGAACCTTGGGACCAGTGAGAGAGTAAATAAACTGCACTTTTTCGTGGAGAAACCCTGGACACACATAGCTAGAGTAAAAAGTGAAGGAAGTGCAAGACTCATGAAATGTGGTAGGGAGACTATGGGAGCACAAGTGGCCCCTTAACTGATATATTTCTGTTCTGTGGCCCTGAGACACCCACATAAAGTATCACCTGGAAGAAGCTGCTTTAAGAGTCACAGTTCTCCCCACTGTTGACTAATATTTTAGTAGGAATACACTCTGAGGCACTGAAATATTTCCAGTTCTCCCTTTTCCTTCTCTCTCTGTCTTGGTAGCTGCCTGGAGCAACCAGCTGTGGGAGGAGGAATTAGAAAAATGAGACAATGTGTATAACAGTATAAACTGGATTAGTCTCACTCTGTCAGTCATTCTCTGGGCTCTTTGTGAAGTAAATCAAAAACCAAGTTACAGCCTTCCTTCATGAGCTACAGGGGATGCAGCAATGACCTGGCAGAGATTATTAAATGGTACAGACTGCTAGCCAAAATCACCAATGACTTTTAAAAACACTAAGCTGTGTAGGAGAATTTTAGAGCCATCTGACTGCCATCAAAGCAGGTGAGTTTTACAACTGTTCTATAGCAAACAGCCTTAATCCTTTCTAGAAAACTCCTTGTGATTTTCAGTGTAGGAGTTCTGTCTTGGTTCCACAGATTAGACACGGCTAATCTAATACTCCTCTTGAAGTACAATACAAATATGTTAACATTAAAAATAATGAACAAGGTAAAAATCTAGAACTGCCAGCATCCTTTGAATCAGTTGTCTTTGTTGATGACAATGTTTTGTCCAATATTTTCTAAAAAGGGCTAGGGTTTGCTATCAATGTTTTATTGTCACTTTGAATTTTTTGGTCACTCTCTTTTTAAAAATTTTACATAGTTGTGGGTTTGGAGTTTTTTAAAATGGAGACATGGAAAGAATATTAATTACATTCTCTGTTTGAAGCCCATGCTCAGACCTTCACAAAGCCAGCAGTCTTGCCGTTTCTATAAAAGGAAGCATAACTGTGTGTATCCTTCAGTTAGCCTCTTTCCTACCTATTTAATAGATGGCCTAAATAAGCCTAATTTGTTTTGTGTCTTTTATTGCCTGTAATAGATACAATTAACAATTATGGGGAATTTACAGTAACACAAGGGCATGACTGTGAAGGAACAGCAGTGGTGGTTGGGTCATATGAATTCTTTTTGTGCCTCTGAAACTTTATTTTTCTTTCTTTTTTTTCCCCCTTTTTTAAATCAGAGTGGAAACACGATGAGATTGAGGAACAGTGTTATGAGAGTATGATAAGCAGGGTCAGGGGGACCTGGGACCTGTTCTATCTTTCTGCTGTTGGAACAAATCAGAGTGATCTCAGAACCAGAATCATCCCACTGGTGCTGTTTTGGAGTGTTCTCACAGTTCCTTGCCTGGACAGAACCTGTGCTACAACACTCACAGCAAAAAGGGAGAGCAAGCAAAGCTGCCTGTGAAGGTTTTGTGCTACTACTGAGTCTCATGGTGGGAATCTCCAGCTTCTTTAGTACTGAGCTGTAACAGGGCCCCTTTCCCCTATTCTCCACTTCATATTCCAGAACAGCCAAAAAGGTGGATCTCTGCAATACAGGAGTGTGGCAGCTCACCTCCAGTGCTGAGTTACCGTTCAAATGAAAACAATAAACAAGTTTCATGGTGCACTAAATTGCATCAAAACACAACCTCTGCACTTTTCTGGCATTTCTGCTTCCTTATGCTGTCTCAAGCTGGAGGATTCATGGTGAATTTTGCATTTAGCTCCAGCCCTCACACAAACTGCAAGAGGACAGAAAAGCTCAGCACAAATGTATCTGAGAAGTGCAGTGTCCAAAAGGACGGTGAAAAACTGCTTTGTTTCTCTGTGGCTCTTTGCCTGGTGTGCGTGCAGTTATTTAATCAGAGCATTATGAGCCCCTGCCAGCGGCAAGACAGATGATTCTAAATGAAGCTGTGCACTCAGTAATAAGGACTGACCAAAGTGCCCGAGTGCTCTGCTTCAGAGCAGGCCCCCCAAGACTATGTTATAAAAATCATTTACTGGGAAGGTTGTAACCACATTATTATTATACAAGCCTGACAATTTATAAGCTTGTCTTTTACATGCATGCACTAGAAAATAGATGAGCTGCCCTGTACATAGTAAACCACCATTTTTAGTGTTCTCTAGTCCTTGGAAATTCCCTCCTATATGTGAAGAGAAAGCCTTCAGGGACTAGTTAAAGAGACACCTTTAAACAATCTGCTTCATATTTTGCTTGCACAGCCACTGGAGATCCTGACACCGTGAGGTCACAGGGCATCAGATCCTCAGCTACTCTGAACCAGCTTAACTCCACTGATAACCTGAGTGAAAGAGGCCATTGAAGGGGAGAAATATGCATGATGTACATTCCATTGCTGTGAAGTAACTCGCGTTCGTGTATAACCAATACTCAGCCGTGCTTTCAGTACCATGGATAGGGAAGTTTAGCACAGAGCTTCCTTTCCATTTGACAAATTGGAGAGAATCTACCTGACTTCCACAACGTTCTCTGTGTAATGGACATAATCAGGATGTACACTCTCTTGTGGTAAGACTGCCCTCACATCACCAGGCACTGACCAGGGAGCAGCACTCTGCTGTGCAGTGCTGTACAGATACACAAGTTCTGCCTCCAAAGAGATCCTGCTCTAATACAACAAATCCTCAGAGTAAAAAGGGCCAATTCATACGCAGTAATAGACTTCTGCTTTTGTTAATGCTCTTACTGAGCATTTCATATTTCAAACAATATGCAAATACCAAAGGCTAATTGTTAACATTGGTAAAAAAGGGGATGACAGTTTTTCAGCTCCTTCACAGACAGTCTGGCGACTACTGTCATCATGCCATGCAATTTAGGATGACTGTAAGGAAGCACTACAGTAAATAGTAAGATCTATTTATTTTTCATCAGTGCAAAAATGTGACCAGAAGTCAGTGTTAGTATTTAAATAGGAAAGATAGGCTACTATAAATAGCATTTTCCACAGTATTTAAAGAAAGCTGAAGCCTATGAGCAAACAAAAGAAATAAATTATTCGAATACATAATATAATAATTTTCTGCTTTTCAAAAAACAGATCATGGCCTCTAGATTAATTCCTATTCCTATCTAAATTGTTTTACACAGAGAAATATTCTCATCGAACAGAAACGAGTGTGTAGAAGGGCAGCTCAGAGCAGAGCCAGGGTGCACACCTGGACATCGGGTCCTAGTCCTGCCAACAGCCCATTCTGGTACTGGCTGTCACGCCGTGATTCGGGTGGCAGCTCAAAGCTGAGCACACATTTTTGAGCAGATCAGATCTCTCTCTCAGCCTGCACATTGCTCTCTGCCAAACAGACCATCTTTTGTCCAAAGCTTGCAGGACATAACCTTTCCCGGCACCTCAGGATACCAGTTTTTATCTGTATTATTACAAGTGCTGCACTGCACTCAGCTCCCGAGGGCTGGAACAAAACCAGACACAGTTATGAGAACAAGAAAAGCACGTCTGTATCGCGCCAGAGAACCTGCAAAATTGTTGCATGTGTCTGACTCAACCAACTCAGTCAACAGCGATTCCAGTCTTCGATTCCATTTTAGAAAGTGTAGAGTTTCTCAGTCCTGAATCTATGCCAGGCACTGCAACAAAACCAACACTGCAACTGAAGCATCAGTGGGAGAGTTACACCCTGTCATCAGCATACGGTAGACAACAACATAGCCATGAAAAACTGAAGCTGAAGGTGAAGTATCAGCCCAGAACCCAGCTGTCTCTGAAAAGCAAACATAACAGACGCACTGGCTAAAATCTGCTGCAAAGCCATGCCATGTTTAAAAGCGTCCAGGTGAGACTTCACGATGCACATCAAAAGATGGGTGGAGAATCAAGGACATCAGCAACCCCAGTACCAGCCAAGTTGAAGGTGTCACAACAGATAGCACACAAAGCTTTCTTTCCTGTGGCTAAATCAAACACTTGATGAAACTTAGAAAATATTTTTTCTCTATACTGTCTAGTACACTTTTTGTGACTAGCTTTTCAAGATCTCTTGCCTCAGTGGTTACCTAGAAAATTATAAGGTGTTTGTAGGCTCATTAGGTTGTAAAGAAGATATTCTGCCAATAGAAGAATAACAACTGGTATCTCAGAGACACCAAGGTCTCATGGATAACGTGAATTGGCAGTGATGTACCTTTTTAACTACTCTTTCCATCGGCACTTTAGACAGGTTCTGTCAATTGCTGCTTTCTGGAAAATTATGATTTCAAGAAAGCTCTCCCAGCACAGAACATTTGTTGAGCTCATCAATACAGTGAAACCACTGAAGGTGTGAATTAAGTGCTGTATTGCTGTACCCTCTGCCTGAGATAACGAGGGAGTTAATCGGTCGTCATCTATGCTTTCCAAATGTGAAACACGTTAAATGCTACTAATATTTATGAAAATCTCTATATTAAATCCCACCTACTAAACAGCGGGGGAGAGCAAACGTCCCAGTGATCCTTGCTCGGCCACCCGCTCCTCGCCTCGCTTTGCGGAGCGCGCCGCCCGTGCCGCAGGGAAAGGCTGGAGCGGCCGGAGCGCCCGAGCAGCACCGGCTCGGCTGCCCCGTCCCTGGCACAGCCGAGCTGTGCGGCCCCGACACAGCCCCCTCGCAAAGCACCGGCCTCAGAGGGCAAAATGGTCACACAGACCCTCCTCCCCGAGAAGCCCGAGGTGGCCTCGCCCTGCCAGCAGGACCCGGGACCGCCCGGCCCCGCCGCAGCCGGGGCTCCCCGGCCGGCTGGACCCGCACCCGCGGCCACCACTCACTTCTGCCCAGCGCCTCCGCCTTCCACTCCGTCTCCTCCACTGCCCCGTAGCGCCGCATGGGTCTCTCGGCCTCGGCGCTGGCCGAGATGGACCTGCGGAGCTCCATGGCCGGGGCTCCGCTCAGCCCGTGCAGCGGCGCGGGCTGTGCGCGGGGCTCGGCGCTCGGTGCGCGGCGCGGGGCCCGCGGGCGGGGGGCGGGCAGGGGCTCCGGCACATGCTCAGTGCGGGGCTGGGGCGGGGGAGCCGCGGCACAAAGCGATGTCACACCTCGCACATGCTGCACACACGCCCCGCCCGCCCGGCCCTGCCTCCGCTCGGGTGGGCACTGCCCGCCCCGGGGGTGCTGTCCGGAGCTCCGCGCCCCCGGCTCGCTGCTGTGCCGCTGTCCAGCGCTGTCCGGTCCTGTCCAGCCCTGCCCAGCGCTGCCCAGCCCTGCAGCCGAACCGCTCGGGCAGGCGAGAGTTCGCAAAGCCGCTCGCTGCCAGGGCACGGCAGGACTGTCCATCCTGTGGGCGGTGCAGCGCTGAGCACGTCTTCTGACCTGAGCAGCTGGGGAATAACGCTAATATCCACAGCCACTCATGGCTTTTGCAGTCTAATACATTTCAGGCTTCTGTGCATGCAGCCTTTGGCTTTCCTAAAAGTCCTGCACTGACTGGAATGACACTCATTCCAGCATCACGTTGCCAGAAGCCAGAGAACAGCGCTCAAACAAGTGATGCGATTTTGTGTTTCTCATTCTTCATCAGCATGAGGCTTTGCTGCTTAGGCAGCCTGCTGGGAATAAAGGAAATGACTTTGCAGGAAGCACAAGTGTAGTGATTATTATTGTTATTTCTAAGTTTTTTCATTTATTGTAGGGGAGGTTATATGGATGAAATCTCTGAACAGCATTTTGCAGTTGGAGACTACCTTTCCTAGTGAGATCACGCTGCATTTTACCGTGAGTGGTATAATTTCTGACTTAAAGACAGTGAAGCAGGAATTAGGCAGGTTGTCCAATGCCTCACAGCAAATCAGGGATTTAGCACTTTTTGCCTCATTTATAAAGAATCATGGGGTACTCTGGGTGAATACTGGGAAAGCCCATTTGTTTGTCACCTACCTTTGCCTACAAAGTCTTGTCCTTCAATCGTCAACACTTCAAAAATACCACCTCTGGATTCAGTGATATACTTACTAATTGGACTGGCACACATTGATGCTATTGTGTCAACAGTTTTGTTTGAGGAGTGCTTCACATGTTGGAGGCGAGAAAACCTCCACATTGCTTTTAAAATTGTAACTGAAAATTTCTCTACTTGTCTTCCTGAGAATTGGAATTAGCCAGCAAGATGAGCCAGACAGTTTTAGGACATCGTCAGGGCACTCTGATTTTCCTCTGTCAGCTGTGGTCCCCAGAGATATGCCATGAATTGAGCACCAGACATGCTGGAACAGCTCTTGTTGACTCTGCAGTGCCTCATCCTCGCTGGTTTTGGCCTTTAGAGACGGAGCCCAAACAGAGCTGTGAGTCAAGCAGAAAAACTGGTGGCAGGACTCTGCACAGCTGATTTTGGGTGACAGTGCAGCTGCCTGCTGGGGTGGGCTGGACTGACTCACTGGTAGAAGTGAGGAACACAAGTGTGGGAGGAATAAGAGTCCATCTGGGATCTGGATGAGAGTGGGACTAAGGGAAACAGGCTGATCGGGGAGAAGGGCCAATTGTTGGTGGATCTGAGGACTATTTAATTTCAAACCATCCTTTCAAGTTTTTTAGGTAATTACAATCCAAGTGCATTGTTTAGGAGATGGAGGAGTGATCCTAGAAATAGTTGAATATTTAAAGCTCTGCTTTTGTTAGTATGGCTGAAAAACACCCACTAGCCAGAAACGTGGATGCGAAGAATTTACTTACATAAAGCAAAGAATATATAAGGTGATTTATTGTAATTAGGAAGTTTTCACCTGCTCATTTGGAAAAGTCATAAAATCCGGTAAGGGTCCAGTTTTACAGAGTGCTGCACGTAAGAGCTGGAGTGTGGAAGCCACCCTGCTGAGGTCATTTGCACAAAAGTTTTTGCAAGAGTAGGGCCTAAGTATGTATCAATTATTTTGCTAATGTAAGATCAGCATTTTTGTTACTGTGACTCTGGAGCATTGTTGCTGCTGCATTTGCCAGTAGAATTAAATTTCTCTCCTACTGATGAGGTCTTTCAGTGGACCTAGCAATATAAATTATGAATGCGTTCCTTTACTCATGAAGGTTTTCTGCTGGTTTTCTGCTGCTGAAAGCACTGTTAATGCAGAAAATACAAAAATTCAGAGCTCTTATCACCGCTCATAACATAAAGCCTGGTAGAGAAACAGAGATGCACTTTGCTCTTGCAGTCATTTTCCCTGATGGCTTCAGTTCCCATTTCTCACTAAATCCTGCCACCAGGAGCTACAGCTGGGCAGGAACAGTTGGCAAATCCACTCTCCTATCTCTTGCCCTCTGGCCTCTGTCAGACATCACAGATGCCCCATGGCAGACATGACTTACTTAGATTTATCTCTGCTATTTTTTTGTATAGAAGGTCAGAATACACAGCACAAATTTGGGAGATGCAGCAGCAAAGAGTCAGGGCATAAATGTCTGGTAGAAAGAATGGAAACAATCTGTGCACTTCAAAAGCTGTAATTGTGACCAAAACAGAGATTTCAGAAACATACTTCCCTAAACTCTTTTCTTTCCCATTTTACTTTTGTCTTAGTGAATTCTTTCTATGTTCACTGTCTTTTTAAGGTACAAATTTCACAGAAAAAGCTGTTATAGCATCTGTCAGATACATTACTAATACCATGGGTAGTGAGTCGCCCATGTAAGAGTCTTATTTTTGGCATTTGGAGCCAAGTCCAGTGGTATGACTGGATTGATTGTTGTGCAGGTGAGTCACTGTGCAGGTGGCTTTTGCATCAGTGATGGGTGTCCATAGCTACAAAGGAAAAACAGATGTTTGAGTTCAGTAAATTTAGATGTTGAGATAAATTGGTCTGGGCTATTTTAGACTTGCAAGCACAGCTCCCAGCAAGTAATATTTCAGTGTGTATGTGGGCATGTCCATTTTGAAGTCATAAACATCCTGTGTAAATTTTGCAAACACAGCAGCACACAGCCCCAGGCACAGCTCTCTCAGGGCGTGAGCCTTTTCTCGTTTCACATAGTCCAAAACGTAAAGGTGGCTTTCTGTAAGCTTCCCTTTTACCTACACAAGTTGGTGTCTTACAGAGAGAAGTCAAAACTGCCTGAGAGCTGTGAGGCACCCAAAGGGACTGTGACAGTCTGTGAGTGATGCATGTCCCTGTGCAGTGTATGTGCTCCATTACCCCTGCATCCTGACAAGCAGGTCCACTTCTGTGGGCCATCTCACTACTCCCCTCACTGGAACTGGAAGCTGTAAAGTCACTGCCCTGACTTCTGAAAGGGTTTCTTTATGACTTGAATTTCTCTCTATATTTGTACCTGTGTTGCATTGGAGTTTTTTGCCAATTTCTGCCCCAAAACAGTAAGCAAAACACTGTATGGGTAATTGCCAAGATGTACCAGGTGTAATTATGAACACATAATCATTCATTACTGTATGATGACCATTCTGAACTAGGTGTAGAACTAATGCAAAATCCTTCAGTGTCATTGGCATGTCATGGCTAATCAGCTGCAGTTAATAGTCTTGTTACATTTTGGATG
The DNA here is from genome assembly GCA_013397755.1 of Cnemophilus loriae. Classification (NCBI taxonomy): domain Eukaryota; kingdom Metazoa; phylum Chordata; class Aves; order Passeriformes; family Corvidae; genus Cnemophilus; species Cnemophilus loriae. Next base: position 952,981 of record VZTF01001826.1, read on the forward strand.
TAAAAGTATGTGATGCATGAAATGGAAGCAGCTGAACACCCTTAGTAGGTAAGTAAAAGTGGTTTTTAATTCCCAGAGAGGTGTAAGCAATGGCAAAACAAGAATACCAGAGGGGACCAGTCTTTCAGAGGAAGATTTCTCCAGGCCAGCATAGAACAGGAGAAAACAAGCAATTAGAGGTGGAAAAAGAAATCTTCAAAACTTGTATTTTCTTTCCCAAATATTTGTGCAATGAGAGGAAAGCTGTTATCCTGACAAATCAAAGAAAGAAGGAGGGTTTGTTCTTACGTATGCACACACTAAGTGCACATTAGTTACAGTAAGATACTAATCCCAGGGAAGAGTTGTAACTTAAATTACTCTGCCACCAAGTTACATCCTGTAAAAGGGACACACAATTCAGAATTAAGCTGACGCTTCCTCCACAGATAAAGGATCTCGTGTGGTGCAGAACTTTGTGTGCATGGTTTGAGTCCATGTGGGCCAGACCCTGTATTTATCACAGCCATCTGAGTGCTTATGGATTTTGGTTCTGTTGTAACTGGATAAAGCACAGTGACAGAAGTGGGGAACCGTTCTCATTCCCAGTCAGCTCCCACTGTCCCGATATCTCTGGTGACTGAACTACTTACTAGGCTACATATCCATGCTCCCTCCTGGTCTCTCTTTGATTCTATCAGTCTTGAGGGTGTAAAACGGAAAGGGTGACTGTATCAATATCTCATTTTTAAGGTCTTCTGGCAGAGGGGAGCATTTGCATAGGTATCCCCTGTTCCATCACTTACACAACCCCTAAGTGTGTGCATACTCACCTGCTGTCGTTTTCCCCCTGTTGTTTTACAGCCCCACTTCACAACTGGTTTTCCCTGAACATAGCAAACAAAACCACCCATTCTTCAGTTTCTGAAGTTCTCTGATGTACCTGCTGCTACAGCAGAACTGTCCTTGACAATGTATTTTCTGACCATACTTCACACCTCATTAGGCTTTTCCGGGCCCAAGATTTCCTTCAGCACAAGAAGGTGTAATTGCTACTAGTGTTGCATAGTGGGGAATCATACAATCTACTACATTCTATGCACTAAACTCTGTTTTTCTATCTGGATACAAGGTGCAAGATTTGTAGGCACTACCACAATAAAGTAATAAACTGCAAAAAAAAGGGAAGGCAGTGTTTGGTAGGGTGATGTAGAAAAGTATATGCAATACATACAGACGTGTAATCTGCATTCTTTGTTGTTGTTTAAAATGGATTACAGTAACTTCAGACATTGTGGACTGGCAAGTGCACGTGAATTCTTAGTGCAGCCTAGACATTAGGAGAGGACAGACAGTCCTTGGCTGTTTAAGACAAGCAATATTAGGCAGAGATAGAAAAAATATTATCTGAGGCATATGTGAAAGTCACTGGGATTAATACAGTGTTACTGTCTATATTTTAAATTAGAAGTTGCACAGCAAAAAAGGGTTTGCAAATGAGATTCAAGAATGATATAGCAAAGGGCTAACAGAGCTAAACCTATTATGGTTTATCCAAGGAATAAACAAAACCTCCGCTTATCACTACGTGCACACAGAAGGCTTTGCCTGCTGTACCAAGCCTTTAAATCTTGTCAGAAAGGGAGTAACATTTTATTAGAATGTTAAGGCTGGATTGATGTGGGTAGGTAATAAAATTTCATAAGAACACATAAATAATTTCTTTGAGACACAGAAGATCCTCTGTTACTTGAAGTCTTTGGATAAGTTCCTAGAAGATGGCATTGGACTCGACATCACAGGTTTGATTCAGGAAGAATTCTTTGCTCTGCATTAGCCAAGGATTCAGACTGAGTGATCCTTTTTCTCCGCGTTGGCCATGAAGCCTATGAAACAGAATTTTTCAACTTGAAATCTTTCCATAAAGCTTCCTCCTCATTCTAAATATACAAGAAGTTACAGCAGGGAATGGAGGTGGTGTCTCTCTTCCAGTTGTGGAATATATCACTCCCTTCAGCCTCAAACCTTCTGAACCATTTCCTTCCCCAGAGTATCCCACACAACCTAGACTGAGAGAAGTCCTTCAGTAAGGACCCCATTTCTAACCTCTGTTCTCTAGAAAAGTTATTTATATCTTTTTCGTACCTGAGTTCCTCCATTCCTTCTGAAAATATATTAATTATCTAAAGAAATAATTATATCAAAATTTTACATCTTTTTAATAAAAGTCCACTGGCTTCAAAGCATAAGACTTTGAAGATGGGAATTCTGTTCTGAATTTGTTCAGAAATGGCAGACAACCTAACGTGTGTAACTAAACTTTAAAGGGAGTGAATAATCCCTGCTTGGTTTTTACTCTGCTGCTTTGTTAAGGTCTATGACATCAAATTGAGCTTTTTGCTGCATGTGGTCCATGAAGATCCCATAAGAACTTTACATAAGATCTGGCTTTGTTTATACACATACAAGTTAAACACAGACAGAGCCAAAGAACAGCATTTAATGTTTATTAAGCCTTTGCAAAAACATAGACAATTTCAGTCAACTTGAAATTCATGATTTTAGTAAAATTACAGTATTTTTTGCACATCTCACTGGATTGGCACTAGCAGTGCAGGCGGCAGCAGCACAAGCAGGAAGCACTGGCACTTACAGCAGAGAACTGGAAGGCTGAAGCTGCATAGATTTCAAAGGTTGTTCTATAAAGAGAACTCAGCATATCATATGGTAACAGAGTAGAGGCAGTTTCACCTTTGCTGCAGCAGGAACTGGTTATTTTATGCGTGTTACTGGATGGGTGCTTCTGGTGTGAAAAAGACAGAGGCCTTCTGGTGAATTTTCCAAGAAGGATGTATTTAGCATACTAGTAAGCACAGAAGGTTCATTTACATAAAAGATTTGCAGTAGAAAAATAAATTTTGAAATTCTCATTTTATCAAATTCAGACTCCACATCTCCACAGCCATCCAGAATAACATGGAGCTGGAACTGCGCCTGGTATAAATGTCTGCTCATCTCATTTGCTCTTAGAGAGGATCCATGACATAAAAATATCACCTGACTGCAGGCCTAATAGCTAGTGGCAGTGTGCTGCTCCTTCCTGAGCACCTATGTGATGTATAATCCTGGTCATCCTGCTGGTTGTGGAAATCTGCACGTTCAGCTGGCAGCAAGATCAGTGCAATTCCTTGAAATAGTCATAAAGCCCTTATGACTGTTTTTGAAAGGGTAGCAGACAGACACTGGGATAAATCTTGCCCATCTTTTTCTTATTTCTTTTTTTTCCCCCCAAGAAATTACTGAGTTGCTAGAAGAAGCAAACAAAAGTTTACATATGTGTCAAATAGGGTTGGACTAGACAACCTGGGTTGGACATACAGATGTCCTTTCCAACCTCAACCATTCTGTTATTCTGTGAAATTAATCTCGTAAACCGAAAAAGTATCAAGAAATAATGAAGGCTCTAACAACCAAGGAATTAAGTCCTCAGACTAAACTGTCAGAGGAAGAAAATCTTTAGAAGGTCCATTATTTTATGCACACTGAGAAACTGTCCCAACACAGCTTCATTATTTTGCATTATGTGGGTCTGAAATGTTTGTCAGACCAATCAGTGCTCATAATTAAAAGAAAAAAAAACACAAATTTTTTGATGTGAAGAGGGATTTGTGCTACTTAGCTGTCCAAGGCCTTAACAAGAGAAACAGAGAAAGTGAAAGGATTATGCAGGATCTAAAGTCTACTGAAATATAAGAGCCACAGGCTTCCATTACATGAAAGAACTGTACTTCAAGTAATAGAAAGGTGAAGAGAAATCCTGAACTCCCTAGCCAGAGAAACTTGAAGACAAAACAGGATTTAGCTCAAATTCCCAAGCAAAAAGCTGGCAGCACAAAAGCAGAAAGCAATAAAGCACAGCTTGTATAAGCTTTTAAGCCATTTAAAATAAAAGATGGATCTTCCGTTTATTAGTTAGTCCTGATGAAGAAAGGCATCAGCATTATACAGATCATGAGTTATAAATTCTTGATTCATCTGGGGATTAAGTTTTACCAACCATACCCATGAAGAAAGATTTTTTGCTCTGAGTTACACCAAATCATCACATACTGATTACAGCAAACCAATAGCATTTCACTTTCCCTGTAAGGACATTATTTTCCAGTTCCCTTTTCCAACTGAATGCTATTAATTATTAAACACTTAAGGCACAAGCAGAAATAAAAATAAATAGCATCTGTAAAAAAACGTTAAATAATTAGCACACCTTACCCGAAACTTTTAGCTCTTACTAAATAGAACGAACTTTAGAATACCAGTCTGATCCCAAAAATATCAACAGAAAAAAAAACCACTACTGAAATTGCTTCTTTATCCTGAGGACTTTATACACACAAGAACAGTTTAACAGCTATAGCTGTCTGAAGAATCTGTTCACTCATTTTTTAAATATACAGACAAAATGCAGTTAGTTCCTCTGTGGATTTCTACTCCTCCTGGGAAGTCCAGCATCAGGACTGCTCAATTCACACTTTGTGATTCATGCAGCAACATCCAGCAGGGGAATTCAACTCAGCAAATATAAGCATCTACAAAGAAGCTGTTGACACAGCAGCCAGTCCTATGAGCCTCCATGTTATAGATGGGGAGGAATGGGCCCTTACAGTGCACATTTCATCATGAAGAGCTTAAACCAATTAGCCAAGCTGGAGATGTGCATGCCACAGGTGTCAAAAGTCAATTAAAATTAATTCCACCTTGAGGCTGTAGGCAGTGTGCTCTTCCACGTCAGCCCGTGCAGCCAAAGATGGAACTGCAGTGACTTGTCCATCCTGAGAGGGAAGGTACCTCCTCCACCTGCCTGCCAGCAGAACAGGCTGTGGAAGCAGCCTCTGCCCTCTACCCTCCTCCCACTGCTGCAATCCTCTGGTCAAAGCCATATGGGCGCTTTGCATCACTCCTGACCACTGGGTTATGCTAAACAAGTTCATTTTACCTGAAATAGATTGGGCAGTGCTTGCCTGATCCCTTTTCCTTTCTCAGCTAAGCCACACTGGGCTCCTACAGTGACAAATAATTGTTAGCAATATATTAAGTAGTACAGCTGCTGGCCAAAAGAATGGATATTTATAGCCTAAGCAGGCTTTGGTACACTATTTAGACAAGACTGAGGAATTCAGACATTCCTCAAAGTGGTTTATTATTGTTGTAACAGAGGGATGAGTCTTCTCTTTAGAATCAGATCCATTAAATCAGATACTCTTTCAAGCTTACAATTTAGTAACTTCAGGGCATAAAATCCCATTCTAATACAACAAGGGCTCCTTTGCTGGTCTGATTTCACCTTACTGCGATCACAGAAATTTGCACAGTTCCTGTATTGAGATACATAGGCACATTTAAAAAATACCCATATCCAGACCTGATCTTCAAGCTGACAAAGCAGATCCATAGTTAATTTTCACCTTCTCCTAGTCTCCTATGTATAATTACCCAGTGTCTTCTATGAACAGGAATGTTTAAAAGCCATTTGAGGAAGAAATGGAAGTTCCTGATATATATACAGCTGGATTCTGCCATTCATGTACCATGTACCTTCCTTCTCTTCCACTTTTTCTTCAAAGTCTTAATTATACTTTCAGCATAATGAAACAGCTGAAAAGAGTGGAGGAGTCAAGACTCCCATGTACTCTTCAACACTTTGGCCCTTGAGGAGCAAAGGAAGCAGTGGCTGCACACAGAACAAAAGCTCCCTGCAGTGCTTGGGGGGGTTCCACCGTGCAGGAGCTGCTTATGACTGACCCCAAGGGTCAATGGGCAGCACCCACCCCAAAGGGCTCTGATCAAAGTTATCTTTATTCTCCCAGCTAAGACAAAACATGTACAAATATAGTTCAGGTTTGTATATTCCATGAAATAATTCATTTGCTATATAAATTTTCATGTAGAGTAAAACAAGTTGGCCCCATAGAAAAGTGGGCTCTACAAACACAGCACTTTTGTTCCCTCTCAATGAAACAGATTCAATGCCACTTTTTAGATATGGAATCCATTAAATTTTGTTCTGCAAAGTAAACTTGCATTGATAACAATTGTCAAGTCCGACAACTGATGATTTAATGTTCTATTCCCATTTTTCTAGCAATTACAAGTTGCTTGAAAATTAAATTACAGTTAATATTTCTCCCCAGTGAGGCAGTCTGACATGATGTGCAAATGCTTACACTGCCCTGTAAGTCAGTTGCTCCCAGATGAGATGGGCTGACAGCATGAAAATAATGAAATGTCAATATACAACTGGCCTCTTTTATGAAAAATAAACAGGCACAAAGACAAACTGTTCCACTGCTTATACTAACCACCAAATGTTGAGATAACTGCTTATTTTAAACACAACAATGAGGCTGCAGTGTGATTTACTGACTTTCACAAACCCAGTCTAGCAATGTAGAATGCGTTCAGAACTAAAGTTCTTATTTGTCTGATGATTCTTCATCTGCATTGACCTTCTCTCCTTGGAGCCACAAAAATGCTGACTTTGCTGTGCCATCTCCACTCTGTTGGGAAAAGCAAATGAAGGAAGCCCAGACAAAGCCACAGAGGCCAGTGTAAGCTGTTCGCAGGTGAACTGGGATCAAAATGAAGTTTGACAGCTGTGTTGGAAGGAGAGAGAGCTCAGTTAGTGCTCCAGGCATTGTTACACACCCAACAACTCCAGTGCTTCTCCCGGGGTCGGACACAGCGTGGCTGCACAGGACCGGGTTTTACGGCAGGGAAAGGCTCACGGAGTTACCCTGAGAACTCACCTGCACAAAAGGCCAGTACATCAGTCCTGTCTGAAAGGAAAACGAATCATCTGTTATTCTTATGGATTTCAACCACCAAGATTCATTTTTTCCACATTTAATGATGACTGAAATGTACTTGAGTAAAGTTAATAAAAGCTGTTTAATTACAAATGGAGTTGCTTAACCTAGAGGTTGCCATGTTAAACTTCTAATCGTCTTCATGAGCCTCTATGCTCTGAGTTTTTCAAACACATTATTCTAACTCATTTTAAATACAAAACCCTAAGCACAGTTAAGTCTTCACAGACATCTGACACCAGACACAATAAATGCATTTACCAGATGGGTGAACAAATGTTTAAACATGTGAACATTTGTTTCAGCCATTAATGAAAAATACCACTGAACACTATTTATTTCACACTTGCAATGCTCCTTCTCCTTACTCATACACGTAAGGCATATTTAGAAAAATCAATGGATAATTTACTCACAGAACATAAGGCTGATAGAAACCTTATGTTTTGATGGGCTATAGTGGGCACTGCTTTTAGAATCATCTTCCATAGGAATAAAAATAATCCTTTTCCATCCTACCTATATAGTTCTACAATATGAAAAGAAATTCACATTGCAATCAGATTTTCTCCTATTACTTTCTTTTCCTGCTAATCCATCATTCTTCTTGCATCTGAGAAATCTTTAACATTCTCAGCTTGCTCAGCTCTGAGGTAGCACGGATAATTTTGTCTTGCGTGTGCAGAAATGCAAATCAAAGGCAGACGTTTATAGCAAAGCCTTCTTAAAACAAGGGGTTTTGTTTCTGAAAGTGAGAAGATTGTCACTGAAAAGTACAGGCTAAAAATGATTCTCAAAGAAGGTGTCTGTAATTAATGATTTTAATAGGTGTGCATGTAAGTGTTGTCAATAGTATCACTAACTAAACACTGGTGCGTGGGTAGTTCTTAAGACACAAGATAAAAAAACCCTGAATCAGTGTTGTATTGTAGGGCTGTCATTCAAACAGAGCTGGGTGCAAGTGTTATGTATATAAACACTGTACATTTCATTTTTTAAATGGCAAAATTTCACCCATGTAGCAGCACTGCCTAACCCAAACTGCCTTTACTTCACGTGACTGCTGGTACTTAAAGCTTCCTACACATAATCCAATAATGGAATGAAAGAATGAAAGAATGAAAGAAAGAAAGAAAGAAAGAAAGAAAGCGTAAAAATAGTGTCGGAGAAAGGAATATTTCAAATAGTTTATCCCTTTTTGATGTTGTTGCTATTTAGCTGTGAGATAAGCAAATTGCTTGCCTCACCTTATATGTATTCCAAAATTTCTTTTTACAGTCTGAAAAGATGTCCTCTTTCCTCTGAAGGATGCTCATACCTAGTGGTAAAATATTTACAACAGTCAGAAAAAATGCAAAAAAATGCAATGTTCACATTTTTAATGACATCCCAGACCCTTGTCAAAATATATTATAATGTCTTGGAAAGAAAAGCTGATATTGTTACAAAAAATACCATTCTGACTACCTAATAATGCTACATCAAATCTCCTCATCTATTGACTTGAGTCCCAGTGCTGACACCAGAGATCAGCTGGGATATACTGGTGTACGGGTGGTGTAGCATCTGTTTCTCTGCCATACTACACACCAGTGGTGTGGTGGTGGAACACAGAGGATGAAAGCACCTTTTACACCCATGAGAGAGAGAATAAGGCATTTTGCACATAAGCAGAGGCTCCTTAGCCCGACTCTGGGATCTTTCTAGGTCTTCCCATGCCTTGAGGTATATCAGTATCTCTCAATAGACACATTATTTTACTGCTACCCAATTTAGGGACTTCTACTATCCCTTCTGTGGTCCTTCAGATCCTTCTGGTCCTTGGGCAATTCTCAGCTAAAGGTGTGACATAGTTAAGATTTTGAAAGGAAGTATCTTGTGTTTGACATTTTTTTTTACTTCATTCCTCTTCAATCACAAACTGAATGATTTCCCTGTTGGAATGATAGAATGCAGATCTTCCAGTACCAGAGAAAAAGAGGACCTGTCTTACTCTTCTACCATATTAAGTTAAATGAGAGCATTTAATTACATTAGTCTCACCTATTAATTTTCTTATTCCCTCATGTTTATTTCTGAAATAGATACTAGACTTCTCTAGAGTATCTTCTTACTTGTTGGCTTTTGAGATTAGCCATTAGTAGCATTCTTTATTTCTATAGACTCTCAGAGCAGAAGGTGGTTCGCTGAACTATGGAATTTCCTGACATTTACAGCTGTGTTTTGGAAAATGAGACCGCTGATGCTGAGAACTGAGCAGAGCAATTCAAACAGACACGGATGCTACAATCCTTGTAAGGTGCTTTGCATTCTTTGTTGCTAATTAAAAGCTACGGGCCCAGCCGAGCTCAGGGCAGGCCTCCTTTGGTCCAGCACCCCTCACGGAAAGCTCTGCAGTGCCACAGGCGGTGCGGCGCCCGCGGTCCCCGCGGGCATCCTCGGAGGGAGCTGCCGGGGTCTGCAGGGCCCCCCGGCCGCGGCCCCCGCTCCGAGCGCCCGGGCGGCGGCGTTTCGGGCTGCGGGAGCCGCGCCGGGCGGGCAGGGCGGGCAGGGGGTCCCCGCCCAGCCCGGCCTCCCTGGGGGGCGAGTCCCGCTGCCGGTGCGCGCTCTCCGAGCCGGGCGCGGGTCGCGATGCGGTGCCGCTGCCGCTGCGGGGCTCTGCGATGGAGCCCCCGGCACTCACCCGTGTAGAAGGCGAGGACGGCGACGGGCGCGCCCAGGAGCTGATCGCAGAGCACCTTGCCCAGCACGGCGGGG
>VZTF01001826.1:962620-1010342 GCA_013397755.1 Cnemophilus loriae
GCCCGCTCCAGCGCCCGCAGCCACACGTAGCTGAAGTTGCCGTGGAAGGCCAGGGCCACCAGCGCCACTCGCCGCGTCTGCGCCCAGTCGGGCGGCTGTCCCCGCAGCAGCTGCTGCGCCGCGTCCCCCGCCGCGAACAGCCCTCCGTAGAGCAGCACGTTGCAGAGCCAGGGGAAGCGCCGCACCCCGCGCAGCAGCGCCCCGGCCATCACCCGCCGCCGCTTCCGCCTCTTCTTCCTCCTCCTTCTCCTCCTCCTCCTTCCCGCGGGCCCGCCCGCCGCCGCCCCGGCCCCGCCGCCGCCTCGCCATCCCCGCGGCCCCGGAGCGCTCCCTCTGCCAGGGAGGGCCGGCTCCCCACGCCGGGCCCCGGTGGGTGATGGCAGGGCAGCCGGGCGTCAGCTCGTGGGCTCGCTTCTCAGGTGCCTGTGCCTTCACCCCGGAGATGTAGGTGACTGTGTCGCCTGGGCTTTGGTCTAAGTAGCACCATGGGGTCACTGTGCATTAGTGCTGTAACTATTGAGTGACAAGTGAAAACTAGGCACTGTTCCCTTATTATCTTTTTTAAATGATCTCCTTGTTGCTTGCTTACTCGAGTAGGTTAAGCCTTTTTCTTTTCAGTTTTGCCCTTGTTTTGCAGTCTGAGCAGGGCCGTTGCACAGCTGCTGAGCAGCCCGTGGGGTTCCTGCGCTTTGCCCTCTGCTGCTGAGACAACTTGAGGAGAAAGCCACAAGTGATGTGAGGTTATTGAAGAGACTCGTGTACACAGCTTTGCACACGCAGAACCAGTGCCACAAAGCGGATCTGAAGTCCACGCAGTGAGGTGACACCGAGGGTGGCTGGTGTCCTGCAAGACAGCCGCCTTGGCCGCGAAAGAAAAGGAGCGCGTCCGGGAGCGCCGGGAGTTTCCCCCTGCTCCTGGCAATGGGCTCAGGCTTGATTGAGGGAACCATCTCCAGGCAGGAGGTGGTAGTTCGCTCTGTGACCTGGTTTAATGCCTTTGAAACTATCATGAATTCTTCCATGAACAACTGAAAATAGGCATGGATGGCGTGTAGACTAAAGTGAATTTTAGTAAGAGTGTAGAGCGCGCTGCCCAGTGCTTGGCGGACACGCCGCGTCAGGGCCCAGGGGCTCCTCATCCCAACACAGCCCTGCGCAAAAAAAAAAAAAAACAACGCCAACTGCAAATGGTGCTATTAAATAACAGCAGCGGCACTAAAACGAAGAGGGATATGTACCGAAAAGTAACTCCGGCTTGGAAGAACAGAAATAAAGCTCAGAAAAAGCCCAGGGTTTGGGTTTCCGGGGGCTGCTGGTCGGACGGGAGCCCGTGGGCAGGTGCGTGCTGTCCGCCGCGGTTGTGCAGCGTTCCGGCGCGGGACCCGTACGCGAAGGGAAGGCTTTGGTGCCCCCGCAGGCGACAGCGGGGTGACAACCGAGAGGTTCGCGAAGGCTGGAGCTATGCAGACCCTTCCCGGGGTCCGGCATGCCACGACCCGCCGCCGCGGGGACTCGAACCCGCACCACAGCTCTCCCCTCGCAGCTGCGCTCCAGAACCGGCGCCCATCACCGCCCGGGCCGCCCTTCCTGCGCATGCGCTATTATCTGTCAATGACCCGAGCTCTCCCCGGGACTGTTCCACCAGCCGGCGCGGGGGTGAGCGACCTCAGGCGGTGCGCGGAGCGAAGGGCCGGCCCCGGCCGCGCCGCGCCGTGCGCAGTGTGGCCGCCGCGCACCCCCCCGGTGGCGCGGTGCGGTGGTGCGTGCGGAAGGGGGGCGGGCCCGTTGCCCAGGNGGCGCTGCCCCCGGAGCTGAGGCAGCTTTGCCTGCCGGAACTTTGGGGCACCAGCGGAGCTCCCGGGCGCGTCCCCCTCGGCCCCCGCAGCCGCCGGTGTGACCGGCATCCGTGTCCCGGATCTGGAACTAGGCAGGCTAACTATCAGGAAATGCTTTAGTAGCGGGTTTTTTGTTTTCTTAAAAAAAAAAGATGGAGCCTATTTCCTGTGGCTGTTAGCCTTCGGCAGGATAGGAGAGGAAATATTACTAAATAAATTGTTATTTTACCCATTTGTAAAATTGAAGTGGAGGCGTTTGCTGCCCTGTGTTTGCTCTTCTGCCCGAAGCACTGTGCAAAGCAAATATTGGCTCTGCAGTGCCGTGAGTGCCGGACAGAGCCCGTTTGCCGCTGTCACAGTGAGTCAGTCGCGCTCGGCAGTGGCTGCTCCACGCCCGTGCTGGGGCCCGCGGGTCCTGCCCCTCCCGGAGCTTGTCCCCGTGGCTGTGGGGACAGCGTGCCTCTGGAATAACGAGTGCTTTGTGTGCTTAAGGCTTTGAATGCACACGCCCCTCCTTACATCATTTACTATATGCAGCATGCTCGGTTTTACGTGATTTTTGGGATGGTCCAGAGAAATTTCAATGGGATGTGCTCCAGTAAAATGGTTAAGAAATTCAGGAAGTATCCTTCTGACGTGGCTAATGGGTTGGTGGCAAAAAAGTTTGATTTATTACGAGCTTCATGAAGAATACACTGTTACGGAGTGTTTGTTAGTGTTTAAAAGCTTGGGTTCTTTACTCGTGCTGACAGAAGTGACTCCTGCTTGTTCTGAAAAATTTGGTTATTTATTTATGAAAAATTGGTTATTTAAGTAAAACTTTATTGGAATAGCTTGAAGTATGCTCTCTATGAACTGGACTCAAAGAGAACATTGGTATGATCCATGGTTATTTAAAGAAGGTGCATTAGTACAGGGCAAGTGTAGTACTGACCGAGTTCTTAGAAGCTTTGCTTGACTAGTTCATTATAAGAATAACACTGTAAGAATGAAATACCTAAAAGAAGTCCATGTTTGGATTATTCTTGATGTGAGGAGTAGTCTGTAATGGTCTGCAAAACCTTGCATGTCTGATTTTTCCATACATGCAGATAGATATGTGTCAAGAGTTACCGTTTGGTTTTACTTCCTCTCTTGTTTATCATGGCTTTTTTCCACATGTGTCATAAAAGCTGTAGTCCTCTGTATAATAAAGTGCCATAATACAATTATGGTCTTCTAGATATTTAGCAGTAAGTGCCCTCTTGGAATAGTCTTTGGTTAAGATTGTGGTAAATCTGTGCAATTTGCATTTTGTCTAGTCTTGAGCGTGATATGTCAGAAGTCTTCTCCCCAAATATATTTGAAATTCCTCCAAGCTGGGATACATTTCTTTGCAGAGAATGTCTGTCTACTTATCTTGTGCTTATTTAAGCATTATCATAATAGATTTGAGACTGTCTTTTATTTGAACCACGGATTCTCTCCTTGCCATGTATTTATACACATAGCTTAGCTGGATGCCAGTGGTGTGATAAGTACTTTTTAACTTTTATTAACGTTTGTTACAACTTTGTATTTTTCATAACCATTTTAGAACAGTCACCTAACGAGCTGTAATGCAGTGACATTGACTGCAGTCATTGGGGTCTTACAAATGGAAAAAGATTTTTTTAGCAGATGAGAAACTTCCTGAGAATTGAAAACATTGCACAGTAGGACTGTAAGGAAAAGCATTGTAGAATCTGACACACAGGTGTGCACACCAAAAATCTCGTGGTTTGCTTTTGCAAATTAACTTCGTTTCTGCAGAATTTTTTTTGCGTTATTTTTAAAGGTATTGTATGTCATAAATTATATAAATACAATTAATTTTATTTGAAATTCAGAAATCTTCTGTTGGGCTGAACTTATTTAAATAATTTTGGAAGCCTCTGTTAGATTCCAGAAGTTTGCCTTAACGGAACTATTCTATTTTTTTTCCCATTTAGATTTTGATAGAAGTGACCAATCTTCTGAAGGTTTTTAACATTTCAAGTTAGGTGACTTTGTCAGTGGTAAAATGGTGCGAACTCTTTCCTTGTTACTTCTTGCTGTCTCTACAGCAGTATTTTCCCTAAACATGAAAAAAACTGTTTTGGTTTCTTGCTCAGCCTGTGGCTCTTGTCTTTTGTTTCTGTGCTATTTACCACAACGTCCTGGTAAGTTTACAGAAAACTCATGGCAGCAGGGCTACATGAAGGTCCTGGTGCATGTCAGGGGAATAATAAAGATTAAAAGAGCAAATATCTATAAGCAGAAGTCTTGTGATGACACAGTGCATTTTTGTTCAAGCCAGTCATGAAGTGTCTACTTTTTTTTTGTTATCTTAAACTTTTCTTACCCTGGAGAATAAACACAATATTCTTTTGGCTGAAGAATACTCATATTGTTTGAGATTAATTTACTGTTGAGAAGAGGTTTTGGTTTTTGATGGTAAAACTTTCTTTTAAGGTGTTATAATAACGTAGTGGGAAAATGAGCTCCCATGAAATAGGGAATGAGCTACACCTGTGAGTTGCTTTGCACAACATTAGTTTATGTAAACTGTTTCAAATTCATCCCTTTATTTCATTAGGAGTACAGCCTACAGAAATGCAGATTCAAGACTGTGAAATATTGGTATATGAAGCAACATTCTCCCTTTTGAATTTGCAAATAATGTTCAGTCTTATCACAGCTGGAGAATGGCCCCTTATCCTTTCCCCAGCTGCCAAGTGACTCCAAGGTGTGACATCCTACCTATAAAAGCATAAACAGTTCACAGTTCAAAGTGCTTAATAAAATAGTAACAGATTAGTTACAGAATAGGGAAGTGACTGCAAATCAAAGGTGTTGCAGGATAACCTTAGGGAGTTTTGTGTTCCAAACACATTTTGGAGGCAATGAATGATAAAAGTCAAAGCAGGCTGAGGTATGTCAGGGTCTGTGAGGGGCTGAAGAGGCAGGAGGTGTTGGGATGCTGAGTGGACACCTGGAAGGAAAAAGCCATGGCTGGTGCCTCCTTAGAGCTTGGAAGGATTTGCACGTCTTGTAACTCCCCTGGTCAAAGGCTGCCTGTGATCCAGGTGAAGGACTGAGTGCAGAAACTTCCTGCAGCTGCTTTAACCCCCTAAACACCTGTGTTGTCCTGTGGTTCAGGAGGAAGTGCTCAAGAACTGCTCTCCCAGTTGTTTTCAAAAACAGTTCAAGACCATTAAAAGAATACTCTGTTTATTACTGCTCTTGTTATTAAAGTGTGTTCAGAAACCTTTCTTAACTAAATGGTTTGTTGCTGCAACTTTGCCACACCTATTTTTCTTGCTGTTTAAAATAGGCAGAAAGTCTCCTGCTTCCCACCTCCATGCCCTTACTCATGTGAGCAGAGGAGGAGCATATAGAAAGTTCAGCATGCAGCAGTTAAAGGGGCTTTTGCTCCTTCCAGAATTCAGAGGAGAAAATGAGTTGCTGCATATCCATTTAGCAATTGGAAAACATCAGAAGGGATTAATTTTCCAATTCAGCCCATATCGGAATTCAAAGACTTTGTTGATTTCATAGCATTTTTTGGAGCTTAGTGTAAGTTAGGAGTTTTGAAGCTGTATTTTGTGTAGTTATTCTGCCAGCTTATTGACAGAAGGGTTCCATGCGTGTATAATTATTAGTAAGTGAGGCAGGGTGAGTCATAAGGTAAGGATGTGCAGTTTCTAGCATCTGATGTCATTTCAGCAGGTGAGTTTTATGTTAGGAGCAAACAAAAGCAGCTCAGAGGCCTTTTTGTAATGCCTCTACGTCTCAAGTCCTCATCTACAACAGACCTGTTTGAATATTTGCATGTGATGCTAAGGAAGGTTCAAACAAGTAACTGCTTTCCAGCCACTGATGTTGTTTTATGGCAGCCTGAATTAAATTATATGAGATAGTCACAATCAGTAGATTAGTCCAATCATTTACTCCCTTAAGGGCTTCCAGGAGCAAAATTGATTTTTTTTCCCCAAACTTCTTTCCAGAGTTTCTTTGACATGGTGCAACTCTGGAAACCACTCAAAATGTATGGACATATTGCCAAAGATCAAATTTATATTTTTCCTTTGGTTATATCTGTTTTCTTCTGAGTATTGAATGCTTGCACTGTGTTGGGTTTTTTAAATCTCTGTGATGAGGTCTTGAACTTCTTGTTTTTGTACTGCTGTGTCACTCAGTGCTTAATTAGATTGTGTCCTTCATACTCAGTGGATATTGTACAAGTCAGTGTAAACGTGTAAAAACCTCCTGCTGAATGCTGGGAGTTCTGATGGGAAGATATTACTCAGTACTTGCTCTGTTCTTTTGTTCTTCCCCCAAACATTTGTTCCTGGCCACTTCCACAGAACAGAGAATTGTCAGTCTGGGTCTGATCACTGTGCCCATGCCCAGCTACTGATTCTTTCAGCCACCTACCACTTGCTGTAATGTGAGTTAAATCTCAAAATATTTGGTTAAAAATAGTCTTTGAACATATGGTAACTCTCAACTTAATTTTTTTTTCCTTTCTTGAGCAGTCCTCCGGATGTAAATAGTGTAAAATCCTCATGTAAATTAATCCCACTACGTTCTGTGATTAAGTTTGCTTTTGTGTCTGCATCTGCCTGAGTGAACGCATTTGCCTGTGGGATTTTTTTCTTTAAACAAGCCCTGTCCCTCCCGCTGTCCCCCTCAACCTCAGCAGCAGCCTGCAGGGGTAAGCACCAGAGTCTTTGGTCTGTGGGTGATGGCTTGGTGTTGAATTTATGGAGGTTATGCAGAGGTAGGGAGAAGAGGCTCTGAGTATCACCTGAGTATCTCAGGGGTTTTTGCTGTCTAACGTGATGGGGCTTAGCAGTGGTGTTGCCTTCTACCATCACACTGGGGTATATTTATTTTTCAAATATAGGTAAATCAGGCTCTGCCAGATGACACCTTCCACATTCTCTAGAAGCTTCAAATGGCATCTAATCCTTGAATGGATAAATGTTCCTGTCCAGGTGTCTTGTGTCAGTATCACAAGCTTCTGTCAGTTTATGAAAGAGACTTCTTCAAAACCAAAGCAGTTCTTTGGGAAATACTTTGAGCTTGTCATTGGTTCAGGGCAAGTAAGTTCCGTGATTTTTAAACTCTTCCATTGTGGCAATATCTGTGGTTAGCTGATTTCAGCAGTGAGATCGGGATTTTTGGCCTGTTCTGTGCAGCTGGAGGGCTGCAGCTGCTGGAGGATAATAGCTGCATGTCAGCCTGTCTTAGCTCCCTGCTGCAGGTCAGTTTCACTCTTCTGTCAACATAAAGGGAATTTCTCCAATAAGTTAAGATTAAAAACCGGTTTAAAGGTACCAGAAATAGGAAAAAGTAGATTTACAAGAGTATTTGGGTTAGGTGTTTTCTCATCTGTTTTGAAAACTACTGTTGTAAAAGTCTGCTAGGGAAATGGCAGGGAATGGTGCCATTTTATTTCTCTTTTCTAGGGCAGTCTCAAAGGATAGTTTCTTGTGTTTCCAGATGTTGAGTTTTTAACGTCTTCTAGGACTTAGTAGATTGTAGAGACAGTAGTAAGATAAATGAGTTTTGATCTTTTCTTGAATGTTGTTACGTTTTTCCTGAAAGATGGTGGATCCTACTCTAGCAGAAATGGGGAAGAATCTGAACGAAGCAATGAAGATGCTGGAAGACAATCAGAGGTGTGTGCAAAGGATACAATAAAAAACATCAGCTGTTTGTGCTAAGGGGAGGATTATTTGTGTCACTGGCATTAAGCAGAAGATCCCTGCATTTTCCTGGTAGTTTAAGGTCGCATCGTCCTTCTGAAGCTTACACCTGAACAAGTCACCTTTGTTTCTCAAATGTTGGAATTTTTAAAGTAAATGTATACATTTTTATGCATGTTCTGTAATACCCAAAACAAGTCCAACAAGTCTGTTTTTCAGAGTTAGGATTTTTTTAAATTATTGTAGTGCAAGTGATTTTTAATTCCTGTATATATGAGATTCTTCTCTAAGCTTTCTCTTAAAGAACTGAAAAACCCAAACAACGTGGGAACTCTTTAATTCAGTCTGAACTAAACTTTTGTGTTGGACTCATCTGGTTTGTTTCTGAACCCGTTGTGAAATAGATACGTGTCAGTGTGTGTTTCTGCAAGTCGAAGTCAATTACGTATTTGATGTTATCAAACACAAACTAAATACAGAGTTTATTCTGTGTCTTTAACTTAGGAAAGTGGAGGAGGAAAATGAAAAGAAATATGCACGGAAGGATATTCCTGGACCACTCCAAGGCAGGTAGGCAGCAACAATTTTTAGATACTGCTCTTTTCAAAATCTTAAACTACACATAGCATATTTGTCTTCCAAGCAACTTATATTAATGGAAAAGTTAACATTTTCCAGGCATCATAATAAACTTTTTCCCATACTCACATAAGGGAAAGAAAGTAATACTATAATCATACCAATTATTTTCATTCTCATGTAGAAAAGAGGAAAAAAGATTACTTGGTGACTGAAATTTTGAACTCTTGGAATCTGATGAAGTAGTGGTGCCTGTGATTGAGACTCAAAGTAAACATAAACAAACTTCTGTTGGATTAAAGTACCCAGATTAAAAAAAATAACTGCGACTGATAAGGTAGAAAACAGTAAAAAACCAAATAAAACCCCAAACCCCAGAAATCTCCCACCTTTTCAGCACAACTGTCTTTAGAAATTAAACAGAGCTCTTGTGCATTAGGCAGTTAAGACCATTGTAACTGAAAATGAAGATTTAAATTGGTTGTGTCCTCTGTGGGAGATGATTATGCAGGAGCTCAGGCTAGCACTTCAGAAAATATTGCAAAAGCTATTTAAGTCTTTGCTGTGCAGAAATTAACCCTGGTTTTGAGTGGAGACACTGAATTATCTTTTCTATGAATAAAAAGCAATTTCAGCTGTCAATGTAAGTTCTTACACTACTGTAAATTTTAGCTGGAATTATGAAAGTTGAGGTGTTGTGGATCTTTTCCAGTTTTACCATGTCATGTCAGAAGTCTAACGTAGCTTATGTCTGCCAGAAGTTGAGATTTGTAGGGAATTGTTTAAGAGATGTGCTGAGTTATGAGCTGAAGCTGGTTCATGTGAAGCAAAATGTGGATCCTTAGCTACTGCCTTGCTTGGCTGTGTAGCAATAAGAATTCAGTGTTGGCAAGTCAGGCTTTTCAGACCAAATTTTCAGTTATCAGTAGATTTGTTTTTCTGAGTCTCCTGCTATAAGCAAGTAGGGGTTTGAATTGATTCAGCATCCTCATCTTTGTGATCAGTTTTTCTGAGACCAAGGAACCCTTTTTGGTGCTGTACTCAGCATTCAGTAGAAGTGCAGTGTCCCACATGGCCTCTTTTAGATGCTGGTATTTACCTGTTTGTGTCTTTCGAACGTGGTTTTGTTTCCCCTCCCAGTGGCCAGGACATGGTGAGCATCCTTCAGTTAGTTCAGAACCTAATGCATGGAGAGGAGGAAGAGGAAACTTCACAGTCCTCCAGGTAAGGCCAATATCAGTTACTGTATGTGGAAGACACCTGATTTTGTTATATTCTGATCATTATAGAACTTATTCACTTAATTTTAATTTCTATATAAGTTTCACTATATATAATTTCTCTATATATTTTACTGTATATAGTTATATACATAAGTATATATATTATGTATTTTAAAGTGTAAAATATTGTGCAACCAGGTAACCTTTTAAGGGCACCTTACACTGTATAGTGAAGCAGAATAATGCATGAGGCTTGGCTTTCTTAAAATTACAAAGCTTTCATTGCTAATTACTAAATTGAGTTATACAAGGGAATCGTTTCTCATGTCACGGCTAATTTTTTCCACTTTCTGAAAGTTGTTTTAAGTCAGAAAGTCTTAAAGCTTTGAATACCAATAGATTTTTTTTATCACGTATCTCTGTAGATTTTAAAACTAAAGGAAATAAAATTTGTTTCCATTTCTCTGTAAAATGGAAATAGTACTAACTGATCTGCAGATTATTGAAAACTAGCGTTCAAAAAACATGTTAAAGATTTAAAAACAAAACAACAAAACCAACAAATTAAAAAAAAACCCCAACAAACAAAAAAAACCCAACAAAGAAAGAAAAGCTGTGCCTCTAAAAATAGTAATAGTAAGTGTCCTGAGTCCTGACACTTATTATAAGGAGAGAAGGGTATGTGTTAATGCACTTTCAAGTCCCAGTGCAGATGAGGTGCTTAGTTTCAGCTCACGTTGGCTGGTTCATAAGCAGGAGCTGTTCCAGTGAGCAGCTGGGCCAAGTGAAGTGCTGTGTGTGCACTGGCAGCTTAGTGTGTCATACACGGTGGCAGGAGGGTGGCTGTGATATACTGCACCTCTCTCTGCTAAATATTTAAATTGCATGTCAACCAGTTCTGCCACTCTACATTAAAAATCCATAAACCCCATATTACTGTAATGCCCATGACTTGGATTTGGTTGGTATTTCCTCTGTTCTGGCTTGCAGACTTCAAAACGTTGGTGAACAGGGTCACATGGCTCTACTGGGACATAGTTTGGCTGCTTATATATCTGTGCTGGACAGGGAAAGACTGAGAAAACTTACAACAAGGATCCTTTCTGATACTACTCTCTGGCTCTGCAGGCTTTTCAGGTGAGTCCCTGGAAATCACTTGTGTGACAAGGTAGTGATAATGTTTAAAAATGGATGTGGCTGGACTGAGGATGTCAACAAAAGAAACCACTGTGCCACAAACTTAGAAATACTTGGAAGGTCTGAAACACAACCTTAACCTAGCCTAAAGAATGTCAGGTTGGATTATCTTTAAAACTAGCAGTCCAGAATTTACATCTATGTTGAAACCAGAATGAAGCCTTTTGTTTGTTTCCTCCCAAACTCCACTCATAGTAAGCAAGATTTTGAACTAAAGGCGATCTTAAAGGAACCCAGAGGTTTTTTCTTTCTTAATCTGAGTCTAAATGGAAATATATACTAGGCTTCTCTCATTATTAATCTCAGCCTCTCTCATAAAAGTTTTCTTTTCATCTACTTTAACCTGGGAAAATAGAAGGTTTTTTTTCTTCTCCATCCTCTGGTGAGCGCCTTTGCTGGTCAGTGTTATTTTAGTTCCTAAAATGACTGTTGGTTTTGTTGGTCATATTTGCTTGGCTTCTCTTGCAGGTATGAAAATGGATCAGCCTATTATCATGAAGATGATCGTGAAGGTCTCCTAAAAATCTGTCGACTTGTAATTCACACCCGCTACGAAGATTATACACTCGAGGGGTTTAACGTGCTCTACACCAAGCAGCCTGTCATATACATTAGTTCTGCAGCCAGAACAGGCCTGGGCCAAGCTCTCTGCAATCAGGTAAAGTCAGTCAGGCTGGTTTTAGCTGCAGCTAGAACCTACCTGGCTTCATATTGCCTGCATAGATTTGGGGATTTTGACAACTTAGTTTTCCTCGTGGTGGAAATAACAGCAAAGGAAGCAGAGTCCATACTGGGCATAACCTCAGCTGCAGTGGACCATACATTTAAAATAAAACCATTTGTCTGGGAAAAATACTTTGAGTTTTTATTTACAGCCCGTGTTTTGCAGCAGTAATACAGTGGGAGGAAGAGAAATTTTCTGAATATTTTCAGTGGAAGGATCCTGCATGCTAACTTCTTTGGAAATGAGTGATTGTTTCTGGATTGCATTGTGCTTTACATAAGCTGTTGGTCATGTGAAATAGACCCGAGACCAAACATACATAATTTGTCCTGTGCTTTTTCTTTATTAATTTGATTACAAGTTTTAGGAGAAAACTTACTCTATAATGTAATATTAAGGTTTCTATTGTCATACTGGTTTTTGTGTCACTCTGTTTCTGTGAACACATGAAATGAGTATTTCTCAGTTGAAATTCCATCATTTCTATTGCAGTTAGGGTTGCCCCTTTCCTGCATGTGCCGTGTGCCTTGTAACACCATGTTTGGATCTCAGCACCAAATGGTAAGTTTGTCTTCCCTGAGAACTTTCTGTGTTTTGGTTGGTTGGTTTTTAAGCCTCATTAAATTAATATCAAGTATGTTGTTAGGAAAAGCTGTTAATATATTTACTTTTTCAGCCTCTTAAGTCTTCTGTGTTAAAGCTGTACAAATCATAGATGGACATTTTCTATAAGCAGTTTGTGTCTTGGTCTTCTCATTTGCAAAATATTTTAATGGCTTTTGAGTAAAGTGCAAGATTTCTAGAATAGGAGTAGTTGGAGTACATTCACAAACTAGGTGGTGTATTTGTGTTTTATTTTTCACAAATGCTTTATTTGGCCTTCAGATTACTTTGCCTTTGAGAAGAAGAAACTGCAAGCCACAAACAAAGACATTGAGAATGTTTCCTTTCAGAACTTCAGAATGCTGTTCATTTTCAATCTTAATGCATTTTCCCAGTTCACCAGAAACCATTCAGTGTTTGACAAACATATTGTTTTCTTACTGATACCAGGATGTTGCTTTGTTGGACAGACTGATTAAAGATGATGTTGAGTCTGGAAAACTGCCTTTGTTGCTTGTGGCCAATGCTGGTAAGTGCTGTGGATGAACAATCACAAAAACCTCCATGCTATTTCATGAATATATATACAATAAAAATACATTTCTTAAACATCTCAGTGGTTGCATATCAAGAAATATCAGGAAATATCTTAATGACCACGCAATAATCATCTGTCCAAAGGGGATTTTATTTAACCGATTTAAATTTGGATAGTACAGTTACAGTTATGCTTATGTCAGTTGATGTATTAATATGACTGTAACTTACTTTAGTGAGTGCAAATCTCTTGTTAAAAATCAGTTTTACATTAACACTCCAGAATTTTTTGATGGATGTGCCATCAGCTTTAGCTTGAAAAACTATATTTTTCTTCTAGTTAATTAAACACATGTACAAAATTTGCTTTAAGTACGAATGACGGAGGTGACTGTTACTTGCTTGGGACCTGGAAAATTATCTGAGATGTTAATCAGTACAAGAGGCTCATTTAGGAGAGCCTCAGTGCAG
Source organism: Cnemophilus loriae (assembly GCA_013397755.1). NCBI lineage: Eukaryota > Metazoa > Chordata > Aves > Passeriformes > Corvidae > Cnemophilus > Cnemophilus loriae. The sequence continues at coordinate 975,504 of VZTF01001826.1, forward strand.
GCTGATCCTCTGTCACTGCCTTTTCCCCGTTCAACCCAGGGACTCCAGGTGCTGGGCACACGGACAAGCTGGGCCGGCTGAAGGAGCTCTGTGAGCAGTACAAGATGTGGCTCCATGTGGAAGGGTATGGAACTGCAGACTTACTTCTCTACAACTGCATTCATTAAAAAGTCTGACTAATGCACAGCATCTAATTTGACAACTCACAGAGAGCCATAGGGCCAACTTTAGTTTTGTTGTAGTAAGCATTTTATGTGGTTATAATTTTGTTATTGTGAGATAGAAATTGATTTACATACACAGGAAGAATTAATTGGAGAGGTAATTTCAGCACAGATTAGTGATCACTTTTATTCAGATGGTAATCTTATCTGCCCTTGCTTTGAAGAGCTTGAAATATGAATAAAAAGACCTTCTAGGCCAGGGAGGCCTAAAAAGACCTAAGTCAGGGAGGACATTACACAGTGGTTATTGAGAATGAGAAGGGAGAATGAAATGACACTTCAGTGAAGGTGGTCAAGAAGGCTGCAGCAAGAGCAGTGTGCAACAGAACTGGGAGGGGGATTACACCAAGAGAAAAAGAAACTCCAAGAACTTGGACAATGTCAGTGAAGACTCCAATGCTCTAAGATTATATTTTTTGAGGCTGAAATAGACTGTTTCTCCTGGTATTTTGTAGAATAGCTGTATTTGCATACTATTTATTTCCGATACCAAATTGATGCTAAATTATGGATATGACCTTGGGTGATGATTTCACCAAATGTTGGACTGAAAATTTTTAGAACAAAGTAGGTTTTTACTTTTGGGTTTTCAATCTCAGAATACTAAGTAGCAACATCTCCTGCATTGTTAATGAAAAATATATGAACAAAAATTACCTCCCTTTACACATCAATATGAAATATTTAAACTGCAGATTAAAATGCTGTCTCTTAATACATATTTAATATATGCTAAACCTACTTTTTTTTTCCAGTGTGAATCTGGCAACTTTGGCTTTGGGTTATGTCTCCTCTTCTGTACTGGTACGTTTGACTATATCTAGAAATTTAATAATGTGCTTGTGTAAGGTTAATCAAAATATGTATGGCTTATATTGTGCTTATTGTAATAAATTTCAGGCTGCTACAAAATGTGACAGCATGACTCTGACTCTGGGTTCCTGGCTGGGGCTCCCAGCAGTGCCTGCAGTGACACTCTACAGACACGAGGATCCATCCTTGGTACGTTCAGCTTCTCACTCACCATTCTCGACATCCTGGAATTTTGATTCTGATCACAGTGTGCTGCCATGTTCTTCATAAGCATCTAAATTTTAATTTCCAAAGCTGGCAAAAGTGGCAGCATTGGAGAGAGGTTAACAGTGGTTTGTTTGTTTTCCGCCGCAGTCCTTGGCAGCGGGGCTGACGTCGAGCCAGCCCGTGGAGAAGCTCCGTGCCCTGCCCCTGTGGCTCTCCTTGCAGTACCTGGGCCACGATGGCATTGTGGAGAGGATAAAACGTGCCTCACAACTGGTGAGCAACAGCTTTTGACAGCTCTTTCTGGTTATTGTGATGTGTTGTAGAAGACTCAACTAAAATACTGCAGCTGTTGACAGTATAACATTGGGTCATATTGTTACACACATGATGAAAGCACAGGAAAGTGCTTGAGGGAGGGATGTGCTTTTACTATTAGACTGTATGTATTTTTTTATAAATGAGAAAAAAAGTCTTTGTTCTTCCTAGACAGTGAAGTAACATAATCACTTCCTTTTTTGTCACTTCTCTTAACTATTTTTGCTCAAAAGCTCTTCAGAGAGAGACTTCATTTTCCTACTCTACTTGGCATTGTATTGATTTAAGTAATAGCAAATTACTTCTAGTAAAAAGGGCTTCAAAACATTTCCTGAGGTACAAGTGCACTATGTTTGGACACCTTTTTCGTAAAAATTAAGGTCTAATATAATGTATTAGTTAGAAAATGCAGTGCTTATATGCAAAATATTATTTCTTAAAGGTCACGCTTTGTAGTCAGTGTTTTACTAAACCCAGAAAATATTTTTCTATTACATTCCAAATTTGGAAATTAAAACTGGATGAGTCTGACGTGTTGGAGGGGTTTGCTCAAAAATTGTGACTGTTTAATGTTTTTCAGAATAACTTCTAAAACTGTATTTCTCTCCTCCATTTGTTCTCCTTCTGCTCTGGTCTTCTAGAGTCAAAGGCTGCTGGAAAACTTGAAAAACCTGGATTTCATTAAAACTTCGGTACAGTCTACTTTTAATACTTTGGTTGTATATTTTGGTTTCTGCCTGTTAAATTATACGAATAACTTTGACTAGAATAAATTATTTAAAAATATTACTTAAATCATAGCCATTGTTTTGAAGACACTTGGGATCTATCTAATGAAGTTCTGGTGTTCAGTGAAATCTCATGGCTTGGTTGTGTGTGACCTCTGGATCGTGTTTGTTCCATTGCTCTGTACTCGTGCACCCAGGGGAGTGCAGAAGAGCATCCAGAAGTTGTGTTCAGAGTTTGATTTAATTCCATTTAGAACATGGATTTGCTCAGTAATACATCTATGAAACCAGTTTCCATGAGTGTCTCTAATGTATTCTGGCTGCATCTTACCCTGCTGTCGAGATCATATTGTGAACCCTGTGAAATTGTACGCAAAAAATATCCCAGTTGAGGTTTTTACACCAGAAATAGGTTTAGGAATTACAGCTAATGTATTCGTTCCAAATTCAGTTTCTGTGAGAGGTCCTGTCCAGCAGGGTTTGGTGATTTTACTTGCTGACCCTCGCCTCCAAATTTTAGTTGATATTTGAAGTATAGAAAATTTAGTCAGCTTACTGAGTAAGCTGTAGAGTATTAATGGCCTTGGGAGTTCAAGTTACTGTATCACTTACCCTTCTACTTAAATAAATTCTGCATTTTTAGGATTGTGAAATGTAGCCTCAGACTGTCTCCAGAAGCAGCCCAGTCTGTTTCTCCAAACTGATCCAAAGCAGAATCAATTATAATCTTACTTTTCCTGCTGGAACTTTCTTGATGTTTCCCAATGATTCTGGGGTGATTTCCAAGAGAGCTCAAGCTTTGCTCAGCAGTGTAAGGAATTATACATGGTGTGAAATCTTGTAAAAAACAGGGGGAATTTTTTTTTTTTCTTTTGAAGGTTGAAGATGAACTGAGTTCACCGGTGGTGGTTTTCAAGTTTTTCCAGGAATATTCAAATAGAGGTATGTGATTTATTTAAAACCCAACATCAAAAAAAAACCCCTCTCTATACAGTATTTTAAACTACTAATCCAGCAAATGAATTTGAGATAAATGTGATGTAGTGCAGTTCTCTCGTGTAACGTGCTTTTAAAAAGGTTGTCAATGCTGGTCATAATCTGTGACAAATCATACCACCTGATAGCTTCTTTTTTTAGACAGACTGCAGTATTTTAAATTTTCATAATAAGTAATTTTCTGCCTTCTTCAGTGAGAAGATTTGCATATGATTTTGATCTTGAGAGCAGATGATGGAAGTCTCTTACAAGCTGCAGGCTGAGTTTGAGTGTACTGGTGGGGAGAGATTTTGGTTTGTTCAGGTTTTCTGTTCCTTTCAGACATTTCATAGCTAGTGGCAAGCACCACTTTGCTGTGGTTTACTGATTACAGTTGCTGTTGCAATAATTTTAAAAGCAGCAGAACACATTAGGAATAGCTCTGGAAGTGCTGTCACAGGTATTAAATATTGCAGCCTACTGTGACAAGATTTTGCTTTGTGAAAACACTGGTTGTATTTCCATGGGGGCATTTTAACCTCAAAACTCTGAAGTATTTTACTGGCTTTTTAAAAAAAAAAAACTATTGCATTCAACTCTGTTTTACTTCTAGTATTTATCATGTTCAACATATTTTTACAAAAACATCCACATTCATCTGCTCCAGGTGTACATGGTGTAGATGTGTTACATTAGGTAGGAAATGTAATTGTCTGTTATCTAAATTTTGGGTTGCCTTTAGTTTAATTAAGTAAACAGAAATCCACTTCTGTGATTCTTGTGTCTTTGGATTCAGATCAGGCCTCACATGCTGCACAGGCCTCAACTATTCAGCACCCCATAATAAGCAATGAAAGGCACATTTATGACACCTTCAATCAGTGGGTAAGAATGGATGCTTTTTTCTTTAGGGAAGGGGAGTGACAGTGGAATGGTTCAGGGGGCCATCAGGGGCTATAAACCCTTTGTTAGAGTAGTTTGAAAGATATTCTCGATCTGATTTCCTTTGCAAAACTTGTGGCTATTTAAAAGATTAATTTGCTCTGGAGCAAAGTTGCTTTCACATCTCTGATCATTTTACACATAATTACTACTGAAATGTTTCCTGAATCTTAAGCTGTTGGTTTTTCCCTTGGTCTTGTGGGAATATGTGAAAACTAAAATTCTTTTAAATCAGCCAAATGCTCTATTGCCAATGTCTGTGTATTCTTGAACAGACAGCTGCCTTTTCCAGCTCTTGAGTTAATTCTAGAAGCCTGTGCTGGCAGACCTGAGCACATGGCTGGTTTGGGTCCCTTGTGCAGTAATCATGGCACACCTAATGGCAGTGACAATTTTGCAGAAACTTCTGACTTGTAACACCTGCAGTTTATCCCGAATTTTCATGATTTTAAGCATCTGTCAAACTCAGTCGTCTCACCGGCAGGGTGAAGCATTTTGGTGCAAGAACTGATTTTGAGAGAAAACTGTGTACGTGTTGTTCCCTGAGCTGAGGCAGGGCCTGCAGGAGCCGTGCTCTGTCCAGTTCCCTAACTGTGCCTTGTCCCTGCAGCTGGGAGAGCAGCTGGCACAGCTGGTTCCTGCCAGTGGAGTGGATGTGGTGGAACTGGAGGATGAGGGCACGTGCGTGCGCTTCAGCCCCCTGATGACTTCTGCAGGTAACGCTCGCTCCAGTCAGCCCCTTGTAAACGCCGGCCTTTGCTGTGGAATGGTACAACAGTCTCCTGGGGTAAAAGCAGATGTGCTCAAGAAGCTCCTCAGGATGTTCTCCTGTGGGGAGGATTTTCCTATAAACAAACCAAAACCACTTCAGCTTTATCATTCTGCTGACCTCAGCACCGGGTGCATTAGTGGGAGCCCAGCTGTGGGACACCCAGCCCTGGGTGACGTTGCCTCACTGCCCCTGCAGAGAACGATTTCCTGGTTACTTTTAAAACTCATTAGGAAAAGCAGTTAAATTCCTTCTCTCAGCTGTGTAACACCAGATGCCTGACCTTTCTACACAGGTGTTTCAACACTGCAATGGTGCTTGTGTTCAAAATACAGCTACTTAGCTAGAATAATTATTTACTAAGCCTCTAGGGTTCTCTATAATTACTGGTGGAGGGGGATATAAAAAAAACTATGTTTTGGAAAGTGTCTTAAATTTCCTTTTAAGCCAGCAGTGTTGTGCTCCTAGTTCAGACTCTGCAGATGCACAGAGCAGTGTGCAGGGCTCAGGGGGTGCACGGTGTCTGCTGTTGGTTTGTGTGGGATGAGGAGCTTAGGCTGTGGAACAGCTGACACTCACGTGAGAGGGTCTTGGTGTACACAGAACAGCAGATTTTAGAATAAAATTACTTGGTGATGCTGTGATGCTTTGTTTTAAACCAGCATGGAAGCTAATTCATGAGCAGCTGGCTATGGGAAGAGGATGTTTGTGTTTTTTTTTTTTTTTAATGCTAGCTACTGATGTAATGTAAAAGGGTATTGTAACATAGCCTTATTAGTTTGTAACATGAGAGAATCCTTTTTATTAGGCTTTTATGAAATCCTTACTTCCTTTCATTTTGATGTATCAGTGCATAGATAACTGAACCAAAAACCTACTTACATAGACCAAGCTATTCAATACTATCTGTAAATTATATCTGTGATTAACTTGCTGAGCAGCTTCTTTACAAATAACTTAATTCAGACATCTGTGTCAGGTCCATCTCACTTATCACACACTAACACATCTGCTCTGCAGTTTTAGGAACTGAAATACAAGACATTGATCAGTTGGTAGACTGCTTAAAAATGAAGATACCGGTGTTGACAAGCACACTGCAGCTGAGAGAGGAATTTGAGCAAGAAGTGAGAAGAACAGTTGGCCTGTTGTATATTGAAGATCTTGGCTGGCCAGGGTTAGGTGTTGTGAGGTAAATTATTTTCTTCATGCTGTATTTGCAAAGACTGTGCTTGAGCAGACAGGACTACGTTGTCTCTTCAGTGGCGATTTGGATGTTTTGTTTGCTGATTGTTATCTGGCTTTGCACCCAGTTGAAGCTTTTGAGTTCTTTTTTAGGCAATTGCCTTTATAAAGTTCTTTTCTTTCATTATTTCTTAAGGAAAAGCTGAAGAGCTGTTTTGGGCACCAGTTGTAACATTGGAGGCAGTGTGTGTGTGTGGGATACGTAATGAGCAACTGCATCCCACTGTCTTTAGCCATGTAGCCTTTATATTTTTATCTATAATGGCACTCACTGATATGCTGAACAGACTTCAAAAAACCCTCCAAGTGTCTGTTCTGATCCTTTGTTGCAGTCTTCTGGGAAGGATTCTGTATAGTCAAAACAGTTCAGGTATAATCAATATAGCAACTGGAAATCTACTGTGTTGAGTTTGCAGCAGCAAGCTTGGCCCACCCCACAGTCCCTGATGACAAATGCCAATAAACTTGCTGGTTGGAGCTGTAATGTTGGAGGTGTTTTGTTTGTAAAATACAGGAATTTGTAGAAACATGCTACATGTGTAGGTGCTTCTGTATGTACTGTAAAGTGAAATTACTGTCTCTTGGCTTGGTTTGAAGGTACAACTATCACAGTGATGGGAAGAACGATGACAAACAAGAAAAAGAACTAGAAAAAATCAATACAGAACTTCTGAAGAAGTTAAATGAACTGGAGTCGGATCTCACTTTTTCTTTGGGTAACTGCACTATTTAAAGAACTTCTGTTGAAGCTAATAGTCATCTCCTAGCTGTGCTAGAATGATTTGATAGGTCATTATAATGCAGAATGAGCTGCTGCCTATGTGATTATTGCAGAAGGAACACCTGTAACTGTTCCCTCCTCCCCCCTGTTTCAGTTGGGGAGTGTTCACCAGGTGAGCAAAGTGCACTGTTCTCAGAAATCCTTGTGAAAACTGATGTGTGGGCAACTAGACCAAGAAGGGTTTCCTTGTCAGGAAGAATAAAAGCTGCAGCATTCCTCTGTGTAAACTGAGCCTTCTCAGCTAGTGCTGGATCTAGTGGAAAGCAGATCTCATTCCAGACCCACTGGCACTGATGGCTTCACTGCTCTCTGTAGCTCGATTAAAAGCTTTAGATGACTTTTGTGATAATTAGCAACATTTTACATTTACACAGTGCCACATGATAGCTGAAACAGCATTAATTTGGTTATTCAGAACTCTGATCTTTTTCTAATCAGCTGTCAAAAACTAAGTGCCCTATGGCCGTGGAACCAAGTAATCTGTAAATGGCATAAAGTTAAGGAGTTTAAAGCATATTGAGCACTGGTATTTATAATACAACTCCTTGACTGTATAAAATACCCACTGTTTTTCTTGCTCAGGTTATGTTTTCTGTCTTTGAAAACCCCCAGGGCTGAACTTTCTTGGCCTGCATAATTTGTACCCACACAGATCCTGCCCCTAGGTACTGGAGCGGGGAGGGTGTGTACTGGGATTTCCAGATTCACAAGCAGGAGTGCTGCAGCTGTTGCAGGACTGCACATTTGTTCAGCACAAAAACCTGACTCTCCCTGTGCCCCCAGGTCCAGAATTCGGAGGGCAGAAGAACTGTGTTTACATTGGCATGGTCACGGAGGATCTGGATGTGTCAGAGTTGGTTGAAACTATTGCAGCAACAGGCAGAGAAATTGAAGAAAATTCAAGAGTATGTATTAATAACTCACAAAACATTGAAGCACCTTTTTTTCTCCCCTTTCATATTGGCTTCAGGACATGGTTTTGTTCACTGTGAAAGTAAAAGTTGTGCTTGCCCACAACAGTTTTAATTACTGTGGAAGGAATAATGTGTCTGCATACAGAGAATTCTGGATTATGATATTGTGAGGATGTCTGGATTTGTGTTCGTGTTCCTATGTGCAGTAGTTCTAATGAAAAACTTCAGTAGTACTGAAATAGCCTCATTTTATTATTCAGATTTTAAGCTGTCAAAAAACAAAAGTGAAGGTGTAGGTTGATTGTGAGCTGGTGTTTCTCTTCACTGCTAGATGTGGTGGGATTGAGATTCTTTATATACCAGCTTTAAGATAAGACTATGCTCTAAAATGTGTGAAAAACTTTAAATTGGTGTCTTAAACCCAGAAATTACAAGTTATCTATTGAAGTAATAAAGCTGATGATGCAACTCCTATTTGTCAAAGCATTTACCTGAAGAGTTCTCCAAATGTTCTCTAAAATAGAATTCCCAAGTGACCTGCATTACATCTGTCCCTTCATTCTGCTAGTGTTGGGCATTTAATTTTCTCACCTCAAAAATAAATAGAATTTCAGAAATCCTTTGCCTGTTTCTGCTCATGGGAAAATGTTGATTATGACAATGAATTTTTTTCTAGCAGTGACTTCCTGTCTGCTCTTGACTCCCTGTGCTGCTTGGAGGGTGACGTGAGGAATGCTTTGCCTGTAGAGCACCTTCAGTTTTTTAACTATTGTAAGGGAGAGATTGGAACTGAAGGAGCCCCTTGGATCCTGAAGGTTCCAGGGAGGAATGGAGTAGTGGAATACTCAGAAGGGTGCAGGAACCTTGGAACCAGCTGCAGTAAATCTGTGGATCTTCACTGTTTGATCCAAAGCTGGGAAGCAGAACCCATCTGTGAATGCCCCTTGCCCTGCTCAGATGAGGAGGGCTGGTACAAGAGGGAGGATTTTAGAAAAAACCCCACCAGTCCAGCCTGCCCTGAGGACATGCAGTAAAGGCACTGAAAGGCAGGACCAAAGCTGAAGATAAACACCTTGGCTGGGCCAGAAACCACAGTGGTTCTTCCTGGTACTCTGAATTCCACCCCACTGCCCTCCCTCTTGTAGCCAGGGAGTACCGGGGGTACTGAGCTGCCATGGGGTCAGTTCCTGGCTGGCCTCTCCCCCAGGGAAAAGGAGCAGCTTCCTCTTTGTCCTTTTATTAGCTGACAGCAACACAAATTTTTGGCCTTTTGGAGGAAGTGCCTGTCCTTGTGCAATATTAAAACCAACATTAATATATGGAAATTGGCATTTGTCTTGCACAAAGATGTAGCCTCTTGGGTTTGTTCATTCCTTGCCCCTGCAGCTGTCCCAGTAAACTGCCTGCCCTTCGCAGTATAAAACACAGCTGGTGCTGGCCTGGGCTGCCACAGGGATCGGTGGCACTTGTTTGAGAGCAGAAAAACAACGCGAGCCTGTAGGCTGACATGTACCTTGTTACTGTGAGGCTGATTTAAGTCCTGGGTGCTTCTAGGAACCAAACTGTACTCTATAAACCTAAACATTCTTCCCAGACATTCATCTGAGGAACATTTATATGCTAAGCAGGTCTTCAAAGAATTTGGGTCACTGGCTCGCTTGTAAGTGTAAAAAAAAAAAAAAAAAGTACCATTCCTGTTTAAAATTACTTTATTTCCTCTGGGTTTATGTTTTAAAAATCCTGCAGTCAGCATGTACATTCTTTAATTTATAGTCATAATGAAATAGAGATTGTCACATACTGTCTTATATTAGAAAAATATCTGACTACTCTGTCTCCATCCTGAAAACCTGAACTAAAAAGACAATTTCAAGTCCAAATAATATATATCCTTATTTCTGGGCTTTATTAGCTGTTGGAAAACATGACTGAAGTTGTTAGAAAAGGGATACAGGAAGCACAGCTTCAGCTTCAGAAAGCAAATGAAGAACGACTGCTGGAAGAGGTGAGGCCACAAACACCAGCCCTGCGGTACCTTGAGGTACCTTGTCCCCAGGGGGGCTCTTCTCACCAGTGTTGGATTGTGCTTTGCAGGGAGTGCTGCGGCAGATCCCAGTGGTGGGCTCTGTGCTGAACTGGTTTTCTCCCTTCCAAGCCTCACCCAAGGGAAGGACGTTCAATCTGACAGCAGGTAGGGCCTGGGGCACCTGCAGCCGTGCCATGCTGGCATTGGGACTGTTCAGTTCTGTACTGAACCTGCAGCACACGTTCCTGTGCTGGTTTGATCATGAGTGACCATGATCATGGACATAGTCCACCCTCAGATGTACAAGAACATGCTTTGCACTATTTCTGTAACACCCAGTAAGAATCTTCTTCTCTCTTGTACAGTTTACATTTTGGTCTTGCGTGTTGAATCATGTTTTTAAAAGCCATTATAGACATTGGCATTTATTAATAGAGGAGTTGTTCCTGTGACCTCTGGCTGCATATGCTGGAGGAGGTTGGGGGTTGTAAATACTTGAGCTGGGGGGTAGCTTGGCCTTAGCACATTGCTCCTCACGTGAGTGCACGTGTGTCCTCTCCAGTGCTTCCAGGGCACTCCTGTTCCACTGTGCCCCTGAACAGGATCTCTGCCTGGAATCCTGGTTTGGGATGTCACCTGGCTGTGGCCATCCTGATAAGTGCTGGTCTGTGTGCTAAACTGCGTGTCCAGCAATTGGAGGACAGGTTAAAGCCAGCTGGGGACTGGCATCAACTGGGCCGTGTGGGGAAACAGTAGTAAACAGAATGCTACAAGGCGAAAGAATATTAATTTTACTCTCAGATTTATAGTTTGTCTGGGGATGTAGAAAGAGTGGTCCATAAGCTTTTACATCAGTGAGACCCATGTACCAACATAATACTTCCTGAAATTGTAAATTTTCACTGTAAAAGTACTGTGGCAGTCACAGGAATGCATATTCCTGGGCTCGGCAGAGTGTCTGTCACACCCAGGACACTGGCCCACTGTCTGTGTGTCTGTACTCTGCAGGGAAAGCTTCCTGCTGTGCTCAGGGCCTTTCTGACTCTGGATGCACCAACTGGCAGGTTCTTAGAGCAGAGAACAGCCCATTCCCATGGGAATGCTGACCCTGCATGGCTGCATACCCGTTCCATGTGCAGTGCTCCATGGTTGCAGCTGGGAAGATGTCACATGCCTAGGGCAGGAAGGAAATGGGACTATAGAGTGTAGCAGTGTTGTGAAATGAGTGTGAGGGGAAACTTGATTCACTTTTGAACTCTCAGCACTTGCATCCATGGGTTCTCAGAAATGCATCACCCCCATGTGGCAGTTTGAACTCAAACGAGCACTGCAGTTTCAGAAGTAAGTTTTAGTCAACTGATTTTTGTTAACCTGCAGGCTCTCTAGAATCCACAGAATCTACGTACGTATCAAAGGCCCAAGGAACAGGCAGCACTCCACCACCAACTCCCACTTCCAGCCTTGCAAAGCAAAGACTTCCTGGTAAGTTTCTGTGTCCAATTTCTAAAACTTCCACAACTTCCCTGACACAGGAAGACCCACATGATTTTCCATCTTTCGTAACATCTGGAACTAGAACTCATCTTCTACCACCTTAAAAACCTTAATGTACACATGGCACGGAACACGGCCCCAAGCTGTTTCCTCCCCATGTATTCTTCCTGGGACTACAGGAAGTTGTCCTATTAACTGACAACTGCCCATGAAGTCTGGAATCTTCCTCTGGAATATTACGAGGTTATTGAGCTTTAAAAATGAGCAGGTAAACAAGCCAAGAGTTTTATTTGAAATAAAATGATAATAACATGTAGTCATGTACTTCAGCAACTGCATTTCTGTTGCTACCAAACATTCTGTGGCCAAAGGCATTCTGAGGTGAAGATCTGTTAAATCTATGGCACTCTCTGCATAGTTGTATTAGTAATTAATGCTGATTTGCCAAGCAGAAAACCCAGTTTTAACTCACATTTTGGGCTAGTGGCTTCCAGCCTATGACTTTCAGTGCAGTTGTTTAACCTGGAATGATTTCATGTTGTGTGCAGGCAGCTTGGCTTCAGCTCAGTTTTCTCTGTAGCTGCATACACAGGATACAGTAACAGGTGCTATTACTTTGCAGACCTGTCTGTAACTCAAGGGAGTGCGGTCTATGTTCAGGGTCCAAAGTAGCACACAAACAAAACCTACTTTTCTGCTGTTACAAAATTCCAATACTTCCGTTGGAAACTGAACTTGTGCACACCACTGTATTTGCTGCCTTCATGGGTACTGTATGCTTCAAACATTTCACAGGTCAGAAAGCTTTCAAAAGGTCTCTAAGAAGCTCAGATGGGTTCAGTGAGACCAGTTCCATCAGCCACTGTGATGACCTGGACAAGATCGATCAGAGACCCCCAAATCTCTCCCCCAGCCAAGAGCAAGGACCTTTGGAGATGGAAAGAGCAGAGGAGCAGAAGGAGGTGGCGCAGGCAAAGACAGACACTGAGGACATTCACAGTGACAAATCGCCAGCCGACTGCACCAAGGTCGAGGACCAGGCAAGTCAAAGATAAAATCCAGAGTGTGGATTTCAGACTGTGCCGAGGAAGCCCCTGCCCAGGGAGGTAGGGTGGTAATGATGCATTGAAAATGTGAACAGTGCCACACACCAGTACAGTAATAACTACTGTAACTTATTAACTGGGTTTTTGCACAAATATACATTCCCTCCCCTGGGACAGAGATCTGTCTTATTGTACACTTGTTACAGTTGCTTTAACCCTCTCCATGTCGGTGTCACCAAAGCTGTAGTGAAATTTATTAAGTGCTCATGAACGTTTGTAAAAACACTTGGCAGTTATCATTCTCCAGGAATCCCCGCATGACAACAGTTGCTAACTAACCACTCAGCCATGCACATGATGAGAAATACAGTTGCACCCAATAATTATAAAATTATCTTATGTTACTATACTTCATAAAAAACAAACAACTGCCAGTTGTTCACCTTTTTAGTATTTAAAATTCAGTTTAGCCTCTCCTGCAAAACATCTCCTGCAGTCACCCTAGTTCTGTGTTGCTTCTTTTCTGTTACCTTATCTCACCCTGCCCAGGAGCAGTGGGGTGGTGGGCCCTGGGGGGGACAGGTGCCCTGTGGCTGGGAGTCACAGAGGAGCACTGGGCCATCACCTCTGTGTTCCTGCCACGGCCCTGGGTATGGTGGGACTGAGTTAGTGAGTTTTCAGCCTTCTAGAAAGCAATAGTGCCTCTGCATGCCTGGCCAGCTTCCTGCTCCTGCCCTGGGAAGGAGCACACGGCACCGTTACTTTCCTTTGCACGGCATTTACACACCAAGTACTGAACATGTTCATGCAGTGTAACTGGAGTTCCTTCTGTTGTGTATTTTTAAAGATAGTTGTAGTAAAGCTTGAAAAACCAATACATTTGTGATGGTTTCGACACTTATTTTTTGAATAACAGTAACTTACCTATGGTAGGAATTGTACAGAGTTGAAAGAAATTATTTAGGTTATTTACAGTACAGCACAACTTCAGAGTGTCTAGGACTACTTAATGCACAAATTTTTGAATAAATCAAAATCGAGTGTGTAAAAGTGTTTTCCCCCAAATCATCTTAATCACTTCACTGCAAATTTTCAGAGCCTCTTGTAGAAAAGCCAGCTTTGGCAACACTTGCTTTCCTGAAGTGACCTGATGGTGATGATATAAACCCTCCCTTTCCCTAGAACTGGATACAAGTACTGCAGTTTGCTCCATTTGGGTTTTTTCCTCCCTCCCCTTCCCCACCCAGCAGGTATCCCATAACACTATAATGACAGTAGTGGTAGTGGGACTTAGTTTGAGAATCTGCAGAATTTGAGGGTTTTGAATTTTACTGGCACCTGATTTGACTCTCAGCTTTTGAAGCCTGCAGTGCTGGGATGCCATGAACAAGGTTAATGTTGCTGGGGTAATTTTGGGGTAATTTATGTAAATCAGTGCAATTTTTTCTAAAGTACAAAAGCAATTAAGTTGACTAGTCTTCCTCCTTGGTTTCTTTGGTGCAATGAAGTATGTTAATAAGAGTAATTTGTTGGGGATGAAAGTTATCACCACAAAGATTAATTTTTAATGTTTTTATATTTGGAAATGTTAAATCAGTAGTTTTGTTGGAATGAGCTTCATTCTTTAAATACTTACCTGAATGTTTCAATAAAGATTCTTCAAATTATTACTCTGGAATTAAGTTATTGTTGAAGGACACTTCCCTACATTCCAGCAAGCTCTTTCTTTCCTTGTGTGTGCAAAATCATTTAATGAAGTGCACACCAGTGCAGTGACTCACCTTATCACTCTCCAGCATTGCCACCTCTCTATCTTTGCCCATCAAATTACTGTACTGAAGCAACAGAACCTAAACAAAGCCAAATTCTTACTTCAAAGAAACCCTAGTTTCTACATAAGTAATGCAGAAAAAGCAAGTTACTTCTATCAAAATATTTTATTTCGAAAAGCACAGGAACAATGGTATTTGTGACCAGCAATATGCTATTTGCAACAAATTGCTCTTCTTGCAAGATTGTATTTCCCTAAAGCAGTTGTAGGGGGTTGTTCCAGGTTAGATTTTGTCAGAACAAACCTGTTCCCACAACCCTTCGTCATTTTTTTTGTAGATGCGAGGTTTCCTGTCAGGGAACAGGGACCGAGATGGAAATGGATGTTCTTTTAGAAATGTTAATGTAGATCTAATGTGGGAAACAAAGTGGGGGGGCTCAGCCAGGGGCGACGTGGAAAGGTTCTGAAAAAGAAGATGGGAACAAGAGCTGCTTGACATTCAGAATACAATGTTCTCAGTTATCCTGCCCTTCTAGAAGGTTATTCCCCATCCTCCCAGGGACAGCAGAGCAATGGAAAAAGTTCTGACAGACTATACCACCTCTCTCTTTACTCAGCTAGAAGGCAAAAAAGTAAAAGAGTTTGTTTCAGGTACCTGTAAAATCTGTGCATCATCTTGTTCCAACCAGAAATCCACATGTGGGAAAGGCCCCCAGAAATAAGGCCCAATCCGGAGTTGTTCTGTCTTTGCATCGTAGATGTTGGTCAGCTGTAACAACACAGGGAGGCTGCAGAGGCAGCCAGGGCTCACCCAGGCCAGCAGAGTTCCCCTGAGTCTGGCCTGGCCCAGACACACTGGGCCAGCTCAGCCCTGCTTCCCTCCACCTGCACTGACATGACCCAGCTACTCAGACAAACACAGCGTGAAATGGTAACAACAAACCCAGAACCCAAAGACAGAGAGCTACCAAAGGATTTTTTCCTCGAACTTTGGATGTTTCATTGCCCGTAACTGGTCTCCCCTTCCCATTTTCCCCATTACTTTTACTCACTGGTGCTCCTGTTAAAACATGGGCTGAACGCAGATCCTCATCTGGCCCTTTTTCTGGGAAGGTGGCAGGGAAAATCTCTGCTGTTTTAACATTCACAGCTGGTAGGAAATAGAGATTAAATACAGTAAGAATTAATTATTTCAAGGTCCTTCTTTACAATGACCGTGTCCCCAACAAAATTGCGTTGCAGAACTGCAGAACCCATCACACACTTGTATTTCTCAGCCCCCGAGCCTATGACAGCATATTTCTACTTCATTTCCTTTGGCAGCATTTCAGTATTCCAGAGATGAGTGAACTAATTAGAAAAAACATTGAGTAATCAAAGAGATGAAGGCTAAATTCTAAGCATAAATTCAGTGCAGTAGCTTGATGCTGATAAAATCTTAAGTGCAGTTAAAGGAAAAAAATCTGTTTGCATTTGTACGCAGCCTCTTCCATGTGTGCATCTCCCCAGCTGTGACACCACATGAAAAGTATTTTTAGCTACACCTCTGACAGCAGTATGTAACTTTTAGGGTGGACTTTACTCAGTCATTAAAAGCAGCCTATTTACTACTGGAATGTGAAAAGCAATCCAGTTACCAAAAGAAAATTCAATTTTAATTTAACTAACTCACCTATTCCATAAATGATTGGGAAGTGAATATCCTGTTCTTCTCTGTCATTTAGTTCTGTAAGGAAGAAAAATAAGTCAAACTTGTAGGGCTTTGGATTTTAATCTGAGCAGCATTTATTTAATTGTACGTTATTGGAGAGCAAGAGATCTGATGTTGCATAAAGAACAGAAGAAAACAAGGAAGCCTGAAAGAAATATGGAAAAGAAGGTAACACGTGTGGGACCTGGAGCTGTCTCCTAACAGAACAGCCAGCTCCAACCAACCCCTACGCTTCTGCATGGACAATTTACAGGGAAAAGAACACAATGCAAAACGACCACGATGCCAAGGTTCAAAGATGTGAGACACCAACACCTCTGACATGGAAAGAGGATGGAAATGTGACCTCAGCATGATACAAAGAAAAGGAAATTACTCTTCCACGTGATATCACACACAATGAACTAACTGAAGTTTATGAATTCACTGGACTCTGCAGGGAGGCAGGTCCAGCAGCCCAGCAGAACAAAGGTCTGTAAGCGCCTTTCTCAACTGTTAGATATCCACAGGCACAGAGCCTGTTCCTTGGGATAAACGTGCCCAAATAACCTGGCCATGATCACGAGTTGGTTGCAGTGCAGCAGCACTTGGTAAGGAGAGAATCCCCCCTTGCATTGGCTCTCTGACATCACCACACACACACCAGCAGTAAAACTGAAAATTACACACCATTATGGAGGACTTGTGCTGTTCTTTCTTACAGGACAGAGAAAAAGCCGTGTGTGAAAAGCCCCCTGCCCTTTGATTTCAGGAAAGGTACTTCCAAACCCAAGGGAACATTTTCTTACCTGTTACACAGAAAGTCACTAAATGAACATCCTCTGGCTGGAGATCAAACGCTCCTGTGGTGACAAGGACAGCAGCGCTGTGTCAGTGAGTGGTGGCAGGGCACTGCTGTCTGGGGGCAAGGGGCACACACCTAAACCCCTGCCCCAGGCAGGGCAACACAGCAAACAGGGTTCTGAACATTTGCTTCAAACTAACAGCAATTTACAGAGAGGAGCCGTTTGTTACAGCAAAAATCTGCTAAAAACGTGCTCTGCCACTTACCCCTTCTACTGACACTGGTTTAGCTCTGGCATCACATCAGCTCTGCTTTAGTCTACTATACATGTACCAGCTTATATTTAAACGTTTTTTCCTAAAATGTTACATATATAGTGAACAAACCCAGTCTTTTGTTAACTGTAAATTAGGTCTGCCCTTCACTATCCCAAACACCAGAAAAAAAACCCTCATTTTTGAAGTTTTGACAGCAATATTGCATTATTGATTCAAATTGTACATTGATGCATGAAAATCAGAAGGTTAAAATAGGTTACCCAAAATACTTTATTCTGCACAGAACTCTCACATGACACATAACACACATCAGGTGTCATAGCCACAAGGCTGCAGCCCAGGGCCTTTTTCCTTTTTGTTTATCCCCTTAAACACCTCCCTCCAATCCCAGATCCCTGCCCCCTCCCCATTCCAGTGGGGCAGAGGCCTCTCCACACTCAGAAAGTGCTTAGCACAAGCCACAGCACTCCCAGGTAAGCAGGTACTTTACATTTCCAGTTGTTAGTAAAGCACTGCCATCACTCCTCTGGACTTTGGGTTTTATCAACAGACCTGACAGTTTTTCATTAGACAATTCCAAACAATAATTAAATTTTACCTCATCACAGTAAGGTATGAACTGAATGGTAACTAATGAATTCATCCACATGTACAGATTTGGAGAGTTACAACACTTGCCCAAGATCCCACAGCAGATCAGCAGGAATTGAGCCGGGAATCAAAGCCCAGCTGAACTGCACCCAACTCTCCACAGCCGAGTATGAGCCAGGGAAAAGTGACAGGATCAGACCCTGTGGCCCAGGCACTGACCATGGGCAAGCCCCAGAAGTCCAACCCCTCTCCACACCAAGTTCTCAGGCAGAGAACACAACCCTTCAAAGTGAATCCACATTTCTTTCCAGTAAATGACTGGGGACTCAGATTACAAACAAACTCTACCCAAATCCAGCCAGAACTATTTTTTTTGGACATGAGAGTGGAAAAAACGTGAACTTACTAAGAAGCTGATTAGTAAGTTTTTGTGATAACTGCCTATCATCATTGAAACCTCCAACTAGGTGCACTTCCAGCCTAACAGAGATGGAATAACAGGAAACAGCAATTAAAAAGACAACTCAAAATGAATAGCTTTACAAAATAATCCCCAGCCCAAACTGCAAAGCAATCATTAGTGAAGCCTCACTTATTACAATCACATGCACCAAGCTGGTTTGCATTACACAGCAAGTTACGATAATTCCGTTCTGAAAACTTCAGGGATCACCCAGGAAACTGCACGGGAACAAGCTTGAAGAGGCATTAAATACATGCAATTCTATCCCAGGGGTATCTCTGATGGTCAGCACCTCTGGTTTGGACTGAACTTTGTAATCACCTTTCAGTTAATTAAACTTGAAGATTTTTATTCCCATGACCTCCTCACAACTATTCTGGACCATGCAGCAGGGTTCTTCTCCAAGCAGTGTCTATGTAAAGAAAAGTCCTTACAAATCATGAATCTAAGTTCATGAGCTAGCTTTTGTTCTTACCAAACTACAGGAGCAAAAACCTCCACATCCAGAAAGAAGCTTGTCTGCTAAATTCTGTTTCAGAGCTTTTTACCCACTGTCCTGTCCTCCACACCCTTTTTGTTTTTTTAATGTGGACTTAGAAAATTCCCTGATGGACTGTCAGATGCTGAAAAGAATTTACATATGCTCTGAAGGGAAAAATATAATATAAACCAAAAACCAGTTACATGGAAATATTTTGCAAATCTGGAACAAAAGTTAAATGGGAAACAGTAAACACAAACCTCACAGTGGCATTTTACAGAGACACTCTTTAGAACAGAACCATGTTTTAAACCACTGCTAAAAACACCCCCAAAATCACCATCAAGGAAGTAATTTTCACTTTACATGCTGCTGCTGATCGAGAGGTATTTCCTGCACTATTCCCTTGTCTGAACCCCACACAGCCACCTCACAAATCCCCGCCGTACGAGCCGCAGTAACCTTTGAGAGAAGCAGAACGCGAGCAAGGAGCAGAGCTGACCTGCCGCAGCCTGTGGAGTTAGAGAAGGACTTCACCGAGCTCATGATGAGCGACACCTCGGCCTCGGTGTCCGAGCCGTCGCAGTGCGTCAGGCACGTGGCTCCGCTGCCTGGGGAAGGCACAGGACAGGGACTCAGTGCCGGTGGCACCGACAGCGGGAGTCCCCGGTGCTGCGGGGGAGAGCTGCCCCACCTCTGCCTCGCTTCCCTCAGCACAGCGGCCTCCAGCAGGGTCCGTGACTCAGCCTGAGGCAACACCCTGTGCGTGGGCCATTATAAAATCACAGCTCGGGAGCGGTACGAGCACCCTCTTGACAGGACCGGGCAGAAATCCAGGCATACAGCGAGGATCCTTCCACAAATTCTACCTCTGCAATCTCCAAACCCCGCACTGCCAGGCTGCTGGTCACAGCCCAGGGCTGCAATGCCACTGCCACTGGCCACAGGTGCAGAGCAAGCTAAAATCTGCTCACGGAGCAACGAGAACACTGAACCTCTCACACTAAACACACCAACTCTCTGAGCGAGTCTTTAGTTAACACATTATGTGGCTTTCAGGGATTCAGGTTTATATTAAGGTAACTGCAGTTTATTTTATTAATGCCACATAAACCACTACTAATTCCTTACTTCAGGGGTAGAGGCTTTGCTCTGAACATCCTTTAGAGATACCTGTGTGTCGGAGCACAACTATGTGGCAGGTAGTGGCATCATCTGATCCGAGAATGGAAACAGAACCTATTTCAAAGGAGGAAAACACTGTAAGAACTCAGCTCTCACAATCGCTGCTTCAGAACAAGAAATGTTTATGTTCCTACACACCATCTTTAGGGGTAGTCACTGCAAACTCTCTCTGCTGCACATAGAGAAGGCCTTTGGGTTCCACGATCTGAGCAGGCTGACTTCTCAGAAGTTTTGCCTTTTCCTAAAGATAAACGATAACAGATACTACATGGGCTGAATTCTCAGGTGTATCCATTACTTCACAGAAACATCACCTCTGTAAAGCAAAGGTACTCAGGTTGGAGAGAAACACGTGTATTTTGTATTACTGAGTATTCTGAATTTTGAAAGTCTTTTGCTTTCCTGACACTGACCAAGTTAATAGTTAAAGCTCATGATACCAGAGACACACAAAACACCTTTCCCTGTTACATGGACCGTAAAATGGAGGCACAATAAAAAGCATTTGGACTGGGCAAAGATTACATCAGATAATACCAGAACTGATCTTGGAAGTTTAATCAGAACAGGAAACTTCTGAAATACAGAAGTTTTAGTCTTCTGGTGCCATAATCCAGAATATTTATTTAGCACTTATCAAAATATTGTCGCTTATTAGCTTGATGGGCACATGGAAAACCCGGATTCCTGGGCTATGACTACTGCAGGGCTTCATCACAGACCTGCTGGGGACGAAGTGAATTTCCATTCTTGGCTCAACAAACACTTCACAGGTTTATCAAATTTGCCCTGGTTTTCTGCATAATCTCAGGGTCTGTAAAGAAACACCTTCTGATGGGAAACACCAAGCAGCTCTGCTCACATTCCGGGCTCGGACCCCGCCGTTAACATTTATATCCCGGAAGCAAGATCAGAACCTTCCTCAGAGTGCCCACCTTGACTTTTATCGCCAGTTTTTGGTATTTCGCGCAGAACGGGCCCGCCCGGCCCCGCCGGGGCACCCCCAGCCCCAGCAGCATCGGCACCGCTGAGCCCCTCCGAGGACACCGATTTATTATTTTCTATCACCCCGTGGTTCTCCGTCGTCCCAGCGCGGCGAACGCGGGTTATCGGGGCCGCCCCTGCCTCTGCTCCTGCTCCTGCTCCTGCCCGCTTCAGCCCGGGGCCGCCCCGCTCCGCCACCCGCCCGGCCGCGACCGCGGCTGCTCTCCCGGGGACCCCGGCAGGGCGGGCCTCGCCGGGCCCCTTCCCGCTTCCCTCACCTCGAGGTGCGGGTGGGCGCGGATCATGTCCCCCGTGGGCCGGGCCAGGTCGACCCGCGCTCCGTTAACCAGCAGCGGCATCTCGGCGAGCGCCGGGCCCGGGCCCGGAGGCGGCTCCGCGCTCGCTCCCCAGGCCGCGCCGGGCCGGGCNNCTGGGAAACCGCGGCCACGGCACCGCCCGCGGCACCGCCCGGGGCCGGCCGGGCACGGGGGGCACGGGGGGAACGGGCCCGGCGCTGACGGAAACACGCCCGGGCTCCGCGGCCCCGCCTGGCCCTTTTAACGCGCTAACCTTACAGAGATTCCCCCCGCCTCCCGCCACTGCGGGGCTATCCATAAGTAGTGGTATGAAATAATAACAGTCACGAAGCCACAAATTTACAGATCACTGAGTTATTAAGGTTGGAAAAGACCTCTGAGATCATCGAATCCAACCTCTAGCCGAACACCACTGCGTTAACTGTACCATGGCACTGAGTACCACATCCAGCCTTTCCTTAAACACCTCCAGGGACGGCGACTCCACCAGCCACCTGGACAGCCCATTCCAATGTCTAATCACCCCTTCTGTGAAGAAATTATTCCTGCTGTCCAACCTAAACCTCCCCTGGCACAGTTTAAGGCTACATCCCCTTGTCCTATCACTGGGTGCCTGGGAGAAGAGCCCGATCCCCACGCCACCATCTTCTGCTGCAGCAACCGCAAGACAGATTTTCAGACAATCCCAAAGACGACCGCTTTTCCTTAAAAACCAGGTTTTTTTCCTTCAGTTGTCTGTGCAAGATACTAAGAAAAACAACCATGGTAGCAGCAGAGTTAATTCACCCTGCAGGGAATGTGGACAGCCAGAAACCAGGGCTGTCCACAACCCAGAGACAGTAAATACCCAGGACCCCAGCTCAGTCTTTCCATCCATCTTCACAAAAGTAAACTGTCCCTGGAACTGTTCCAGGCCAGGCTGGATTGGGCTCTGAGCAAACTGGTCTGGTGGAAGGTGACCCTGCCAGTGCCCAGGTGGCAGGAACCAGGTGATGTTTAAGGTCCCTTCCAACCCAGGCCATTCTATGACTTTTATGATTCTGTAACAGAATAAATGCTTTCTTCAAGATACATTGCATTTCTTAGGTGAGACGAAATTGCACCTCGGGATGAGCATTCCTGTCACAGCTGTTGGTATTTACAAAGTCTCTTCAGCAAAACACCAGCACCTGTCAGCACACCTGCCTGCAATTACACTGAGCAAACCAGAGCTGTCACAGCACAGGTTCCACAAACACTTAAGTTAAAACTGTGCAACTTCAGTACAGACAGTTCAATGCCTGCACATCACACTTATGGGTTTTTTTTTTTTGCTTTTCATGATCTGTGGAAGCTCCTGAATCACATACCTGGTATTACAACTGGGAAACTTTTACACGGCCTCATTTTGGAAGTAGTGTTTGAAAGGCATCTTTCAAAGGATGTTTTCCTTGCTGTTGATCTGAGGGTTGTTCCATGCCAGGAGAAAATGCAGTTATTTCAGATGGAAATCTACTGTTTATTAGTGAGGACTGACAATACAGAGGACTACAATTAAAACCAAAACCTCTCAGTTTATACAATGATGAACAGATCCTCAGATGCACTTTGCAGTGTCATCCCCAGAACTCATTTCTGCAGTCTGTCAGAATGAACACCCCAACTCTGAGAAGTCAGGCTACACAGAGGGCACCTCAGTTACATACAGAGATGTGGTTTTCTCAAGGATATTAAGAACTGCACTGTTTGCATCAAACTTTATTGGCTCCAAATAAAAATGTTGTCTTGAAAGCCTGCAAGTTCAGATTCTAAAGAAGGGCAATTAAGAGTTTTGTCTCAAATGCATAAAATTTTCAACTAAATGTTACATGAATAACATTTATTTTTTTCCAATTGTTTATATTCTTACTCAAATCTAAAAGCCAGCAACCATAAGAAGACAAGAAACCTCTGTAGAGAAACTCTACACTGACTGACAGACACATGGACAACACAAGGACACCAATGACACCATCACTTCCTTTCCACAAGGGAAGATTTTTTTTTTTTTTCCTATTTTCAGCATTCACATATAAACTTCAAATCTGGCAAATAAATACCTGTCTCAGAGCGCTTCACAAGCACCCCAGAGAAAACTATCTACAAATAATACACTCAGCTACTCCCTCATTTTCAACACTTTCAACAACCATCACTTTGACATGTCTGAACTTTCCTAGCTGGGAAAGGTGTGCGTCAGCTACAGATTTAAGGAGGGATAATGCTTTCTGTCTGAGTACATTTCCCACTAGCAAGTGGCTTCCCCAAGTACGGTTCTACAGACAGGAAAAGCTGAAGAGATGTGTGTAGAAGAACCACTGCAAGACTGGTCATGCCCTACCTATTGAGAGATCACACCATTGCTTTGAAACCAACTCAAGAGTCATCAGAGTCAGAACACGGACAGTGGAATTCTGGCCCCCACACAAATCTGCAGGAAGAAACACCAGAATTTCACCCCTGATATATAAAACCTTGTAGAGAAACATTAGTAAATGAAGTTTTGAAGAGTCAGAAAAAACTATTAAAAAAAAAAAATCCTTTTAAGTCATAAAAACCATTTCAATGTGAAATTTGTAAAATATCACCCTATTTATTCTCTAAGCTTTTCTAGCAACGTATGACTTTACTATAACATATCTGTAGAAATCTGATGACTAAGAAACAGTAAGTGTTCTTAAATGTAGTTACTTAAACATTTGCCAGTTTGGAAAGCTGAGCTCAAGTCTCTTTCCAGAGCAAAAAATTGCACACAATTTTCAACCTTCTCCCTTCTGGCTGTCCATGTCACAGTGGGTACGGCACGTAACAGTCTGCAGGGGAGCCAATGCTGCTCACAGGGCTCCGTGTGTTGGACTCGTAAGAATTTGGAGCAATTTCAACCACACCATCATTTTGAGGAGTTTCTCCTTTCAAAAAGTCATCGTCTTCATCTTCAGAAGTACCCTGCAAAAATTTAAAAGGATCAGTGAGAGCAGGAAGGTACTGTCAAATCTTAAGAGACCTGGATTTATACTATGATTGTCATGACCCATTGGAATGGTAAGAGAATTAGATGTACTCTGATTATGAAATATGGGAACTAAATCACATCTACAAGGCAGATTTCCCAATGACATCATCATGTCCATTTTCTGAGCACACTCATAAAGCTTTCACACAGCTCCCGTGCTGCCGAAGAGGGAAAAGTGCTCTCAAGGAAACAATGGATCAATTCCTAAAGCCTCCAAATTTCAGTCACAGTTTTCCCTAACTCTTATCTACTTAAAAAAATATTCTGCAATAAAAGCAGCTGATAGCTGAACTGTGTTTTGATCAGGAAAGATTACCTTTTTAATGGGTTTCTTCAGATTCTCAAGATCTTCAGCACTCAGCTCTTCCCAGAACTGATACATAGGATCAATGGTCTTCTTTGATCTGAGAGAGGAAACAAAGCACAGAATGAGTTACTGTATTTACAGTAGGGGTACGTTTTAATTTAGACCTTTGACAACTGGTTAAAATGTGGAAGATGAAAGGTACTAAGGATCAGGGAGGAAAGTGAACAGCAGAAACACGATTTCCTACAGATGGTATTCATTATTCATTGTTTTCTAGAAGGCACAAAGGAGCTGTTTTCAATTGTACCTTTTGAGTATGTAGGGGTCAAAGGGGAAGAAGCTGTCGAGGGGGTTGGTGCAGGTCTGCACAAGGTCCCCCCCGGTGCCGCTCCGCACAACGGGGATGAACTGCCTGTTGTTCCTCTCAATAATCGTGTAGCAGAACACCAACTGGTACTTCCTTTAGGAAGGGGAATAAAGAAAAGAGAAGCACTTCTAGCACGCCCAAAGCAAGAATTTCAGATGGATGGTATGAAAACACAAAGTTATTTTTTAACAAACATCACTTCTTATCTTCCCTTTTCCAGCTGATATTAGGAGTTTGCAATATAGTCACAAAGTAAGGAGTCTGTTCTCTTCCTCTAAGCTCCTATAAACTTTATTCCAAGTACAACCACACTGGCTCCAACACAAAGCAATCTGTTTCACAGTACTGCAGGATTTCATTGGAACTGAACTTATCACACCTGGAATATGGGCAGTGTTACGTCTCAGATAATATTCAATACTGTGCCTAACAAAACCCTGTGCTGGTTTTAGATACACACAAAATCTGTACCAAGCTGAAACTGAAGTAAATGAGCAGGTACCTGGTAATGGCAGCAAACAAGTTGACAACAGAAGGGATACAAATCTTCAGGGGGTTTAGCTGACACATAACAATGCGCTCAAAATTTAAACTCTGCAGATACGACAGACCTTCAAAATAAGAACAATTGGCGAATATAGGTTAGATATCACATAAACTGAACTTAGTTTGTAAGCATTTCCAGTGTGACATGCCTGCACTCTGCACACCACCACAGAAGCACATCCTAGGGCACTCTCACAGTGGAGGTCTGGCCCCAGCATGTGTACAAGCCACCTCATTTGATTTAGAGCACAACATAAACTTGCCATCAGATACTTGGCTGAATTGACCACTACAAAACGTAGAAACAGTAAAACTTCTAATGAGGCCTTTCAAACCTAATATACTCACCTTTCCTTAAATTTCCATCCAAAAGTTGTTTATGACGGAAAATAAGTGTATAGAACACTGCCTGACACGTAGAATAGAAAGGCCCATGGAGAGCTACATCACAGTAGGCATTAGCTCCTGTATCCTGATTATCAATGTATTTGTGCAACCAGTTCACCAGAAGATCCAGACACGCTTTTACTGTACTGTAGTGCAGGGAGAAAAAAGAAGTGTAAAAATAACACCTGAAATGGTGCAGAGAAGATGTTAACAAATATTCAAGAATCTCAGCGGTTATAAAACATCAGTAAGAAAATCTCTTTGTAAAAAAATGATCCTGTTATGAGCTTTCTCCTTTATCTCAGCATAAAATGAATCAATCAGCACTGAAAACCCCAATCAGTGAAAGCACAGAATGCCAGAAGAGATGAATCCATAAACATACAGTAAACAATTAGAATCCTTGGCTACAGGTAGTACAGAGCAATGCCTCCCATGTCCACCAGGTAATTCCAATATCCAACTAACTCCAATGTTAAAGTCACCACACCCACCCTGAACAGCATAAAAATATAGCATGTGTACGTAAAAAAGAAGACATTTTAACTCTTCTGTATCAAAATACTAGAACAAATGATCTCCCTGTTCCAGAGCCTGCGTAAAATGCCTAACATTGGGTACTAAAAATATCAGATACACTGGGAATCCATGACTGCCTGAAGTCAGCACAACCTACCCATGCTCAGCACTTCTTGGTAAGTGAAGCCTTAAACAGCAAGTCAAGAACCTCAGCAATCATCAGTCTGCATCCTGTACATGCAAAACTTCCCTGGAATCTTCAAGACAACACTGAACCAGTATTGTTGAAAGGACAAACAAGACTCTTAGTTCAGGCTACTGGCAAAGCAGTGGGAATGGCAGACCAATTCTGTACTTAAGCTCCACAACGGCATGAATTGTTTGGTTCTGCTCATGTATGAAAACAACTTACACAATGGGAATAAATTTAGCTCTTGCCAAGAAGCTGCCAATATAACTCCCAGCAGTCTGCCTGATTACTGAAGGATTGTTTGGATCTTGCAGTTTCTTCCAAAGATGGTCTAAAAATGCTTCAGCCAACCCCTGGAAAAAAGATACACAGAAATCGTAATTGTTATGCTGATGACACTGTTTAAGTGATAGATTCCTAACACTCAATTCCCATAAATTCTGTAACCAAACCATTATAAAAATGTACCTATAACTGCAGTAAATAATTATTCCTACATGTGGTGGAAGAGCACTCATTTCTGTGTCTTTTTCTATACTTAGTTGTAAAAGAAAGAACAACAGTTTGTTGAGAGAGATGGGAAAATGGAGGGGTGGAGGAACAATAAACAGCAGACACAATTTTCAAATCAAAGAGCTAAGAGACAGCATCTTTGAGATAGTTTTGAGATGATGAAGAAACTTGCATACCATGACTTGGGTGGAAGAGTCCAACTGATTCTCGTGAAAGAGATCAGTTTTAACCAAGTTTGTTCCTTCACACTTGCTAAGATTCCATCTGTAAGTGGTTTATGAACAATATGGGAAGAGCAACCATAAAGAAAATGAAAGGAATAACAGAGAAGGAAAAGAAAGCAAAGACACTAATGAATCCTGATGTGCTTGCTATCTTCAGAGTAGAATTACAGCCGAAAACAACTGTTTTGTAAAAAAAACCAGAACAAAGATGCAGAAATGACAGAGGACGCCGCATTTTAAAACCAGCTTTTACTCACCAGTTTAAAGCTACAGATGTAAAACATGAAATACTGTACGTGACATGAAGCGTGGGTTGGTAAAATGAGCTTGTCAAAAACAGAAACTAGATCCCGATACAAATCCTTCGTGTTGCTGATGTCGAGCTTGCCTACACAACAAAGAAACGGAACAAAACGAGCCATTTCAGGGGTTTTTTTCTCGCCCTTGTGCTGCAGAAGTGGTATTTATGTCTTTCTACACCAGTAAGAAGTATGTAAAGAAGAACTGTCAACTTGACTTCTCAGTTTATCTGACATCTAAAAAATCCAGGTGTTCAGTTCTACTGCTTTTTAAGGTGGTGTAAATGAAGAATCTCTCTGTGTGAGCGTGCACACATATAAAGCTGCGCTCAGAAGAGCAAGAAAAAACCACTAAGAAATCAATTACCTGACTTATGTGGAGAAGATACAGCATAATGACTTCTAAATATTGTTTTAAATATATAAATCTAAGGAATTCAAACCCTTAATACATAACAGTGAAAGATATTTTTTTTCCCCTTGTAACAAAACCAGTTGATTGATGTGCCTGGTTGTTTTGATCTACTTCCAGTCCTTGTGATGTTGAAAGGAGCCATAATTCTAACACTCAAGTAGAGTAAATGATAAAAGCATTTATACCCTAGTGCAGTTTGGATACAGTATCATATTAATGGAATCAGAATGTCTCCAAGTGAGGACTAAACCTTTGAAGCCCTAACTGTACCTCTCCCAGTACCTGGGCAGAGGCAGGAATGTGGACTACAGCCGGCTAATGGCAGAGTTCTGCTCTATCTTGCAGCACAGAAGGCAAGAACTCCTCTTACGTGTTTCTTATTTGTTAGCAAAACAACAAATCTGGTTATACAGCAAGCGTTCTCACCATCCACGTGGCAAACATCTTTGATGTAGGAAAACAGGATGGTCATCAGGATGTCCAGGCGCTCTGCAAGTGGATGGGCCATTCTCTCAGCACTGGGAGAGACAACTTTGTTTCCTTTTCTGTCTTCATCTTCCTCCTGGTAGGTAAAATGGTACATGCAGCTTTTAAATACACAAATCACAGAGACACCAATTACAGGAAAAGTGAAACTAAATTTATCTTTCAGCAATGTGCTAAAGTTTCATCTTTTTTTTTTTAGCAAAGCAGTATTTCATTATACAGTATAAGCAAATTTTTGCACACTAAGCCAAGTACCATGAATTCTTTAACTAGCTTTATGGAACAGCTGCTTGTGTTTTTACATAATGAAATTGATTTGCTGGATGTTCAGTGGGTGTTTACATGAATGAAGTCAATACCTGAGAACACATTAATCATTTGTCAGCTGTTCAGGTTTCAAGAGCAGTGTGCAGTGCAGTAACAACAAAGCAATAATGAATTCCTATGTTTAGTTCATAGCCACCTCAGAAGTGAAAATTTTACCAAAAAAAAAAATTAATAGAATGAGATAGCCAACCATGTCAAAAAGTCCCTCCTCTGTAGATTTTTCCTCACTAGCACAGTTATTGGCAGTTTCTTCAGCATCTTCGATATCTTGCTGTGGAGTGCTAACCTACAGTTGCAAACAAGAAATTAGTTTCTATAAAACCATGACAATAATATGAAATCGGGTTTTTTGTTATTTATATAAAAGACATGACAACATGAGTGAGTTCTTGACTAGATTTTGTCCTTGACTAAATAAACATTTTAAAAGGGAATGATGTGCCATACAGATATGTACACTCCAAACTGCTTGAAACTTTACCTCCCCAACATAAGCTCTCCCCAGACTGTTACACAGTGAGGCAAAAAGCCCTGATCACTTACAGTGCTACCCCTCCTGCCTTTTTTAGGACTGTAATCCTTTTACTTCAAAGAGATGACACGACCAATCAAGCACACAAAGGGAAGCACATTCTCTGCACATTAGCGCCGATCACCACAAAACAGTTATTTGGATTCTGGCAGAGATTCCAGGCAGAGTGTAACAGTACACACCATACAGTTACCCTCAGGTGTGGGAACATCTTTATCCTGGGATTAGAGTGTAAATTTCGCTGGGTTTATACTCATGATCACAAGCATATTTTTTGTCGAGCCTAAAACTGAAGTGTATTTCATTTCCTACTCTGTGTATTTTACACTGACCTTCCATAAAAGGTAACACAGAATAAACTTACATCCAACTTCAACAGCTTTTCAATAATAAGCTCCAGAATTTGAAGCCTCAGAGTTGGAAGGTACACTGTAACTCGCAGCAGGTTATGGACATAACATTCCTATAACACAAAATTAATTGGTATCTACAATAATGTTAACAGAAAGTCAAGTTTCTGCAAAGGACTTCTGGAAAACAAGTTTCTTAATTTGCTATCTAAAGACCCAGAAATAGGTTTAAACAGACTGTTCAATCAAGAATAAGTTAATGTATAGACTAAACATTAACTTTCAGTAGTTAAGCTGTGTCACCATTAACTACTTAATCTGCTATTTCCATGCAAGTTTCCCCCAGTACCTCTAGATAGAATGCAAAGATTCTATAAGAAAAGGTATTCATTTTCCTAGGAGTTTATGTCTAAACTTTCTTTAGGAAAATGAAGCATATGCCTCACTGTATCTAGAACCAGCTATAGTAGATGCATCTTTATTTCAGATTATTATAATATACCAGCAACAATTCTAAATTGCACAGCTATGCCTCTTCAGTCATTCTGATTATAAATCAAGCACCTTAACAGACAAGTTTTGTGAGCATGCATGGGCCCACCCATGTGTACACAAATATGTACAAAAGACAACGTTGCAACTTTCATAAAGCAAAACTGTCAAGTCACTGCATAAAATCAGGTAAAGTGCCACATTTAAGTACCTCATAGTCTATTTGTGAATATGCATTATAACACAACCTTTAATTACATGAGCACATATGATTTTTCCACAGGCCATCTTGCTCATTTTTCCACAGGCTTGGTCAGTACATAAAAGGGACAGAGAAAGTTTAATGAGAAGGTATAAATTGGAAATATTTAACAACAAGGCATGGACCATATTTTATTACACTCCACTTGAGCTTTGCCCTGAAAACAGCTACGCATTTCTTCACATCTTGTTCCTCACCGAGCTGCTAAGTAAGTAAATAAATCTCTTAACACCATGTAAGAGCTATTATCCCCCCATTTTACAGATAGGGAGCTGGTGCTTAAAGTTATTTGGATTAAGACAACAACAACAAAAACATAAATTAAAAAGAAATGGCAAGATATATAAAGAACTTTGGGGATTTTTCAGCACTTGATGAGTTCGAAACACAGCTTCAACTGAACATAGCTGGAGGAGCGGGGCTTTGCCTTTCTGTAACATGAAGTGCCAACACAGCAAGTTGGAACAAGTAAATATAAAGATCAAACAAGAGTCATACCCTGTCAAAAGTTTCCAGCTTGTTTTTCAGCACACGAGCACTACACCAAAGCTGTAATAAAACGACTTAGGGCTTTACTCTGCTGGCAATTTGGATTTTGCCTGTAATGTCCATTGTCTCTTGTTTGCTTATCAAATCCCCTGTTCCTCTGACAAAGACTTTCCAGGTTTGATAACAAACGAGACAGGTCTCCTTACTACACAACCTGAGACTCCTCGTCAAAGAGCTCCGTGGTGTGCATTGATTAAGAAAGCAATCCTGTGGAAAAGATATGTGGTGATGTCATTAAAGATGAGCACAATGCTTATGCACAAGGAATTCAGAATGTTTGGACAGCTTTATACTAAACAGACACAACCCTATAGATGGTTATTATATATATAATCATTTTATATATAACAATACTCTTCAAAAATCTGCATTGACTGCCATCAAATCAGTTGTAATACTAAACAGAACATCTCTACCTTTAGAAAAACAGGTGAACAAATCAACAAAAATAGTCAAAGCTCTTACCAGAGTTCTTTCTGATTTATTAATGAAAGGAAAGAATTCCACAAGTATCGGCATGAGAAACTGTGGTGTCCTATAATTAATTACAAAACAAAAATCAGACCTAAAAGTTATAGGTTTGCAAATATTGAACTCCAGCACTCTAAAGACGTCCTGGAATAACCTTATTTCACAGGAACTTTATTTTAAGGTAAGCAATTGTATAAAAAGTAGTTTGGCAAGGATCACTGGACAGATAATAAGTGGCAAATTTTCACAATGACTTGTCAGAAGCCACTTCAAATATCACTACAGAATATAGAATACAGAAGCCACTATCAACACCACTTTTCCTACTTCCCATTTCTGTTAACAGGATCTTCAGCTGCTGATGCCTGACAGAAATTTCATAATGTTTGTATACAGCATTCTACCCATTAGTGAATACTAGGAAAAATCATGCAATAAAATGAAGCATTACACTTCCAATTAGGAGAGGAAAAAACCCACCAGTTCACAAGCTCTAAATCTGCAAGGAAAGGGCACACAAACCCAAGGGATTCTATACTTACGAAGGAACATATCTTGCAACAGTTTGCAATGCTCTGTGGCACGTATCGAAGTTTTCAGAAATGTCTAGAGAAAGAAAAAAGAATTCTTATGCACTTGGTTACAGAAAACTAAATCAGGAACCAGTAAAAACAGTTCATATCAACTACACAATGGAAAGATTCCCAAGGAAACTGCATTTGCCAAAATGTTATTTTGGGGGGGTGTACACTGAGGTAAATAAAATGGAAACCAAACAACTCCTAACTTTTCTTTGGCTTTGAAACAATCTAGGCCTAGGAATGTTTTCCTGTGCATTCTATTCCTACAGATACTGCACCAACAGGAATATTTTGAAAGTAATAAGGAGTGGGTCAGTACACCATTGATTTGAGTAAAAGAAAGTCTTTGACTTGGTAATTTAAAGATGTCTCTTGATGTTTTACTTGAACTCAGCTCAATTAGTTGTGTAAAAAAGGAGCAACATGCACTGTATACTTTTCTAGTAAAGGCACTACAGCAGCGCATATATAGATATATGTATGTCCTTTATACTTACTTTCATCATCATCATCAGAATCTGAAATATCCACATCATCTTCTCTGATGGTTATTCGAGCTAGCAAAAAATGAGAATATTATATCAAAATTGAATAGATCTTATAAGTAACAAATTCAATAGCCAACACACTGGACAACAGTCTCCACCAAGACTAAAGCATCAAAATTAGCCTAAAGACTTTCTTAAAAACTTCTATTTACAGAACCAGGAGGTTCTTGAGAACATCTGACATGACCCTCACTTCAGCTTTTGGTTTTTTAGTAGTAAAAATATTATACAGTTCATCCATTTCCAAGACATCTTCAGAACAGGACCTGTATTAACAACTAGAATATGTCTTCTAAAATCTAGGTACAGAAAACCATCTGTATCACAATCAACATGAAAAAACTCAACAACCCAATAATTAATTGTGTCATGGATTGTATTTATACAGAATTTATCTATCTAGGAATTGTGATGAGCAAACAAATAAGATTAACAGAGAAGTAACTTACGGGGGACAAACTGTGACACGATCATCCGGAGGCATGGCCTGAGATGGACAGTTTGTGCTGACACCAGATTGCCAAGAAAGCCCAGATATTCTTCCACTACCTCTCGGCTCCTTCTCAACCATGGCAGCTTCTAAAAGTAAGCAAAGATCAAGATGTCAAAAAGGGATGTTTTGAGAACTAAACTCTTAATCTTCCCATGTAGCAAACAGATATTTACCAGCAAAATGTTGACCAGTTGTTCAAGCTCTTTGGTCAAATATGCAACAGAAGCTCGAAATTCGTGCAGCCAATTAATGATCTGGGCATCCTTAAAATAAGCAGAAAAAAACAGGTAACTATTTCAATAAACAGTATTACCTATTAGCAGAAAACAACAAAATCCTTACAAGTCAAAGATTAAGACTGTAAATACAAATTGTTTTCACACTAACATAAAAGGAATTTCTTTGTGTCCTCACCAGTGAACGTTCTTGAATGCAGACTACATTCATACCAACTCCGAAACCAACAGCCTGCCTGGAAGGCTTCAGTCAGACTGAGCAAGGCACGAAACCTCATTCATACAGAACATAAAACAACTTAAAAGAAATGGCATTCTATCTTAATTTCCTTTTCTCTTTTGCTCTAGTTTAAGCAGAAGGGACATTCAAGTCTTTAAACAGCAAACGTGGTGAGTACAGAAGAGCCGTGAAATAATACTTCTGGGTATAATTACTAAATGCATATGTATGTTACTGCCTAATGAAACAAGATTTAGTGAGAACAGAAGGTAAAATTTGATGCAACTTAGAGGCTATGAAAGTCAGAAACCACAGTTAGATCTACAGAAGTGTCTCTACAAATCAAGCATCAGTGACCTAAAAAGATGGTATCTGGAACAAAGACAGACTCAAAGGGTACAGCAGAGTCAGTAAGCATGAGACACCAGTCATGAAGATCCTGCATATATGTATGTCTATAAATAGACAAATTTTTTCCATTTAGAGTTTTAATTCTGATGGTTTCTGTTAAAAAGCTGTTAAATACGATTAAATGTTTAAAGCAAAGGATTTGTGTAAGCACCAGAATGACTTGTCTAGTGATTACACTCAGACAGATAAACATTAAATCATCAGACCCCTGACTATCAAAGTCTTACCTTTATGTCTGGATCTGACAGCTGATGCTTTAACAGCTCAAAATCTGTGGTATCACCCTAGCAGGGGAAACAAAAATAAATAAATTACTTTCTTTTTTTTTTTAATTCAGTAAAAAAATACCAATTTCATCAATGTATCTGAACAACCAACTATTGCTGAACAGGTGCATCAAGAACACAAGAAAGCCAGCTCAGGAAGGCTGACGCAGCAGTAACAGGGTGCTGTCCCAGAAGACAAGCGAGGCTGCTGGCTCATTTTCAGCTGCTCTCCCTGCAGACACAGCTGGATCCCTGTGCACACTTTGGCATAAGCCAGGCTTTACATCCACCCAGCCACTCGGATTGACTCACGGGGGAAATCTTCTCGCTCGCACAGCAATAGCGCCTGGCACAAGCCTACAACGCTCAGCCGCCTTCAGCTTTTTTTTCCCTAAGCCTTCAGACACGGTCTTGCGTAAGGCGAAACGAGTCTTCTCACGGAATGCCCCCAGGAACCAGCAGCCCGGACGCAGCGCAGGCCCCCGAGAAGCAGCAGTCACCTTTTCGTACTTGAGCAGGATCTCGGTCAGGGTCCCCCCGAACCGCACCGTCTTCCTGGGCGGGGAGCTGATGAACTCGTCCGCTCCCAGCATGGTCACGGCGCCTGCGGGGAGGGGAAGAAGCCGCGTGAGCGCCGCTCGGAGGCCCGGGGCGCCCCTCGGGCCCCTCCTCAGCAGGGAGAGCCGCAGCAGCCGCTCTCCCGCTCCACAGGGTCCCCCTCGCCGTCCCCACTTGCCTTGCGGTGGCGGCTGCGTCCCCGCTACCGGGGCCCG
>VZTF01001826.1:1016016-1049972 GCA_013397755.1 Cnemophilus loriae
GTGTCCCCGCGGCCCTTGGGCGCCGACAGCCCCACGTCGTCCCGCAGCTCGTCGGGCGGCACCTCCAGGTTGCCCGCGTACCAGAACACCCACCAGATGAGGCTGAGGAAGATGCCGATGCCGCCCGCGTAGATNGCACCTGAGGGGAGGTGAGGGCGGCGCCCACCTGAGGGCAGGGCCGGGCCGCGCCCTCCCACCGGCGGGCAGGTGAAGGACACGCCCCCGCACCTCAGGGGACGCCCGCGCCGCGCCTTTGCCCCCCGCAGCTGCGCGCAGGGGAAGACGGGCACACGCCGCCCTCACCGGCCCCGCCGAGCCCCCCGAGCGCCGCGGTGGGGCTCGCAGGCTGATCGGTAGCGACCGATGGCA
Organism: Cnemophilus loriae; assembly: GCA_013397755.1. NCBI lineage: Eukaryota > Metazoa > Chordata > Aves > Passeriformes > Corvidae > Cnemophilus > Cnemophilus loriae. The sequence continues at coordinate 1,016,386 of VZTF01001826.1, forward strand.
TCTGGGAGCTGAGGCCTCCTTGGGAGTGATGCTCACTGCCGCTGCCGTGCGCAGGTGAGGCGGACACGGCTGGGCCCGCTCAGCTGGTCCAGCTGGGGCAGTGCCACCTCAGCCACCCTAGAAGGGAGGCACTTCGAGGGGTCCCCACATGAACATCCACTTTATTATCTCCACACTTGAAAGGGGAGGCAGCTGGTCGCAGACCGCAGAGATGTGCAAGGCACTTACGATGTGCATCTGCAAATGCACATTGACTCCTTTAACTGTGCTTGAGAAGGCTTAAAAAGAGCAGTTGGAATACAAGTTCAGGCTGACAAACAGGACACGAGTTGTCAATGCAAGGATGTAATATTCAGTAAGTAAAACAGTTATGTAAGAGGCAAGACACGTATTTCAGTTCACCCTTGTGTTCGTTAATGATCTGGTGCATATCTTTTTACACTCCCAAGTCCTCAAGCACAAGAACTGTATTTAGATGTAGGATCTCCCATACCTGCTCTCACAAGGGCCTTATATCTAACACCTTATTTAATGATGGGTAAGCCACTGTTCCAGTAACTAGAAATATCAAGCCAACAGGAACTATGACCAGGCCTAATAGCATAGGAGCCTTCCACATTTTTGTGGAAGTACAGCGTGCCAAGAATGATGCTGCTGAGGACGACTACTCCAGTGACAGTGAGTGCTCTTGGTTTACTGGAATTACAGACTCAGTTCCTATCACAGCATTTGGTTCACAAAATAGCTGAAAAGTTACAAAAAGTCAGAGTTGGAAAAAAACTAAAAAAAGCTGACACCATAGATCAAGCAGAATATTTTCACATTCATTAGTATTTACCACATTTTATTTAGCATCCACTTTCTTTCTAGGTAGCCAGTGTTGATATGAGGATGCCCTAAAAAGGAGATGTGATAGGGTTTTTTGAATGACAAATTAGGCTGGTTATATCGTGTTGATTAATCTTGTCTTACTACCTTTTTCCTATTTGGAGTTTTTACTACTAGGACTTTTCAACACAAATCTGCCTTGTATTCTCACTCTGTGAAGAACAGACAAGTGATCGTACAGAGAAGAATTGGGCAGTTCTGTAAAATTTCAAACATATCACCTTTCAGTCCTGAACTATGCATTTTTCATGCCTTTACAGGACGAGTTCACTTGGCTGGCACAACTGGAATTCACACAGCCTTTGGCTTTTTTCAGATAGAAGAACAACAGTTCTGTGACCATCATGCAGGAACACTCTCCACTGTTCTTGTAGCAGAAATAAAGCCCAAAACTGAAGGTAAGATTTTGCTTGATGTTGTAAAGTATACATAAAGAACAATTGTCTTGTGCCTTTTTAACTCAAAAATACCCTATGTAAAAACAGCTAAAAATTACAATGTCTGGCTTGGTACCAGGCTGCCAACTTAAATATCTCCAGTAAGACCAAGAGCTGTCAGCCTGTCTTTATCATATTGAACAATTCTTTAAAAAATGGCAGCAGCTATTTCACCTTTAAAAGCACGTGCAGATTGCTGCTCTTGGCATGCATGCTTCTTGCTTCAGAACGACGGAATTTATTAAAATATTTCTCAGCCTTTTTTCCCTGGGATGACCTCCTCTCTGTCCTCTGACACTTGGAAAAATTTGAGTGTTTTCGGTTTGGGCCAGGAAAAGATAAAAGGTGATGAGGCCATTAAGACAGTGAGTTTATTTGTACCAGCTTTGAAATTAGAAGGAAACCAGTGAATCATTACAGATCTTGGTGAAAAAAAGCTCTTGGGATCAGATTTCTTAAGAAGGTATTTTACTTAATCAATAAACTTGTTTACTGAAAATACACCATGCAATGATATAAAATGTGTTACAACACACAACGTTCACGCCGACTGCGGCACGCGCACCTTTTTGGGTGCCCGCTGCGGTGGTTTTGAAGACTTCCTGGCTGACTGTATTGACTTGCCAGCTTTGGGTGTTGTAAAAGACTTCGCTTCAGGTTTTTTTGGAGTCTTTTTCACATCTTTTTCTTTTATTGCTTCCTTTGGCTTGCTGACCTGCTTGGCTTTTTTCTCTTTTGATGACGTCTGCAAGTCTGCACACTCTTCTGTAACCTCAGGTTTTGATTTTGGAGTCTCCACAACTAGAGATTGTTTCTTCCTCTTACCGAGGAGTGTTTTGGTTTTCTTGCCTGAATTGTCACCTTTTTCTGGACTGGGTTCCGTTTTCTGTATTTAACACAAACAAAAAAATCACCATTCCACCCAAGAAATGTATTTTCCACCCTAGAAAATGTATTTTTCCTGTTTTTCAGGAAGAAGGATCAGTGAAAACCATTACAAATACTTTCAGCTGAACTGCACCCTAGTCTACTTGAAGTGTACTAACACATGCTGTTGCCTAATGAGCAATGAACAATTTCAACAGTTCAAAATCTTTAGTTTCAACTGAAATGCAAGTTTCTCAATATTATTAAACAATTACCTTCAGGTCAGCTGAGCTCGGTGTTTGTATAGGCACCAGTTGTGGAATTTCTTCATCATCCTGATCACCTGGTTCTTGGACTATTTCTGCTTTCTCTTTTATCACAGGCTCCTGCGTAGCAGCAGCAGCTTTACTTTCTGTTGTCACAGTGACTTGACTTGACTTCAGTTTTTTAGCTGTCTTCTTCGCTTTCTTGGGTTTTGCCTTCTAGAATTAATCAGAAGTACATCTCAGACAAATCCTCATACCATTTCTAAACGTATAATAATTGTTTTGATGTGGTTAAAAATTAGACGGTGTAGCAACATTAAAGACCCTTGTCCAATAGACCTGGACTAATCAGCCATATGTAAAATATGAAAAAATGCCCTGCATGCAGAAGGTTATTATAAATAACTCACGACTATAGCAATGTCAAGATTGCAGCCTCTAAGTTGAATATTCATGGTCCAAATTCATTTCAGATAAATGAACATAAGCAGAACTCAGTACAAAGGAATAGCCAATTATTATTTTTCAACAAGTATAAGCTCCCCCTATATATATAAATATATGAACTTGAGAATTATTCAGATGCCACTGATTAACCAGCAAATAACAGGTGCATAATCTGAATCCACATATATGTTAATTAGTGTATTTTCAGAAGGCAAATATGGAAAAACGATACAAGCAAAGTTCTAAGAATGAATCTCAGCTCCCTTCAGTTTACATCTAGAAACACTTTATTTATTTCCAGTTTGCTTTAAAACCTGTAAGGGAGTTTCTGTATTTTTATTATTATTACTGAGTATTTGAAGCACTGAGGCAGGAGTGGCTGACCAGTTTTTGCCACAAAAGCCTGGGATTAGTTGCTAATACATTTAAACTCAACACTACAATGCACAGAAGGAAGACAAAGAACTGCACCAATTTAATTTATGCAAAGTTTAAAGAAATTTGATTTACCTTTACTTTATTTTTCTTGAGAGATGGCTGTTTGTCAAGCTCATCCAGATTGGAGATATTTGCAGTAAATATTGGAAGTGCAACCGATTTAAGTGTTTTGAGGTGAAGAATTTTTACGTTTTTCCATTTCTGCGAAAACAAAACCAGTATATTATGTAAAAATAAGGCTGAACTATGAACCTATTTGTCTGTAACGCCGTCAGTCAGCAGTACCTTTGGTAACTTGTCATCAATCACTTTTGCTGCTGCAATGATGTTCTCAAGTATCTCATCCACTTTCATCCCAGTGTGACCTATGCGTGTTGTACTGAAAGAAGAGAAGGATAATATCTATATGTGGGCAAATAAACTTATTTCAAGTTACTTGATTAGTTTCGGCACACCCAGAAATGCAAAATGCTCACTTATCTGCAATTATCTTAACGTTCATAAAGGATGGATGGCTATTGCAGAAATCTTTTGTGATAAGTTAGAATAGATTCACCTGTATTCATCTTTCCATATTTGGATATGCAACTTCTGCTTTACATTACAAAGCATTACTACCAATTCAGATCCTTTTAGATACTAAATACATGAAAAAAATCTTATTAGAATACAGTATTTTGGAAATAGAAAAATATTATTAAATTAGATTAAAACTAAGATAGTACATGCTCTTTGACAATGACAGGTGCCTAGAAATTCCTTAGGTAAAATGAAAAAGAGACAAAGACCCCCAACTTAGCAGTAAAACTTAAGTAGAACTACTAATTTAATTATACAGGTTAAGGCTCAAAACGTCCCCTATTTGGAATGGTGACCCTTAACATCTTTTATTCACATAATAAAGGAATAAAAATAACTCACTTAAAACTCCTACAGTTAAGGCAGAACCATCCTTCAAGTGATGTATTAATCTATTTGTACTTACTAACAGCACCCTTTGTTGTTAACTGGGAGTGTAGTCCCTTGGATATGTTTTTCTAGTTCCTTGGCAAGATCTTTGGCTTTCAGGTTTACAGATAAAGGTGCCCTAAAACAGAAAGGGAGAGGAGTGAAAAAAGGAAATAATCAGAAAACCCAAACCAAAACCAATCCCCCCATTACTAAGAAGAATCTGATCTTAAAAAATATAATGCAAAAATGGATTTACAAAGTCTGAAGACCTACTTTTTCTTTTCATAGAAGTGTTTTCCTAGATGTGAGGGCAAAAGCCTTCTAATTCGGTCATCAGACAGAAAGAGATCGAATCTGTTCAGGAGGCGCCGCTTTGCTTCGAACATTTTATACTCCTTTTTGAGGGTTTTGTACGAGATGATCTGCAATGCAAGCACCAGTTTAGTCCCCGCTGCTGAAAATGCAACCTGAAATGCTTCTCAGAACTGCACAGATTGAAGTTGCATAACTGATAGTCTATCACAGTGCATTATTTTAGAATGCTGAAGACAATCAAAAAGTATCCATTTCCTACTGTTTTAAGGACAATTAGACAATATGGATCTCTTGCATAGTAACTGCACATCACCAAACAGAACCTGAGTACATGGATAACATCTAAATCAAGGTTAAATATAACAAGTTGTTTTATAGTTTTATTGCTGGTGGCATAAACAATCCAATCCAGCTGCAAAGGGCTCAAATATTCAAACATTGTGAGTTTTTTCAGTTGGTTATTCAAACTAAATATCGAACACTTATCTAGAAATTGTATCTGATTACTAAAACTCCTGTTTCAAACTGAAGAAATTATTGAGTAAACTTTGCATTTTAGAAACACCACAGTTTGAGTAGTCAGAAAAATCTTGCTAGAGAACGTGAATGAGACTTAGAATATTAAACAGCAGAAAAGAACAACTACTTGTACTCTTTCTGAAAGAAAATGACGGTACTGTATTATATCATCAAGGACCTCTCTTACCTGGCTAATACTTCTGATCCCATTCTGGAGTAAAAGTTTCTTGTACAGATTTTCAGTCTGTTCTGCTGATAAATTTGGTTCATCCTTTGTGAACAGGCAAACCTCAGTTGTTTCTGGTCGAATGCCATGGGGCAGTGGTCTACAATGAGAATATGAGATGCATAAAGAATGTCTAATAAGAGAAAGAAGTCCTCCCCAGAATTAGGACTACACTAAGAGATCAGGGCTCTTTAAGAACACAGAGAAGTGCCTGTATTTAGACTCTGTTAACTACTAAATATTCTCAGTGGAACCTATACTCGATAAGCATACAGAACTATAAAAGTGAAACCACGGAACACCACGGCTCCGGTCAGGTACAAGGCAGACTCCTCTGTCCTGCCAGCAGCCTTTACCTCCCAGGAGGAGGACCCTCTATGCTCCTCCCTTCATGTCATGGCTGCATCCAGTCATTAGACAAAACTTTGTAACACCGTGGCCCTGATAAATGGATGTAAACTTTCTCAATACAGCACAGTTACAGTTTAAAAGGAGACTTCTAATTCATATTCGGGTTTGGTTATCACAAGAAAGAAGTCTTACTAATGATTTGGTGGGTCAAGACAAAGAAGTTGATCTATTTTCTCAAGCTTAAGGACTGAAAGGTACATACTCTGTAACTGGAAACCCACAGAATCAGTGTTCTCCGTGCAAAAAGCTGGCACAGCCCAGCTTCCATTTATACCAAAAGTAGGGATAAAGCAGTGTTCTGACCCGGCAGCTCTTAGTCACGGCATGGGAGCTCCCATGACAGGGCCGTGGCAGTCAAATTCCTTACGCTCAGAATCTGCAAAGTGCTCTTTTCCAAGCCAAAGGACACGAGCAACCCCTGTAACCACGCGGCCGGGTATCAATGTCTCACATTCTGATGACTTTTGCCACCTGCGGGACCTTCCACACAGTCACCAGGAGATGGACGCTCTCGCTCTCGTTGAGGAGCAGCGTGTCTCCCTTGGCCTTCCTTCTGGCGAAAGCCACGAGAGCCTCCACCGCCTTCTTCACCTGAAACGGCACCACAGCGGCAGCAGCCGCAGGTCAAGCCCGGCCCGGCCGCGCTCCCGCCCGGCCGGCTCCCCGGAGCGCCGGGCACGCCCCAGGAGTGGCCGGCCGGCTTTCCGCAGTACCTGGGCACGGTCCAGGAGTGGCCGGCCGGCTCCCCGCAGTACCTGGGCACGGTCCAGGTGCTCCTTCCCCCTCGCCATGGTGCGACCGGTGCCACGTGCGGCCCCGCGCCTGCGTGCGCGCCGCTTTCCGGGGCACGGCGGGGCCCGTCCGGGGCGGGGCGAGGCGAGCGCGGAGGGGCGGGGGAGGCCGGAGGAAGCCGCAGGGGAGGGTGCCGGTGCCGGTGCCGGTGCCCGTGCCCGATCTCGCGGTGGCAGCGGTGCTTTCCGCTCCTGCGCTCGGCAGCAGTTGCGGACGGGGCGCGGTTATACGCTGCGTGTGCGGGATGTGGCGGGGCCGTCCTGTCCTCGCAGGCAGCTTTGCCCCAGCAGGGTCACGGGATAACCGGGCTTGGAGCAGAGCGCCGGAGGCCGTCAGTCCATCCCGCTTCGGCACCAGGGCCAGCCGGAGGTTAGGCCAGGTTGCTCAGGGCCGTATCCACCTCACGGTGCAAAAGGTTTTGTCGTACTCGTTTTATTGATGGTGCTCTCCTGGTCCAACCCCGGCTGCTGCTGGCCCCCTTTGTGTCCAGAGGTGGCTCGTGTTTAGCGTGCTGTGCCCCTGGCGCTTTCCAGCAGAGCTGTTCCCCACCCAGTCCTTCTCCAACCTGTGTTGCCGCAAGGGGCTGCTTCTTCCCAAATGCAGGTTTGCATTTGCCTTTGTTGAGTATTGACAGGCTTGTGTTGCCAAATCTTTCCATCTGTCCGGGTCCCGCTGTTCATGAGGGTAATGATTGGTCCCAAGTTTGATGCTCCCTGCAAACTTGATGTGACCATGCTTCAGGTCACTGATAGAGATATTAAATAGAACATGTCCCAGGGTAAATCCCAGCAGTAATCCATTTGTTACTGGCCTTCAGGTGGAGTACAGGCCAGCCCTCCAAGCCCTGTTACCCAAACAGTGGTTACCTGTCTAGTTGGCCGGCCACCCACCACACCATCATGTTCAGGAAGAATTGAGCGTTGGCTTCAAATTTCTTCTTTGAAGACTATCCCTGAATTTACTTTCTGTATGACTGTCCTTTTGCACCAAAGTGCTGTCATAAGCTCCCTGTTTAGCCAGGCCGGTATCCTGATAGATCTACTTGTTTTGCTGAGTATCAGGATGAACTGTTTGTATGATTGGAGGAGGTTGTCCTTAAAGACCTGCTGCCAGCTTTCCTGAGCTCCTTTGCCCTTCAGAGCTGCCTCTCATGGGATCCTGCCCACTGGTTCTCAGAATAAACCAGAGTTTGTCTCGTGGAGTCCAGGGACTGTATTCTGCTGTTCATTTTCCTCATACACTCTGTCTTGAACACGGCTGTTTCCAGGTCACTACTATTGGGGCAACCACTGATTATCACGTCAAACCATTTCTTCCTCATGTGTGACTAATAAAGGCAGAACTACTGCATCTCCTGTTCAGTTTAGAAATGCATTGACTGACTACATGGAAGTAGCTTAATTGTGGAATGCTTATTCCATTGAGTTCCATGCTGGATAAATACATTGTTCTGAGATAAAATCTAGCCTGGAATTATTTTGGTCTCATTCTCACAGTGCTGTGTGTGCCCTGGCAGCTTTGGGTTGTCTGCACTCATCACACAGGTAAGCTGCTATCTGGATAACACAGCTATGCATAATCAGGGCTTAAATATGCATGAAATTAGGACTCTCAGTCATTCATTCTTCTCTAGATATTTTTTCCTGCTTTTTGCCTTTCTATTTATGGTTTTATTCCTTCTCATCAGATGTCTTCCAGCAAAATTTGGTGCTCCATCAGTGTGGCTGGTGCAAAGAGAAACTAAAATACCCTAGTTTCTTGACAAGCTGCTTAATGTAGTGGTTTATATTTTCTTTCTGCTGTTAGCATTCTTGGAGCAATAGTAGAATAGTTGATGGCATCAAGACTTGTCCAGACTTAGGAAACAACTATAGGGACATACACTGATTTTAAAGAGTGAAAAAAAAATCCTGGAAAATGGAAGTTTTCTTTTCCTATTGTGTTATTTGAACAAAAAAACCAAACCAAACAAACAAACAAAGAAACTGGCTAAGAAAAAGAAAAGCTGTCCTTTGTTGCCTTGTTGTATGAAGTACTGATTAGAGAAATTACTGAACGTGAGGAACACACAGGGTAGCCAAAGAGGGCAGACTCATTAAAACCTTTTCAGTACTACTGGAATTTCTGCATGTGATACTAGCTATGGTGCTGTATATTCTGATAATTGTATTAGCCTTGCTTCTATCTTTGCACATTTTAGGGCAGCTGTATTTTAATAAAACATCAACGTATTAGTGTGACATGTTAAAACAAAATAGAAAAAGTCAGATGACTGGAACATCTCTCTGAAAATGAGCCAGGCTAGTCTTGTAAGATATGATTGAACAGCATGTTTGAAGACTGACTTTACTGGGTCAGTATAGCATTAATAGGATAAAACTAAAGGGACTATTATTAATGACTCAAATTTGAATTTTTCACGTCAGTCTCATCCAAGTACATTTTTCTGAACAATTTCAGGTCTGACATGACTCAATTTTACTAGATGTGGTTTAACTGACTTAGTCTAACCATTTTCTCTTGAAAGGTACTTGGCGTAGGTAACAGAGCTGTCTTGGAAAAATTAAGTTAATCTGTGAATAAGAAGTATTTCAGCTTAATACAGCATGCAGTGAATATAAAATATAAACGAGTGCACTTTTAATTTAGCAATGTCATAAATTTACAGTTACTCCTACAAGGAAATTTGGTTTGTTACTTTGATTGGAGTTATTGCTGTACACTGTCCTGCTGTAGCTCTCAATTTAACTTTTTGGATCATGAAAGTATGTATTGTTCTTTAAGTCATTTGTGTCATTTATTTAAATGCTAAGATTGAAAATAATTGCAAGACGTTCTACCTCATTACTTGTTTAAGAAGATGTTTCCTTATATGCCTAATTTTATACTTTCACATAGCAAAAGGGATGTACAAGTAGCAGTTGTTTCTGCTCTAAAGAGATCTTTGAGGTTTAAGATTATTCAAGTTCCAGTTCCCCTCTTGTGTTCCTCCAGACTATTTGATGGCAATGCCAAAATCCCAGGTCTCTGTAAGTGCCCTTCTTGCAACAAAACCAGCACAAAGAATGTGCAGATTAAAACAGGACTAAGAAGTGCCTTACAAGAGAGCTCAGAAAAGAATCTTCCCCCTAGACCCAGTGTTCAAGCACTGTTTTCTTTAGACTGTGTTTCTTTGCAATCCTAGTCAGCCTCCAGTCTAACCTGACTCAGACACGAGGCTTTGGTGCAAGTCACTCACATACACCAAGAGGGCTGTTCCAAAGGGCAGAGCCCCTGGCACTGGACAAAGCTGCAAAGCTTTCTTGTTATAATGCTTTGCCTCACATCCCTTCTAGGGGGTTAACAGATGGAACACTGTCTCAAGTACCTTCTTCTCACCTAACAGTTAATCTATCATGTCTGTTATTACTCTTATTCAGAAGTATGTGGACTTTTTTGGGCGCATGGAACTGACAGGAGATGTAGAAAAATTTACATTGAAAGTTGATACTTTTCAGGAAGGAAAGCCAATGAAAGGATATGGATTATCAAAAGTTATATATACACAGACAACAGATTTTGGGTTTGTTAGCATAAATTTACATTTTATATTAAGACTAGAATCCTTTCCAATATTTCTTCAGAGGAAAAGTAGTATCTTGTCAGGTTTATAGTGCGATAAAATAAACACAAGGAAAGAAACAGGTTCACAATATAAAATCTTCAGTAGTAACTCCAGTTTTGTTGGTATATTTTTCTGTACCAAATCCTCTATAGGGTATACAAAAACAGCAGAATAAGTAAGAGCCTTTAAGTACCAGTTCAGGAAGAAAACAGTCTTGTCTGGAGTACACGTCATCTGCTTTAACAGCGTCAGTTCAGCAGTCTGCGGTACGAACCGAAAAGGCAGAGGAATACAGATCAAATACCCGGGACATTGAAACAGTATTGTTTTCTTAGGTAATAGTCAGTAATAAACACTTATAAAAACACATTTCTCATCATTAACATAATTTTTAATATATGGACTGGTGCCATAAGTAGTCTAAAATAGAGGTTCTTCATTGAGCAATTTTCACTGGGCTTTTTATGCCACTGAAAAAAATCTGTAGAGGGGCATAAAAATCATGACCAGCAAATATCTCTGTGGATAAACCTCCTTAAAGCAGCTATTTTTCTTACAACACTATTACACCATCATCAAAAGCTTGCTGTTCAGGAATACAATTTACTACCAGGGTAAGTGTCTCAGGAAACTGGTGTCATCACATTTGTGGATCAGTTCCTGATCGTCTGCTAAGATGACCAAGGTAGCTGGAATGGTTTCATGTAGACAGTTGATGGCAATGTTACTCAACTGATTGCTGTACCCTTTCCTCCAGCTGCTGTTCTTTATTTGCTGTAGCTTGCAGAAACAAAGAATTATTTTCCTGTTGCCAAACAGTAATGCTGCACATTCATATTTTTTTTTGCATTTAGTATTTGTTACATTACCAAGGTTTTTGGTTCAAGGACATACAAGGTCTTAATTTATAGAATAATAACTTACATTTTTATGTTACATCATGGCTAAACACTTAAGCCATATCTACACTACGAACTTTGGCCGACAATCAGAGAAAAAGGTGTGATCCTCATCAGTACCACACTGCAAATGCCGTTATACTGAGTCAAAAAACAAACCCCAATCTCTCCTTTCTGCAGAAACATGCTCAGTTTTGCTGGTATGAGTTAAAGCTGCCCCAGGACCCAGGACAACCCTGCCAGTATCCCATGCAAGCACAGTTACCCCAGCAGTGCTCCTAGGGGTGCTGTATCTTCAATCCAACTTTTATTTCCTCTTTTTTTCCCCCCTTCCTTTCAACTGTTGTGGTTGCACAGCTCCTTTATTTTTGTTTCATCTTCAAAGCAGCATACCACATTTTCACAAAAGGAAGTATTCAAAATGGTCATTTAAAAAAGTTTATTACATCAGTGAATCAGCAAATAGTATTTATTTCCAACAAAGCCACATTATCTTTTTGTCTTCTTTCATCTAGATTTAGCTGTATTTAATAGTAGCAAAAATGGGACTATAAAATGTAGAATGGAGATGAAATGAAAAAGTTGAGATGTAATCTGAAGACTATTCAAATACAACGTACTTCCAGCTCTTCTACTCAAAATGCAGCCAATTTGTGTAGATTTATGCCTTGCATTTTCATGTATTTGCTATAGAATGCAAATATTTTATACCCAAATAAAAACCTCCTACAGGATAGGAATATCTGTAATTGCATCATGTGGATTCTGTTAATGAATTTGTAATAATACAGCCTCTCCTTTTAAAGACAAGGTGACATTAACTGGAATTATGGAAATGGTAATCAAATGCACTAGATGGGATGAATAATGGAAATACTCAGACTTTCTATCTACTGATATTCCAACCCACCAGATGATTATTCAGTTGAATAGTAAATACTCAGTCCAGCCTCAAAATAATGAAGTTTTAAAATCCCACATTAAGTTTGCTCAACAGTGGAAAACTGATGCTGGAGCATCGTGTAGTCTTCAGATGCATTTCAATGCCTTAAAAAAAGAGTTTTAAAGGACCTAACAATTTAGGAATCGAACTGTAAGTATTCTCCAATAAAGCAAATTTCAAATCCATGAGCTTACTTCAAGAAAGCAGTCAGATATCTGGAAATCTTGTCAGTCCAGAATCCGTACAAGACAGTAAGTTTCTTTGGCTTTTAATTTCTTCATTAGTTTAAGATCCAAGGAACTGTGGGTTTTGTTCACTTGGTAGAAAAAAAAAAGTTACTTTTTAAACCCTGATTTACCAAGAAAATAAAAGCCCAGAGGTTTGCAGACATAATAAAATTTATTTAAATTCCATGCATTACGGTAGCTACAAGTGTAGTCATATGAAACTGAAGGACAATAACTTCTTCTGTCCATACAATGTAGCTGTAAGTGAAATGAATGGGAGTTCCACAGTTACAAAGAAACAAACAAAACAAACAAACAAAAAAAAAATCCCAAAAAAGGTAAATCTGTTTCAGTTTTGAATTTCAATTCAGATACAGTCACTAGACTGTAAACTTTTGGGGGAGAAGATGGGCTCACCAATTTTACAGCTGAGAATATTTAGTTTAAGATATTCTGAAGAAGCTCAGAAGATACCTTTTAATAATTACTACTAATACTCTGGGAAATGAAAAAAATCCCTTAGCCTTCATCCTAATTGTTAGAATCAGGACAGCAATTGCAGACAGTCCATTTTCAAAGTGCAGCTAAATAGGGTTTTATTATGCAGCTCCTTCAAGTTGTACTGAGTAAGCTTTACTTTGAACCAGTTTTGCTTTAATTTCTCAAGAAAAACTTCACTGGTCCTCATAAGCTTACACTGCTTTTTGATATGCAAAAATTTACAGACTGTGCTTGATTCTGACCCTCCCATATTTCACTATGTGCAAACTCTTAGGGATTTAAATAGTCTTTCTCCCTCTCAGTTCAGACTGATCTTTAAAACAGCAAGGATTATCCAGCCCTCTAAATTAAAGACAGGGTGAACTGAGTAATTTATGTAACTGGCACTTTTTAATTGGCCCAGTTCTCCCACAAAATGTAGCTCTTATAAATACTAATAGGCACTATTGCCACAGATTCTCTTATTTTTGCAAGTTTCACTGATTTACTGGTTGTTAGCATTTTCTGCAGTTAAGAATTTAATAATGCTGAATTTTTATGAAGACACAATATGTAGTTCTAGCCTTCAAAATTGACTTACTGTGTCTAGTAATGATGTTAAGTCAACCTAAATTTGCTGACGATATTAACAAATGTAAAGCTAATGAAGGTGCCACATTTGCATGAATGTTTTTTAATTTTCAGAATGCATTCAAGAAAGGGAAGGGGCAAACCTAATTATTTTAATACAAACTTGGTTGAGTGCCCAATTGCCTCATTTAAAACTGTGTGTGTGGGGAGGCTGAGGAGTTTAGAAAAGTCCAAGTAACCAAATATCTGGGTTACTGGGAAGTTAAAAAGCTAATGCAACTGTGTTACATCCGGATAAAAAACATTATTCAAAAGCAATTCCAATACCGAAAAAGATTTCAAATTGAATAGTTTATTAACATGGTAGTCATCTTTGTAACATGTGCACACACACTCGCACACTCTGAATGATCTGCCTGGAAAAAAGAGGTCTTAATATATATGCTGGGGGAAATTAAACATTAAAAATCCTTTAGATTTTCATAATTATAGGCAATTATGTCCACATCACTTACAAAGCTATTGCCGAATCTTTCCAAGGAAGCAGAATTTGGGAGAAAAAAAAAATTCTTTTGGGAAAATTCAACAGTGGCATAGCAGAGCTCTCAATATGAGAAAGCTGACATAATGTGGACCTTTGCTGTGAAATTTGTCTTTGCAAAATATGGGGAGAAGTTTATCAATGGGCAGAAAATAAGACGGCGGTGTGAAGTAGGCTTTTGCTGAGTCGATTTTCCTCACAGTATTGTGCGGGGTCATTGAGAAAAATGCTTAGTCCTTCTCTGGAACCAGTTTCAGAACTTTTCCAATTGCAATGGTCTTACCTAAACCAAGGAGACAAACAGCAGAGTTACATTTACTGTGAAAGGAATGTAGAAGTCTCCAAGAACATGAAAACTTTCCCTAAAATACAGGCTCTTAAGTATTAGAAATCATAGAGAATAAATTGTTATGTTGTAGCATCAGTGTATTTTAAAAGCACAATAAAATCTTAAAAATAGTAAGCCTGCTATTCTGACAGCAAAGAACACAATGTGGATTGTGGAAACCCTGCCTGTACACTCATCTGCGGAGAAGGCAAGGCAGAATCACTACCGGATCCGTTTACTGGTTTTCAAATAATTTATTTTAAATGCATCCCACAAATCTGTGAGTTTTATCAGGGTGTGCATGAGTTAAAGCCCAACATACAACTCCCCTGGTATTTTCTAACTTTAAATAGCAAAACTATGATATTCATATTGTAGATGGACGTTCCTGGACACATTAAAAAAGCACTGCTGGTTATTTTTCAAATCCAGTCTTTTGTTTCACAACGCACATTTCTGTACATTATTCAAATAAAACTGGCTCTCTGTTACTAGCAAGAACTCTGCACAATGACAACAATTTGCTTAGATTTACTTTTCCATTGTCACCCAGAGAGTGATTTCCACTAGACACCAGCATTTTAATACCTCACTGCCATGCATGAGCTCCGAGTTCAAGTAAGTTTCTGCAGCAGTCAGTAACTGCTGCTGAAGCAGCCTTACCCTCATCCCTTAAGGTGAAGCGACCCATCTGAGGGAAATCTTTGAATGTCTCAAGGCAGATCGTTCCTGCTGTCCTTAAACGGGCGATGCAGACTTGATCTTGTTTCACAAAACGGGGCCGTGTCTTACTTTTTTCTCCTGTCTTTTTGTCTACCAAGCAGATTAAGGCCTGTATAAGAAAAAAATTAATAGCTGTGAGTGCTAAAATAAGGGTTTTTTTTCTTTACAAACAAACAATTGGTCTAAGAAAGAATATACTTACAAACAAATATATGAAAAAACTTGCATGCTTTATTCTGTCATGATTTGCACCACTTTTCAGAAGGCTTATGCTAACAGTTACAGCCATTTTTGTTTGTTAGGGCACTGACCAAGAATTCCATTCAAGGCTGGAGCTTTGTTGCATTAGTTGCTCTACAGATGTACGACATGACAGCACTCTTCATCCCAACAACTGGATTGTTTATATTCACATCACAACTTAAAATGACACTTACTGTTATCTCAACTTCTTCAATACAGGTGTGGATGTGCAGCACTGCATTATAACCTGGGCAGATAATGGATTTGTGCTCAATTATCACTATCTGTAAAACAATTCAAAATAAGTGCATTTTTCCTAATTTCGGTTATAAAAGAACAGAGAATAATCAATGCAGAACTATATTAAAAAGTCTATTGAACAATATACACACAAATTTTTGTCAAAGAGCCAAAATTTATAAGGCACTAACTTGTTTAAAATATGAAAGTAAAAAACTGAAGAACTGGCCTGATGAGGTCTTGCTTTCACCATTTTAAGAATCTAAAACTTCATTGAGAAGTTACATTCAAAACAACTGATATTTTAAAAACTCAAATTAAGTACATATCTTACTGCCAGTTTAGAGATACGGCAGTGAGTAAGAAATCTGAACTGAAACTTCAAACTACTGAAGTTTTAGATTTGGTGAAACATAATATTTCCACGGTTTTTACCCCTCTATACAGCAATTAAATGTCATTATTCTACCTGGGCATCAAACGTGCGTCCAGAATGACAAAGGTTGTTGAGATCACAGAGAATAAATCCTGGAAGGATCTCTTCCTCTTCAATTCCCTTCAGTCTGATCTTTAGATTTTCACCTGGGGCTACTGAGTCAGTTTCTACATCATCAGAAAGGATTCCAAGAACTTCCACATTGTGCTTAAAGAAAACAAATACGTAGTTTTGCATTGTGAATATTTTAGGCTGGTACAAAAGAATTGTAATATAACAGTATTTCAATAAATAATTCCCTAACAGTTTAAATTAATTGTATTTGGTTCTGTCAAGCTTCAGAACATTTAAAATATCTGAATGATGAGTTATTAATACTTGAATTTTTTAAAAGAAGTTTTTTCTTTTTCAAGTTTTTTTTCCTGTTTCCCTTTAGGGGAAAGAAAAAAAAAGGGAAAGGGGGAAAGAAACAAACCTTTGAGCAATATTAACCCACAGCAGGTAAATGGTTTAGTGGGCCAACTGTACAAACACAAAATAAAACCCAGTTCAAGTGTGATGATTTGGAGTCCAGCAGCTGAGTTTACTAAGGCAGGACAACCCAAGTTCTGACTGCTAAGGATCTCCACACACCCCCGTCCCCAGAGACATCACCCATGTAAAATGTGAGAGCTTAGTTGTGTTCAACAGAGCAACAGAACATTTTCTCATTTAAAGTAATGAGTATCTTTAAGAACCAAGCTCTTTTTTTACGGTAGTAAATTTTTTTAATATCTAAACCTTACCATACCTTGTTTGGCATCATCACAAGCTGTTGTCCTTTGCAAATGGAGCCTGACTCCAGCTTCCCAAGGACCACAGTGCCCATGTCCTTCACAGAAAGAAATCATTACATAGCAACTGAAAACATTATCCTAAAGAGTCTGCTCTATTTATGATTTACCTGAGTTTGATTACTTAACTCTATGAAGTTATCTAGCACTGCTAGACTTAGTATTTTGGAAATTGTTCTCATGAAAGATTACAGATTTTAGGAGTTTCATATAATGCCAAAATTACTTACTTTCCTTTCCCCCACCTCTATTCTACAGTTGGAAATGTAACATTAGCAAAGAAAAAAAAGACACCCTCTAAAAGTACAGTAAATAGTCCATTTACTGCTTTCTGAAAATAGCCTCTTCATACTTTCTACGTTATTATCTTAATTTGTACCTTGTATTTATCCACAATTGGCAGTCTGATTGGTCCATCAACTGAACGGTTGAAGTTTGGCAAATTATCCAGGTATGGAATAAATGGTAATCCACTGAAAGAGCAGAAGGCATTTGTTTCAATTTCGTGAACACACTTCCATTTAAAAAAATTACTCAGAATGGATAAATACGGTCCAAAAAAAGGAATCATTCTCATCTTGTTATCATTTAGAACAGTGACCTCTGAAGCAGCTAAATCTATTATAATATCCCATCAGTAGTGTCCACTTTACCCCAGCAAACATGTTAATACCCAGGAAATGCATGTTTCTAAGTTACATTACAGGCATGTTTTACACAAATTAATTATTCCTTTGAGAATTACGACAGAGGTGTAATATATTTTGGAAATACAAAACCATAAGCTAGGTCCAAATGTGATTTCCATTAATACTTTTTAAAGTACACTGAACAATATTGAAAAACATGACATCCACTGAGAGACATGGCTTGTCCCTAATTATAATACAGCTTCAAGCAAACTGTTCCCATCAAACAATTACTCATTCTAGCAATGTCAACTGCAGCATCACTGGCAAATTCGAGTGCTCGTAAGGCACTGAACTCACACAGCCAAAGAACACTGCTAATATTTCACCAATAATCTTCTGCAGTTAGCAAATGCTTTTCACTGGCACGTTGCATGGCTGTGTTCTTGTTGCTCTGGCTGTATTTCCTCAAGCACTTTGGCACACAACTACAACATACCACGCTCTGCTACTTCCCAGCTTCACTGAAGCATTTTACTTTTATTGAAATATAGCAAATATTGAAGTTGCTCAATTTAAGATACATACATATACCAAGGACAGAATTCTGACTGTTCTTTAAGGTTTGCTCCAGTCAGTCCTGAGCAGGGCATGAAATGAATGTCCTTTTTGGGATTGAAGCCAACTTTCTTCAAAAATGGCACCAGTTTCTCTTTACATTCCTCATATCTATTAAAATGACAAGCAGATCAAGGTAAGTACCACTTATTCCAGCGTAACATAATACTGTGCTTTAAAAATCCTGCAGACATTTCAGTTCCATCCGTTAAAAGTTACTGTGTGTGAGCAGCAAGCAAGCCTAATAAAGCCTGGAGGCCTATTTGCATCTTCTCTCCCGTCTTCCAGCACAGCTCAGTATTGTCTATTCCCCTATTCCCCCTCATTCCTCTGCTCCATAAAGCATCGTCAGTGCTCTCCATACACTTCAGTGACAGGGCTGGGGGAGCAGCAGCACATGCTGCAACTGCTTAAAGCAAGAGATCCAGGCCAGCACAGCAGGACAGACCACGCAGACACCTCCTGAGGTCATGCTCCAGGCTGGCACTTTAGTGCTGGCTCGGTCTCCTCTGATCCCCTACACAGTTTCTGAAGGTTTCATGCTATTTATTTCTGTCACACTGCCTCCTCTCAGTCTGGGGTGAATTCAATAATATCAGCAGGCTGGGGCAGGACCAAGACAGAGCAATTGGGCGTGCCTTAGTCTCTCAGTAAAGGAGGCTGACATTCCAAGGTTGCACAGGCCCTCATGGCTTCCCACTAAAACTTCCACAGTTCTGGGCAGAACACACAGCAGGTTCTCTGACAACTCTGGCAAACTCGACTACTGAAAACACAATCACTTCCTTTTTTAGATTCGGTATAAAGTTTCCAAGTCAACAATTAAGCTATGATTGAATGCATGGATTTCTTGGATATATCTGCATGGATCCAAGCAGTTGAAAGTGAACGTAGGAGTGCAGAACTTCCAGCTTAGTTGAGAGGCACTGTCCTAGGCACTATGCTGCTGGTTTTCCTGCCAGTTTTATAACTTTTCTTTAGTCCACCAGTCAACCATTCTTTCAGCAATGGGATACAAAAGTTACTCTACCTAGGAATTATTTTATTTCTGTATCTGTCAATGAAGATTAGTTTTTTTAATATTAAACTCACCTTTCATTACTCCAGTTTACAGTTGGATCATCCATTTTATTAATAAGAACTATTAAATGCTTTACACCTGCTGTTTTTGCTAACATGGCATGTTCTCTTGTTTGTCCACCTTTCTCAAATCCAGTTTCAAACTCTCCTTTTCTTGCAGAAATAACCTAATTAAAAATACATATTTTAATAAAAGTTCTACAGTTCTCTCAATAGAACAATCAACAATCGATTATACTGCCTTATTCAAAAGACTTTGGGTAGTCAGACCTCGTAAAAGCTTTCAAAATGCACTGGTATATCCTCAATATTACCCATTAGTTTCTGCACTGACATGTAAAAAAAAAAACAAATCACATGATACCTATGGACAGCTTTAAGAAGCTGTTAAGTTACTCCAAAACTCACTCATCTCAGTAAACTTAACATTTGAAAATTCTGCCTGCTGTAAGTAACAAAAAGAATAAAGAAGCAAACGAAAACTAGAAATCAGAAGCTTAATTCCATAGTATACGCAAAACAGAAGTATCTGATTTGTCCTTACCAGCACAGCAAGATCAGCTTGAGAAGCCCCACCAATCATATTCGGAACAAAGCTCTTGTGTCCAGGAGCATCTAAAATAGTGAAGTGTTTCTTCTCCGTTTCAAAATAGGCACGACCCACTTCTACTGTTTTACCTTTGTCTCGTTCTTCTTGGTTTGTGTCTAAGGCCCATGAAAGGTACCTAAAAAAATCCCAACCCAAATACTCTATTTTTGTATTAATTTTTATTAAATTTATATACAATTTGTTAGTCATAATACACCTTTTTTTTTGCTTAATTATTTTAATCACCTCAGCATTGCTAAACTTAAGTATTTCCAAGATCAACAGTGACTTTAACTGACTGTTTAACTGACTTTAACTGACACTTAACTGTGTGTACAGTGAGCTGCAGAGCCCATTGCCAGCTCTCCTTCACACACCTACAAGGATTCAATTCTAAAAATTCTAATAAACCATTTTCATTTTCGAAGTTCTTCTGGTATGATCTAACCTCAAATAATTTAAGTTTTGCCTCCATCTCAGAAACACCTCAGGATCAAAGACAAAACAATTCATCCTTCTCAGCATAATTAACTAAAAAATTAGTTCTGATTTGCATAAATCATTATTGAGAACTATAACTATTAGTTCTCATTTATTTGCTCATATTAAACAGAAGTTGACTATGAAATAGACACCATCTTTATTCACTCTATCTTTGATATTTTCATTATATCGACTCTTGTCCCCTCCTAAGAATTTTTCCCACTGGCCACTGACAAGTTAGCTTTCAGTTAGATAAACTCAAATTTCAGAAAAAATGTTACTTAGCTCCTTCAGGTTTTGTGAAAACTGGTGAATATAAAGAAGAAAAAAAATATTCTTACTAAGGATAAAAAAAGTGGTACTAACTACATTGAACTGGTTTAACACAGCAATAGTTTTTGCCATTAACAGCAGTTTGTAGACATCCTTAGCTTTTGTTTTGTAAGTGACTGGATGATGTCTGAAGAGATGCTGCTAGGACATGGTGGCTTGGTGAAAAGAACTGTCACCCTTTCCATTCCCTTCTCTCACACATGATTCAGTGAGTTCAGGTCAATACCCATCCCCTGGGAGCTCCATCGTTGCTCTACCCCTAAGGAAGTCTTCAGCTGCTCCTTTTCCAGAGCCCTTTGAAACTCTATTATCCTCCAGCCAGAAAGAGAAAGCTTTCAAAAGGGAAACTAATTTTGTAGGAGTTGTTTGAAGCAGAAATCAGGCTGCTACATGTGCTTCATATACACACACCGCCCCCCAAAAACCCAGCCAACCAAAAAACAACAACAAAACCCAAACCAAACAAGAGGGCCACAAAAAATCCACCTGGGACAAGAGCATCATTTTGCCTGGAGGAAGCCAGGGCTACTGGGACAGAGACTAATACCAGTTTCATTGCAGTGAAAGAGCAAAGTGTGCTATCTTCAGTAAGTTCATACCATGTTTCTCTGTTTTTTTCTTTAGCTTCTCTTTCATATTTTTCAAGTGTTCTTTTGTCAACCATTCCCGTCAAATACCTAAGAAGAAGGAAAATAAAAGTGCAATTTTAAGCAGAAGGGTATTTCCAAATAGCTACATACATACACAATCCCTACAGATTATTATGACTGGGGAATAAAGATATTCTTTTTTTTTTTTTAATCTTCACGAAAAGGACAAAGTTTAACCAACGGTATAAAAGCAGTTTCAAATTATATTTCAAAATAAAAACAGACACGTTCTAAGAAAGTGATTAATTTTTAAAATTTGATAATGTTTGCTTTTGCATAGTTGCTTCTATTAAGTGAAAATCCTATAACAGTAAGATTAATCTGCTGGAATGAAGAAATTCCAAAAACAATAAGTAACTGAACTGACTTGGATAGAAACATTCTGTTATAGAAGTATTAACATATGCTAATTAAAGCCACAAAGAAAACATTACTCATTTTAATTGATGTTTTTTAATTCGCAAGAACAAGAAATCTAAAAATTTAAGAGTTTCCTTACATTATTTGTCCTCCAATAGTTGACTTGCCAGCATCTAAAAAAAGATAAATTCAAATCATCAACAATTTACAATTCTAGAAACAGCAAACAATTATGAACTAAGTCATCTAATTTATTTCTGAAAGATTTATTTTTTAACCATAATCTAAGTTTTTGGAAGCATCTTGCACCTTCCATTGTTCCCATAATAATTTGTTGTCAATTCAATTACACTGAATTTTGAACATGCAGTTTTCCTATATATAAATTCAGCATTATCCATAACAAAAACCCCTCTCCAAGCAGTGATCCAGCTAAAGCCAGGGTCAATAGTGTGGGAAGCTCCAGCAAAATCTCCTTCCCTGCTTCCTTTATTCCTTGTCCCTAACGTGTGCGGGCTGCTCTTCAGTACTGGGATGTACCTCAGCCCACAGCGCCTTTACTTGGTGTGACTCCATTCTCCATTTACCCAAGGACTCAATTACAGTAGTTTTAAGGTGATAAGTAACTATAGAAATGAAAAGACAGAATTTACTGTATAATTTGTGATTCAAGAATTCTTCTCTACTTTTGACACCACCCAGGTTTTTCTGAAGCTTGTTGAAACTATTAAATGAGGATATTATGCTATAAATGCTTCTACTGTTTGTAACCCTACAAATTTTAGTATTTAGAATAATAACTTTTGAATCTAATAGCAAGAACCCTTTTGATTTAAAATAAGCAGAAAAGAAGCACCACTTTCTGATTTTGTTCTTTAGATCATAAACACAGATGTCTCACTTTAGCACTTAACAGGAGCAGGTACTTGAGAAATCATGAACACAGGCACTGGTGTGTCCAAGAGAACACATTCTACCCTTGCCACTCTACCCCTGAAAGATCTTTAAATGTTTCATTTTCCAGAGCAGCTTCGTTAGAATGAATGCTCCTGTGAGCCTCAAGACATGGTGAATACAAAGAACAGCGTTAATTTCTGCTCCTCTGAGTTCTGGATAATACGCAACAGACAGATCCAATTACTTCACCTTCACTTCCAACTTACCTACGTGTCCAATGAATACTACATTTACGTGCTCTTTTTTAGGAGCACCTGGAGGTGCTACAACAGATTTCGGTTTTGGTATTTCCTCCTCCTCTTCCATCATTTCCTGAGCGCTCTCTTCAGAAGGCCCCGCATCCCCTGCGGGACCACTTCCTAGCTCTGCTTCACTTGGTTCTTCTTTGTGGTCCCATGACTCTTCTGGGGACATTTCTGTCTCTCCATTTTCCACTAAAAATGAACCAGTTAGATATATTCAATCAGATAAAGAAATTAAAAAGAATTACTCTGGGGAAAAGCCCCTGCCCCAAAGATGCAATTGCAAGGCTTTAACTACCAGGCCTGTTAACATTTTCCTACAGAAAAAGGGACAACTCCTGCTTGTTTCTGAAATCATTATTATCAGGAACTTTCAAGATAGCTTGTGTGCTGACATAAGAAATCTAGGATTCAGAGGGATTAAGAAACTTCTGTTTTAACAAGGCAACAATTTTACAAAGAAAAAACAAATCTGAAGATTCACTCAGAGCAGCACAGCGATCTGAATCCACAGACACACACTACCATATGTTTAGAAAGCAAAGGAGAGGGATTATAGTTTAAGTTCACTCATAAGCCATATAAAAACAATGAGAAAGAATTTCCATGTTCTGATTGTCCGCATTGCTGACCACTTCAAAGTTTTTTGCTAATCACCATTCCACACATGTTAATAGGGCTATTTTGTAATATGAAATTATTTTTTAATAAAGCACTGATCATTTCACATTGTCTGAGTAATCCAGTTGCACCTCTCGATGCATACTAGTGTTGAATTACCTCTTTCCTCATCCAAATATAAAGATACTACAAAAAATAGTAAGGACTTTTGTAAGTGTAAAGGCTCTACTATTTAGTTTGCAATGATTCAGCAAATGCACTGCAGTAGCACATTATAGTACTATCACAGTGAAATGGAACAATTCTCATCTTACCAACAGGTTCTGAAATTTCCATGTTAACAGCAGCATTTGAACCTTGGAGAAAAAAAAGGGGGAAAAATGAATCATTAAAGACACATATTTACCATGACAGTAATCAAGAACAAAGAAAAATGAGTGACTAAATTAATAAGAGGATAGTTTACATGTTTTGGCACTTGCCAAAGCTTTTCAATATACAGATTCATTTCAAAAATTCTGCTTCATGCTAGTTGTATGATCTTCCATAAGCCACTTTATGAGCCTTTCTCAACTGCCTATAAAACTGTAAATAACTACAGATAATCACATTGCCTTACAAGAGTAGTATGAGGATAATGAAGATTGGAAAAGGTTCATAGAGATTTAAAAGAGGAGACTATTCGCAATATTTAAAAAAAAATTACGTGTAAGGAAGATCACAAACACAACTACCTTCACAAGAGGCTGTCTGCTCCTCTGGAGAAGGCTCTACAGGTGCACCTGCAGAGAAAAAAAGTTCATCTTTTAAAACACAGTGATGCAACCAATTGCCAAACTTTGCTATAAAAGACCATCTCCAAACTTTATCGGAAGAAGTGTATGGAAAGAATAACCACTTCCCTCCCCACCAAGCAGTACTAAACACAGCCCTAAGCACAAATGCTGCTAAAGAACACTGCCTAAATGTGGTGAAAATAATACACTACTTCTAAAACAGCCCATTTTCTCCCCCTGCATGGAAAGATACACTTAAAGCAAGCAATTTTTCTATACATAGTATTTTACCTGCCCATCCTTTTTGAGCATGCTGGCTATTTGTAAATGTTAGTGTCTAACCGGTGTTTAAAAACATCAAAGCAGTTTCATTGTATCCAAAGACACAACGCCTGTGTGGTGTCACAACTGCACGGAAAGGGTCTGCCAGCTCCTGCTTACAGGCATCTCTACACTGCTCTTGTGCCTCACTTCCACTAAATATTGAGTAGAAAATAGAAACAAGCTATTAAGAAAATTCTTAACATCTTCTGTAGTTATTAGGGTCAAGAGATGATAAACTCATTCAGATGTCTGGTAAGTTTGTCAGTCCTCTTAAACACCATAGCACAGTCCCATTACGTGGAAGGCAATCTCACCAGTCATGTGCATATATCAAAGCCACGAGCATGGTTTTTTGGATAAATCACTCAACCCTTTCACACACTAAACCATGTCACTACGTTTTATGCTGAGGTATAACTAATTATTAAACCTACTAGGAGTGATACATTCCAATTAACACTTACATCACTCAATGTTTTGGGACATTTTTTCACATGATCAAGGGGCCTTCCATAACTATCCCTAAAACCTTAACCTATTTAGTTTTCTCTTGGTATAAGTTCAGCTTTATAATGCTTTTAAACAAGTTCATTATTTTTTTTTAATCACATACAAAATTCATACCCTCTGTTTAGCTGTAATCCAGCTCTCCTTCAACCGAATTCTAAACACAGATCTTAGAGCATCACTTGCTCTATACGCATGATGGGACCTAAAGATGAAACAAATCCCCTCAAAAGAACAAAACCATACAGAGAAGGACCTGATTCTAAGCCTCTTTGCTTTCGCACTGTTTGCGTATTTGCTGCAGACTTCTCTAAAGTGGAGCAGCGCCAGGAGAGCTGGCAGGGGGCCAGAGGACAGGGCTTTGCAGGCAGGGTGAATGTGGGTCACAGCACAACATCCAGTGGCCAGCAGCAACCTGGGGAGGGGGCACAGCAATGCCCGCCAGGAAACCATTCCCTGCACTCCTGTGTTGGATCAAACATGAGCTACACTCCCCAAAACAAACCAGCAAGTCTTTAAGAGAATGATTTAATATAGTCAGTAAAAGCATAAGAATAGAATACCCTTAGATCCTTTTAAAGAAACGATATATTACTCCCCTTCGGCAGCTGGAAAAGACTCAAATCAGCCCATTTTTGAGTGTGGTAAGCAGGTGGCACAAAATCTAGGTATGAACCTAAAGCCTCCATTTTGTAGCACATCAGAAGATTGTTGGCTATTTCACACATACTGTGGTTGGGATGTATAAATATTTTAATTACAAGATCATTTCAACAAGCTTTTGATTTCACTCCAGAAGTCTGTCTATAATGAAAAATGTATCAAATGGCAGTATTAATGCACTTGCCTTGAAACAGAAGTTCTACAAGTGATTGGAGAATGCACATGAGAGTCAATAAGAGTTTGTGCATGGATGCTACAGAGCACTAGTGCCACATAACCAGCGGGGCAACAGATATTCAGCTACAACCACAGACATTTAATAAACTCCTGTCACTTTGCTACACAAGTGGCAGACATGCTTTGGAAGAGGACACTGAATTATATCAAACATATACTGTTTCTTCAAAGCAGAAAGAAACATAAACCACTCTCTAAAAAAATTTCTTGTTAAGAAACCAATTAATAAAGAACCTTAATTTCGAAACTAGCATGCTCTAAGTGACAAAAATAAACACTCTCCTCAGTAATTGTTTACTTCCGATAAACAATTTCAGGTTATGTCAGGTTATTTCAGACACTGGTACATTTCAGACAAAGGCTCAAATTTCCCATTTACTCTGTGTGGAAGTGAACAGACTGCCTGAAGTGTGCCTTGAGACCATCACCTGAAAAGAAGGATGCAATCCTACTGCTTCCTTAGACCACAGGGCTGGCACATTTTGGTTTGTCACCTCCTTTGTGAAGGTCATTCAGACAGGAATCTTTCATATGAGAGGGATTCAAAACGTACTTTGTAGGAAATCCGGCTTTAAAGTCAGAAAGTGCCTTAAGTGACGCCAACTTTTTAAGTAATGCCTCAAATTACTGGATTTACACATGATAAGCAACTGTTAGGTTTTACACAGCATCCTCCATACTCTACCTCTCCTTCAAGCCTTAGGTCAGGAACTGCTGTTGCAACCTTATCCATGGTATTACATGGAGTGAGTGGTTTATCTTTAGTCCTGCTCAACACCAGACCCTTAGGACATTTTTTTGAATGTCTTTGTTGTCAATGCCAAAGGCAAAAATGGATACACATGCTGCATTTATCTACTGGTTCCATCAGACAATGACATTATGTAATTCAGAGTCTTGTCTGGATAAGGTAATTGTGGGGGTTTTTAAAATGCAAAAATCACTGGAAGAGTATGCACACTACCAATACAGAGTCCCAAACTGCACAACTTTTAAAACATGGTGACTGATCTCTTTAAAACACAGCTCATGTCCTACAGAAATTCCTAAAGAATTCACTCTGCCTACTTCATTCACACAGCATTCTACTACAGCTGATGAGTTTGTTGCATATCACACCGAGTTTTGTACTTGTGCGCATTTTTGTTGTACAATAACCAAAGCTGGACAGTAGAAAAAAATTGAAGTTATCATCCAAACTCTGAAAATATTGTTTTAAAAGAGTATAAGCCAGGAACTTTGCAGCATTAACATATTAGAATGCTAGTAGATAAACAACAGAAAATTGCTTTTTAATTAAATTCATATTAGAACGTAGCAAGTTTTTCCTATATAGAACAGGTACAGCTGGCAAAGTAGGAATCAGTATTCAAACTGTGGTTAAAATACAGTATTATAGTCAAACTCAACTGCTAAGCAGTAGTGACAACCTCCATTTTTACACAAACCCCACTGTTTACCAGATGCACAGAAAAAACTGATAAAAGTCTCCACACAAGCAAGAACTGCTCAGTGGTTAACTGGTAATTCCTCAGCAGCAGTTACCTGAGCCACAATGCAAATGCCATCACAGAATTGATGAGAGGCATAAATTTGGTGCAATATACAGCAGCACTCACAGGTCCCAGCCTGCTCTGCTGCTGGAGTGATAAGAACCCAGACAGGACCGGAACCTGACAACTGGGGTAGACTACAGGGTTAATGAAACTCTGCACCACATAGCAGAGAGATTAAAAAAAGAAAAGAAAAAAAAGAAAAAAGGCAAATTCAGTCTGAAATAAAAATCTTATCTACAAAACTTAGATGCTCTGTATAGTGAATTTGTTATTGCTTCTCTAACACGGGCATCAAGTTCCTTTACAGGAATTCCTGAAAGGCTGAAGAGTGAAGAAACACATGGCACCCACCTTAGGATTCCCATCGCCTTTTTGTATGTGTGATTCCAATACCTGAGTTCAGCACGTACTTACACAATAGTCATACAGTCTCAACAGTTTTCATGCATTACATAACAGATGTTTGCCCCCTCTTTTTTTTAAATGAAAGCATAAAGGGAATTACACCAGAGTAAAAAAATAAAAGTCTGCATCAAACACACACAGCATGAGAAGCAGAATAAAAAAAAACCCCAAGAGATTCTTAGATAACAAAAACACACAAAAATTACTTCAAGCACAAATAAGTGCTACAGCTAAACAAAGTGCTACAGCTAAACAAAGTGCTTTATAGACAATACTTGAAAATATACAGAAAGAAAAGGTTTTCAGGAGTTCACTGTAAGGCAGTTGTTTTGAAAGTTACCCCCAAAATTATGTTCTTCTCCTCTCTGGCCTGCTTCATAGATTATGCCCAGGCTTCACCAGTGGACACACCAGTTTTTAAACTGCACCAACGCAAGCACAGCTTTAATAGTTTAATATGACTCTGTAAAATTCACCAAAATAATTAGCACATTTCATATTCATAGGATTGTATTACATGCTAGCTTAGTAAAAGACACACCTTTTTTCTTCCCTAGTTAGGACACACTTTAAGTTTATCTTATCTAAACTTGACATGCTTCTTAACAACTAAGTTTGAGAAAGCTTATGCGGATTTGCGGGGAATATACTGAAGTCCCCTTTTGCTTAAGGCCAAGTATTTGTGTTCTGTTGATAACTTGATTTTTAAGACAGATAATCAAGAAATCAAGCTCAGTATTTCAACAGTTCAGGATTCTACTCTGACAAAGATCTCTCATACTCCAGTATTTTTAGTACAACCCATACTTTTAGTATTGCATCACCTGTCCTAAACTAACTTTTGTACTGAAATTCAATCACTGTCATTTTCCTATAGACCTCTTCAAAACACAGTAATTAATTTAATGGATTAAATTATGACTGCTTTATTCCTTCATAATAAAAAACACAAAATAAAACCATCTTTCTATTTTAGCTTCATACAATCAGCTGCTTCTTTTGCTTGCATGTCTCTCATCACAAAACAAGAGAAAAATCCCAAAATTCCTGAAGTGGAACTGTAAAACCAGATTATAAATACAATCAAAGAATTATCCCAATTTATTTTTGCATTCATTTTGATAGAGCAATCAAGTTTTAAGATAACATCATGCTTTCAAACACGTTCAAGCAGTAGCCCAAAGCAGAGTACCAAACACATGGCCAGCAGACTGCCTGTAGCCCCCAGGATAGTTCATGCAGTGCACAGCCAACTCCCAGTGGTCTGTGTGTCTTTTACTGGAGTCAGGCAAGGCCGCGAGGGTGATGAATTATTCCAACACGAGCAACACAATTCTGGCCACCTTCCTGGGGACACTTTAGATGTAGACAAAGGACATCTGTGTAACACACTGGCACCTTGAGTGCATCACACAGGTATCTAATATCTGATCGCCTGTCAGTGCCAAGACATGCAGCCTTTCTCTGCACTGACTGTTTTAAAAGTGGTTGTACAGCTCATCTGTCTAGAGAAGCTGATACAGAAGACTGCTCTAGATAGTCAAGTGACAACTCAAATCAAGATTTTCAGATAAGAAGAATTCATCCCAAATACTGGCACTGACAATACAACCCTGATTTGCTGCCATGTGAGCAGTTCAAGTCTGCAGTTCTGAAGAATTAACAGTAGCACTACCAGCACTTGTGAGGAAATCATCAGCACATGGCTATTCCTAGGCTGACATGAACAAACCACGCAACCCTTTAACACAACAGCTTCTTGAATGGTGGCTACTAGTTTTAGACAAGCTTTTCTCAGCAAGTTCATATGCAAAGTGAAGTCTCTTGAGGACTCAGATGTTGAAGAGCCTTACAGTGTGAAATGAGATAACAAGCTTTGGGGAGCGCAGCAATACAGATAACTCATCATCCTGCTCTGGAAACTACAGGTTCCAGAACTGAAGCAGAAGATACTGAAACTCCACCTCTTGTGTCTGACTGACATATGGATGTCCCAGCTGCTACAAGGACAGAAAAAAATGAGGGCAGGGAAAAGCAGGAAGAAAAATGCTATATCCATTTATTTACAGCACTTGAAGGCTGAAGATGTCCAGCTGCTTGAATGCAACTGTTTCAGAAGTGACTACTGCAGGCAAGTGAGGATATTTAGGGAGTGAAGCAAACAGGGGCACTGAGTCTTAAGCCAGATGTTGGCTTGGCTCAGGACTGTAGGTGCAAGTTGTTTAAACTGTAGTCATTAACAAAGACATTCACAAATTTACTCAAAGTGGTCAAGAGAACTACCAAATGAAACAGTAGCCCTAATACCACCAAAAGGACAAATGCTCTTTCTTTCCTTACACCAGGTGTTATATGTCACACTTTTTATTCTTGTTACTTTTCTACTAACGATGCTTTTTCTCTTGCTACTACCAGTGCATAATTCAAATCAGTGAAAAATTCAGGTTGGAAGGGATCCCAGGAGTTACCTAGTTTAGTCTCCTGCTCCAAGCAGAGTCAACAGTGAAGACTTAAAAATTATTTCTGAAAAGAAAAACCAACATAAAATACAGTAAAGACCATACAAGGAAGCTGTGATCAATTTTACCAAGATTCCCGTGAGTATTCAAGAACTATGACAAAAATTGAACCACAAAAATGCAGATTGATGCTGTGTTTTCAGAAATGTTTTGATTCTCTCACACCCAATTAAAAAAAATAAATAGAAATCTTATTAATCAGGGGTTGGTGTTAACTAGTCCCTCTGAACCACGCCTTGACCCAGAAACAAAGAAAAAGACACCCAGATGTAATTACCTCTTACATACAACTACAAAATTAATAAAGCATAGTACAAAAAGAAGTCACAGATGCTAAAGAAGAGTGAAGTTGCAAGGCACAATTGTGACTATAAATGTTTAGAGGTCCTAACACAATCTACTGTCATTTCAGTAAGTATCACACCTGGCCTTAATTTAGTTGATTTTGCTAGTCCAGCAATTGGCAAAAAAGCTCCCTAGAAGTACAACCTGTCTGTGACATCCTCCCAGTTCTCCTGTCACATAACTGTGCTGCAGCCATGGCTGTCACAGACAGGAAACCAAAAAGTCTTCATTTCACATTTCCAACAGAATTCAACAGAGATCTTACACAAATGAGTTTGACTTGGACACAATTCCAAAGCAAGTCCTCATAGCTACAATGTTTGGAACATACTGGTTTTAGTCTATTCCTTAGGTTCAAAAATGTAAATAATATGCTTTTCCCATATAATCAAATGGTAGTTTCAGAATTAATTTGGAATTAAATTATCTGTGAGCAGAAGTTAGATTGGTGGTAAATATCAGCCAGTTGTCGTCCTAATATACAATTTCCAATCAAAAGAAAGCACGTGTAAACCAGTTTTAAAGTAAGCTTTTAGGAATGCAGGTCTCAGGAGTTCCCCAGTTTTAGAAAGTTAGCATCTTATTCCATAAATGGCTTCTCATAGTGCTCCTTCTGTGCTCTAAACATAAGCGACAGGAATTTTATTCAAATTACTAGAAACATTAAGTTAGAGCACATAAAAGGAAACACTATTACACACTACAGCCACACAATGGAATCAGTCCTGTGGAGTTTTTTATATGCCAAGCTGCTACTACACATTTATCCTGATCTATAATGTCCTTTGAATTACTAAGGAATTATGACTTGAACAAAACCTCACCAAGAGAAAGTTCCAAGAAGAAAAGCATTACTAGAACTTAACTTTAGACCACTGAAATTCCTAAAGTGACATCCAACTTTTTAGATTTCTTAAGGTTTAGATTAATCAAGATTAATTTAGGTTCTTCCCACTACAAACCATGTAACGAAGAATGAGTGCCACAGAGCACCTAATTCCCTATGGAAACAAAAGCAAACTGGGTTGCTGAAAAGCAACCTATTCAGCACCACTGTCTAATCACATGTTGTTCTGACTTATTTCCAGAGCAAGCTCCACCTAGTTCTTCCAGCCAGGAAAGTAGCTGTCACCTTATACAAACATCTGCAAGAAAAAGACTGTCAATTACCTTCTGTAACCAAGCACATCAGACCTGGAACAGTACCTAACAAGTACAGTATTCCTGTTAGGAAAGAAATTGAATTTTTTTAACTGCAGATTTTTGCCTGCCTAATCTTAGGGATATTGAAGCTACTTAGAGAAACTCAAAATCCTAAACCTTAAAGAAGATATAGCAATCAAGGTGAATTCAAACCAGGTAGATTATAACACTCAGCAACTAAGACACAAAGCAAAGCTATCCTGATCACTCCAGATGATCAGACAGCTTTCAGTAAAGTCATCCCTAATTTCTGGAAAGAAAAAGCTCATCACAGGCCTCAGAAGCAGCAAAAGAGTGAAGAAAAGAAGAGTGAAGAAATAAATATAATGAGTAGGTGAAGAGATGTAGTTTAAATTCCTACAAAAAAACCTATATAACTATAATAACAATAAGAAACCTTAGATGAAACCTTATAAAAGCAACCAGGAGGGAAAAAAACCCCAAAATTATTCTAATAATATCAAAACACACCAAGAAAGTCTTCAGTCATAGTATTGCTTACATAGTTAAAAAACCCGAAACCTTTGATTCAGATTGCAATATCTGAAAAATACAGGAGTGCATTTTGAAGACTAGTCAAAGGTGCACCCTGTGTTCATTATAGCCCCAAGCTACCCAGTCTACCTTTACACCTGTGAACTTTAACATTTACATTTATTCTAAATGGAATTCAAGAGTCTGCCCATGGCTTCGCTGAAGTTTATTTTAATGCACTTAGACACTGCTTGCCTGCACAGTACATGAGCTACAATTTCTGCTAAAAATCAGGAGTGCTGAACAGCTGTAGAGAACATATAATCTAACGTAAGGAACAGGATAATATTTTGTTACAAAAATATTAAAGCTTCATATAGAAAAGGTATAGATTTTAGTTGTTAGCAACTATTAACATTAGATACTAGGGAGGGCAAAACCTATTAATATATTAAGTCAAAACACAATAAATAATAAGCCACAACCAACAGGAAATCATGGCAAACATAATGTAATAAGTAGTGTCTTTAGTGAAATTAAATTACTAGATAAATACCTGAAACACTAGCTTGTTTCATATTATACCAATAGAGACTTAGAAAATCATAGGAAAAATTAGGAAGAGCTCAAATTCCTTAGCTGCAGGAGTGACATTAAAACACTACCACAAAGTTAATCAGCATGTCTGATGTTTGGAGCTCAAAATGAAAAAGTAGCTCTCCTTTAATTTCCCATATGCAAAGTAAATCTAGTATAAACATTGGTTGTGTACACAAAGATCCTTTGAAATTAAAAGCAGGGTAAATTTCAAGTTATTCCATTAGCTGAGGCCAGCTGGACAAATCTCCTTTCCCTTCTAATCCTTTATCAGTATTATGCTAGAAAAAAAAAATAAATTGCTTGATATAATCTTCAAAAAGACATTTAAGATATATCTGAGCCACCGTTGGCTGAAGCAGTGCTTTTCTCCCCAGCAACACTAAATTTATTACCTCCAAAATCTTCGACAACTCCTAGAGTGTTACATGTTATATATTATATATATTACGTATATTATATTTATTTTTTATGTTATAGGAAGAGCAGAACTATGTGGATTTTTCTCGTCATGGGTGACCCTTGCGAGCAAAGGTCCCAGTGAAACGCACACGGGATCCGCATGGAGCCAGAGCACCCCAGTTCCTGCTGCTCCCTGGGCACAGCACCCGCACCCGGCGCGGCCCCGCAGCACGGCCCGCAGAGCCCCCGCACCCCGCGGCCTCACCCCGTCGGGACCCCACGAACTCGGGGGCTGCCTCGGGCGCCGACAGCGGCTCCCTTGCGGTGCTCCACGGCCCCCAACGCCCCTTCCCCAGCCCCTCTCTGCGCAGG
>VZTF01001826.1:1050156-1170203 GCA_013397755.1 Cnemophilus loriae
GGGCTTGGCGTTGACGTTCAGCTGCCGGCTGAAGGCCGCTCCGAGCAGCTCCTGCTGCGCCTCGGCCTCCGCGGCCGGCGGGGCGCAGCCCGGGCCGGCGCCGCTGCCCGGCTCGATGTCCGCCTGGTCCCAGCAGTCGGGAGCCGAGTCGCTGCTGCTCCCGCTGCCGCTCCCGTTCGCCTCCATTTTGTGGCGGCCCCACAAGGCTCCGCGGCCCCGAAGCGTCTCCCGGGTGAGGGGGGAGCCGGCGGCGGCACCGACTCAGCACTCGCTCCGCCGATTCCGCGTGTGCTCCGCCACCCCGACGCGAGCGCAGTATGGCCTCCCGGGCCGCCGTACCCCCTCCCGGCAGCCTCTCCTACCGCCATCATAGTAGTTTTTGTCTCCCCAGGCCCTCATCCTGCTGCACGTCCGAGGCGCGGCATAAGAACTACAATACCCATAATACACCGCGAGCGCACCCACGGCCCGCCTCCCGAGACCTGACGGGAAATGGAGTTGCCTGCGTTCCTTGCGCGCTCAGAAACTGCAACTCCCGGCGGCTCCTGCGCGCGCCGTGCGTCCCTGCCGGCCCCGCCCCCTTTTCCGGGGGGCTGCGGGGCACGGAGTTGGCGCGAACGCCTCAGGCGGGCCGGGAACCGCCCGGGTCAGCTCCCATCGGTCCCAAATCGCCCCGAGCCCGTCCGGAGAGCAGGGGTGCAGAGGGGCAGGGCAGTGGCGGCCCGGGAACCTCCCGGGTCAGCTCCCTTCGGTGCCACATCGCCCCGAGCCCGTCCGGAGAGCAGGGGTGCAGAGGGGCAGGGCAGTGGCGACACCCGTGCTGCCTCAGCAGACTCCCGGTGAAGCTGTGGGAGCACACGCCCTCCCACGGGGTGCAAGAGGGAACGCTGCCGTACCTGTCCAGCCAAATGTGGACAGGATGCATGGAAAGTTCCAATTTTGTTAATTCTACAGGACACTTTGACTTGGTTGTCATCATTTAAAAAACCCCATCCAGTTAAGCCAGAGTCAGTAAGACTTTCAAATACTGAGGCCCTTGACTGCTGTGACTCTTAGAAGTTTTTAAAACAAAGCCTCAGCAAACAACCCCAAAAAACATTGCTTGAAGTTAAGTATATTTGGAGGAAACAGCGAGGAACAGAGGGCAAACAAGTAGATTTTGGTTACTGGGCCGCACGAGGCTGTGGCAGCATTTTGTCTTGTAAGGTACAGTGTGTTTATAACCACACAAAGCAAATACTTGGGAGAAGGGAGTTTCCTGGAGTGCTGGCATGCGAGGACCGAGTCATCTGCAGTATTATTCATATTAGAACACTGTAGGACAGATTACAGAGTTGTTTTGAAAGCAGGTGGTCTTAGAACTAAAAATGAAAGATCTCTGTTTGGTACAGAATCCAGTGCAGTTTTGGGTGGAGAACAAAAGCTCACCTGAAGGGGCATTTGTGTACCGTAATCCTGACACAAGAACCAGAGGGTTTCTGGCTCCACACCAGCAACAACATGTGGGCCCTTGACAAACAAAAACTTCCACATCTGTTAGTGGAAATATGGGCTTCCAGCTGATCGTATCCAGGGAAAACACTAGTGTGCAGGGTAGCACTTAGGAAAAAAAAAATCCCCACTAACACCATAGAAAGATCATCTTGGAAGAAAAAGTATTACTTATAATGAGAGACTAAAAACCTCTGCTAAGTGAAAGCCTTTCCTTCAAGCACCACCAAGAGCTTACCTTCACCAGAGCCTAAAGAACGAGTTTTAAAGACCTTGTGAGAGCCACTCTCTGGTTACTCCCGGGCACAGAGTTACTCTCCAGTTTTCAGACATTGTCAGTCTCTATTTTTCAAATTGAGTATAATAAAGGAAGAGTCTCACCTGTGCTAATGCCTTGTAATATTTGGAATTTTGTCAAACTACAAGTACGTCCCAGCTGTGCGTGGCAATAGTTTCTGTTTTACAAAACGAAAAGTAGTATGCAGTGCATTGTTTGGGTTTGTTTTCTTTTTGTTCTAACCTTCGCTTGTTAGGTGACATTTATTAACCAGGAGGTGTCTGATACATTTCATATCGTATGGAAACAAGGTAACACCGTTGTTTCAAACAGCGGAGCTCATGGGTTACCGGTGTTGAATAATAGATAAAACTCCTGTGGAAAGCAAGCTGCACGCATTCTGCTGACAGAGTGACTTGTTACTGAACACTTTACTGTCACTGTGAGCATTTAACAGCTCAGGTTCATAATGACTGCAACGCTGTACTGCAAGCTTGTGTTTTGTTTGAGCCCTGACACAGCCTGCAGGTCAGGAAAGCCTTAACTGAAGGCAGGTGCTGCCTTTTCAGAGCACTTAAGACGTACCTTAAGACGACCGGTGCACAGAACACAGAGACAGCAATTCTTGCACACATTTTGGCATTCCTTAAAAAAACGTATTGAAGGTTTTTGAAATGGAGCTTCTTTCTGATGGCTCCTGAAGGACCGAGTTGTGATAATTCTTTGTGTTTGTGTGTGGAGAGTAGGGCCAAATATGCATTTGATCACAGGTGAAGAAGTACATATTACCACTGATTTCAGGGAAAAAGAGTTAGTTGTGTTTCACAACCTTCCTTCCTTCCTTGACAGGTACTTATTCCCTAGGTACTTGCTAGGATATAAACAATTAGTCCACAGAATTTCAGAAGCTGCCAGATGTCCTTCAGAGTGTACAAACCTGTTTTGCAGGCTGTCACACATAGGAATTGTGTAAACTCAAACACTAAATTTTTAAATGGGGCTACTACTTTGTTTTTCCACTTTGGAACAGCTGGTACTCAAAACAAAAGTGGAACTATGATAATTTTACTGGCGAAATATCTACTGGAGTGCAAATGGTCCTGTTTGCTTGAGGTTTTAAAGCATTATAAAAGCTTTTCTTGTTTAAAACTCGTCTGCATCAAAATGTTTAGAATAAATATACCAGATCTTCATTTAATAAATACTAAAATGCTTTTCTTACTGAGAACCACCCATATAAATCCGTCCTCACATCATGACTGACTCAAGTGATCAAGACTACTTAGAAAAGAGGAGTCTGGCCCAGCTTAGGGTTAACATATGAGGACTGAGGGGCAAAGAAATTGTCCCCCCCACAGCTGCACTTCTACCATTCTTGTGCTGCCTCTAAGCTGTGTTAGACCCTTGCTGAGTCTGTCCAACTCATTAAATTTAGTGACAGAACAATCCACTTTCTTTTTCCTCCTGGGCTAGTCAGATGAATCAAATAAAAGGCATTTGACAAATGTCCTATTCCCCATTCTTGCTTTACACCAGGGCTGGTGTAAAGTAAGAATGGGGAACAGGCCTTATTTTTTGGTGAGAGCAAGTTATTAATATAAGTTATTAATATTATATTAATATTAATATAAACTATCCCACGGCAGCTTCACCACCAGTTTGTAGCCTGTGGCGAGTCAGTCCTGTAGCAGTGAAATGGAGGCCCCCATTCACATGATGTTAGGAATAGTGGTCTGTACCTTGGTACCAACTTCCACCCAAGCTCCCACAAGCACTTTACAGCCTGGCAGGGACACCTATGAAATACCAATGCTTCAGCCATATGAACTGAAGCAGAAGAGAAAGATGTATTTCACTAGGAGGCTCTAAACAGTTTAACAGCTTCAAGAAGTCACTCGCTCACCACCAACAGGGAAGTTTTTTAAATTCCATAAATACTAACAGCCTTAAAATGGAAGAAGAGTTGTTTTAGGGTGCTGGGTTATGATTGAATTGACACAGTTTACCTTGACATCAGGTAACTTCCTGAGCTACTGCAACATGGGAAAGAAACATTTTGGCTGAGACTGGGAGGAGCAGGAAAGGAATACAAATTCCCTTTCTGGTGTGGCAGCAAGCTGGGATTCAAGTGATGCATGGTGAGCCATGCCCTGAAATTTAAAGGTATTCAAATATGTACAGTAGTTATGCACCTAAATGGGTAGCCTGATATTTAGAATTGCTTTGAAGTCAGAAAGAGCCTTTAAAAACAAAGCCAAAGGAATAAGTTATTTAATTAGGAGAAAGAAAATACAGGAGGTAAGACGTAAATGATTAGAAGTTTGACGAGGTGCCAGGAATTTATAAATTAATATTCTTAAACTCTGGCAAATTGTCTTTCCAGGTAGTCTGTGGAGATGTAGCTGAGAACTAGAGAATAGAAAACACAACTATGTTTCAGCATGATGACTTCAGTAAGAACCAAGCCTATCCTAAGCTTTACTGATGCTCCTGGAAGTGTAAGTGAACAAAGAGGCTTTTATATTTACACAAGACCATGTCTAATCCAAACTAAGATATCTCGCCCTGGAAACATCTTTTTAGTGATTTGTTGTTCCAACACTGCTATTTAACAAGTGCTCTTCCTGGCCTGTTCCTCTGCCTGTGCCAGACACTGGCAGAACTGCAGTCCATGAATTCTCTCACAGAAATGTATTTGAAACTATTTCATTGGAAGAGTTTCCAATAAAAGTCTTTGGTTTTCCAAATGTAGCACACGAGCATAAGCTTTATTTCACAGTGCAATCGTAGAATTACTCCAAGTTTGCAAAGGAATTTAGAACTTGTCTCACATTTCATTGTGGGTTGGCAATGAGTACTTTGGAGCTAGATTCTTCTTTTTGAGGGCGACAATCTAGAGTTAAAGCCATTTAAAATTTCTCCTTTTGGAGCAATTAAACACATACTGCAGGCTTCAAAAAGGGCATCTCCTCAGATCTTTGTTCATGGTGCCGCTCTTTGAATGCACAGGCAGTGCAGTTCCTCCTTAGACAGAATTTCTTCTGTGGTTTTGATACTATGAGACTCCAGACTGAAAAATAGGAGGGGGAGAGTAGCTTAGGAAAGTAGTTTTCCTGTCAAAACTGTTATGTGTGTGGGTTTCTCGCTATCGAAGCTCGAAATAAACAAAGATAGAGATTTAGGTGTGCACATTGTGAAGAACCTGTGCATAGTTTATAAACCTTATGACAGTTTAAAATGTTGTAAATAGCAGAGGGATTGCTTAATGTGGAAGGAATGTGCTGAGCAAAGAACGCGCATCCAAGGAAGGGAAGAATGAGATCACTTTAATGATGTAAACAGTGACTGAGTTAGGACTAGGAAGGTTAGAGACAGGAGGGAATCTATTTTGAAGAAAGGCAGAGACTGTGTAGTTTCGAAGATCTGAAAGCCAGATTGGTGGGAGGAGGCATCATGTCAATCAAAATACTGAAGCAGCTGAAAAGAAATCTTGTTAAGTACAATGCAGAGCTCTGTTTATCTGTTCTTATGCTTTCTTCTAGATGAGCAATATTTTAATTAGAAAATTAACCTTTTACTTCCTTAGAGGCAGCATGGCCAGCAGGACCAGGGCAGTGACTGCCACTGCTGAGGCCACATCTTGAGTGCTGTGTCCAGTTCTGGGCCTCTCATGACGAGAAGGACATTGAGGTGCTGGATCATGTCCAGAGAAAGGCAGCAGAGCTGGGGAAGGGGTTGGAGCACAGGGGTGATGAGGAGTGGCCGTGTATTAATACACTCTTTATTCCCACCCTTTCTGATTGCAGGGACTCCCTGACATGGAGAAGCTCCCACTTGCCATGTCCACTGCTGGATACCATAATAAATCTAGGCCAGATCTCCTGCTTTATAAATATGCTAAGAGTTTTAAAATACTTAAGTTTTATATGGAAAGTTTTACACGCTGACTGTCTGTCTCAAGGGAGGGGGGAATAGAAAACTGGTTCCATGTGGGATTTTCATGTGTTTTCTTTTCACCTTCTTAATTGTCTGGAATTCCAGTTGAGGGAGCATGTTGTCCGTTAGAGATCCCTTAAGATTTTAGTTTCAGTAATGACTAAAGCAGAATGGCATTATTGTTATGAAGAAGGAATAACAGTGTCATGGGATTTTTAAAGCTGTTCTTCTATGGCTAGTTAACATGTTAACATTGTTGCAGAAAATAATTACTTCATTATGGAATTGTGAGAATGAAATAGCGAGCTTGTTTCTAAATAGGCTTAATTGCTCTAGAAGTATTCTGTGCCAGTATTCTTATTCCAGAGACAGCAACTGGCATGGGGAATTATTCTGGAGCAGTGGTGGCTAAATCAATTACAACTTCCCTCCTGTCTTGAGAGAGAGCACACACTGGCACTGTGATGCTGTACATGAGAATTTGAAAAAAGTCAATGTGTGTTACTCAAACCTCTGAATAGCTAGAGAATTTGGCTAAAATTACCAGAAGAAAAATTCTTGTTAGACTTTAGTGTATCCGAATCACTTCACATCATTCATAGTTGTTCATGCACGTTTATTGTTGTTGTAACTCCATTACTGCTCTTGGCATTATACCACTGATGATTTTTAGTTTGTTTTGTCCACCTGCAAAGTCACTAAAATAGTAGTATGTAGGAGATTATTTATCCAACACAAAATATAAGTGTTTACATTAAGAAATTAAGA
This sequence comes from Cnemophilus loriae, assembly GCA_013397755.1. Taxonomy (NCBI): domain Eukaryota; kingdom Metazoa; phylum Chordata; class Aves; order Passeriformes; family Corvidae; genus Cnemophilus; species Cnemophilus loriae. Next base: position 1,056,629 of record VZTF01001826.1, read on the forward strand.
AATAAATTATGTTTACATTCTGTAAAAACTATCGTACCAACAAAAAAATGTCACTGGCATTCTAACAACTTTGGCTTAATCCAAACTTGCTTGCACAATTACTGTTTTATGCATTGTCCTTAGTAGTTACATAACTATTCTGGCACATGTGGAATGTCAGAAAAATGAAAAGGTATCTTCTTTCCCCCAAGGGTTTGTAGTCTATTAGCACTGCTTTCCTGGGCGATGCACTTCCTCTGTTCCATAAGCTGGTTCCTAGCTAAGTCAGCTTTGAGCACAGTAGGGGATACAGAAGCTGTCTGTGATTTAACTGACTGTGTTTATACTATTGTTATTTTAATCACTATTTTAAAGGAACATTTTTCTTCTCTGTTTTGCTCTTTAATCCATTTTGGAAATAGTCGATGTAGCACCAGCAACATCACTCTTTTCAAAGCTGTGGTCTAATTAAAATGTGCTGAACCAAACAGGCAAAATCCACATTGTTCTTGTTTTTGCTCTGTGTGCAAATGACATTAAACAATATTTTGTCTAAGAGAAGCATTGTTCTGTGCAGCTTGTAAAAGTTAATGAACATGATGAACCCTTTAATAGCTCAATTCTTTTATTTACTAGCAGTGTGTACCCCATTCCTAGAACAGCTTATCTCTTCCCAGCCATACAATTAAAGCATGCACTTCACAAAACATGGATTTCTGAAAATAACTGTTTCAGAAAGTTTCAACACTGTTTTAGGAGATGACTGTCTGTAAGACTGCTGTTCCTTGAAGTGCAATAACTTTTGAGAAGAAAAAGTGGGGTTTTTTTGTATGTACATTGATCTCACAGATTTTTAGGATTGTTAAGGTGAAGTGTTTTCTAAGAGACTTTTTTGGGGGGGATTTATTCTGTAAATAGCTTTAGAGAATTTGAGAGGACTCAGACCTAGCCTGTACTATAAGACTTGACAGTGTAGGTCAGTTGCCTTAGTGAGTGGGAAAAAAAGAGCTGTGCCAGCACAAAACCATCAATGTAGAAGCAACTATACAACCAGAAGAATTCCTTTGTCAGCCTAGCTAATGCTGTTTGTGAAGGGAATGTTATAGTCCTAGCAGAAAACCCTCGTTCTCTTGATAAGTGCTATGTAATTATGCCAGCAGAATTTCTGAAGTACAGTCAGGCAAAAAAGCTGGCACGAGCTTGAACAGAGAAACCCCGAAGCAGTGCCAGAACAAAACTTTGTTGTTGAAGTTATGTGTGGTAAATAGACCTGAAGTTATTGTTCTGTGACAGATGAATTTCAGTCTTTAATCACTGACATGATCACTGACATACTTACTTTGATTTTCCATTCAGAGTTTTCATTTTATTATTTTGGCTTAGACACTCACAACAGCTCTTTTCAAATTAAATAGTGAAAGATAAATTTTTTCTTACCTTTTCCAGGTGACTGGTTTCTGTCACATAATATCAATTTAACATGTTAGAAATAAGAACTGGCAAGGATTTCTGGAAGTCTTTGGTTTCTCCAGACGCTTAAGGAAACCAACAGTCAAATCTGGATTCATGGCAGGAAATGCTCTGGCTGGATATTCGGTGATTGGTGTGCCCATATTCTGCCAGAGCAACATGGAACTGGAGGTGTTCTGCTCCCATGGGAGAAGGCTGTAAGTCTAAAACTTATGTTTGTATGTTTGTGTACAACTCCAAAGTACCAGCTCCTGCTCTGTGCTGGGCTGTGCTCCCTTCACCTGTAAAAATGATTTGATTTCTCAAAATCCTCTTCAGCAATTTGATACCCTACTAGAACTGCCAGTGTGCTAAAACCATTCTGCTAAACAACAAACAGATGTTTTACTGCTTCCCAATGTAAATTTGAAGTTCAGAGAGGAGTTGTCAGGGGTTGAGAATCACATTAGGAGAGCAAAGAAACATAGTTCATACAGGTCTTTATAAATTGTCCCCAGGTGTCACTCCTGAGTCAGACAGAAACATTTTAGAAACAAATCTGAGAATTGCTTTTCCTTTTCTTTTTTTTCTTCCTGTTTCTGCAGTTGATACTTCTCTTCTTGCATTTCTTTCCCATTGTTCTCTGTAATGATGCCAGCTCCAGCAGGCCAACTTAACTTGTCTGAATTATTCTTAGAGGATATGTTGGGGAGTTTTTGAACTTCAGTTACAGTAATGTAACTGCAGAAATACCTCCCTGGCAACACTTTGTGGATTAACAGTTAAATGACTGATTACTGTAGTTGATAAATCCTTTCTTATTTTGTCCAACTCTGCTAATTTCTGCCATCCTTTTGAAGCAAAATCAAATGACAAGAAGAGAGCATTTATTAGCATCAACATGCAACTATTTGGAAAGCCAGTGCAAGCTCTGTAAATCCCATAACAGAAAAAGAGCTGAAATGTAACTTTACTAGTAAATAAGCCATATATTTATTATTCCCTAAAGGTAAATATCACTGTAGGAGAACCATCATTTCAGTCATTTTTTTGTGTGCTTGCACAGTCTACATATAACAAAACAGTGTTCTGCTTAGAGGATTTAATTTGTATTATACAAGGCAATGGATAAATTATTAACGTAACATAACTACAGTTTCTAAGTAACAATAGCCTTTTCTTAATGCCACTTAATGAATTTATTCTTAAGGCTTCTGGTTTTTGTTTCATTCGTTGGCGGAATCCGATATTTTACTTTATAAACAGCTTCTCAATTCAGGTACAAAACATCTCAAGTAAAGCCAGTTGGTATAGTACACTTCTCCCAAAAAAGTGCTTAAAGGGTTGTTTATTTGGTATTTTTTTAAATATTAACATCCTTCTACCAAAATTACTCAAAAATGAAGGTTGCAAAAGAAGCTTGTTACTCTAGAAAATGTCTTCCTTATTCCTGGACATAGACTTTGAAATAACGTGTGCTTCAGATGTGTAGTGAGATCTGTCAGTGGGAACTATTGCTTATCAAGATCTATTGATTACATGCTTGCTTTCACACCCTTGAGGAGAGGAACTTCTGAACAGGATGTGCAGAAAATAAATGCAACAGGCTATGACACCTGTAATTCCTCATCGTTTTTCGAACCATTTGTTGCCTGTATATTGTCATTACATACATCAGTGGCACTGTATATAGCTAAGGGAAAAAGGCTGGGACTTGTATGGTGGCTGCTTAAAGGAATGATACCTTAGAGACCCTTTACTGTCATTGCTCTCCAGTTTCCAATGTGTGAAAAATGTATTGCTTAATAATCAAGGATTTGTGTTTTGGGGCACATCTATTGAAAAAAATTAGTTTATCCTTAAAGGCTGTAAGCTTTGGGAAATAGTAGTCCAACCGTAGAAGGAGAATGACTGCTCTAAGAGACAGCATCATTCTCCAGAGCTCTGATGAAATGAGCTGTATTGTGCCTTTTACTTGGGGGAAGTTTCCTAGAGTCTGACTGAAAAGATGAGACTACTTTGTATTTACTTTGTGTCTTATGAGAAATATGTTTGAACTCTAACCAGACACACAGGAAAACTGTTTCTGGCCAACTGAGAGGGAAAGCATTTCTGCCACAATATCTTATTATCCCATACATACAGTCTCAAATAATTAGGCATGAATTAATTTCTACTGTACTTAGAGTTTGACAGGACTTTTCAAATGAAGACATTGGTGCATAAATTCACCAAATGTGGATTTCTGTGGTGGACTTAGTTTCACATCCCCAGTAAGTAATCAGCTGTTGGTATATATATATATTTTTTTTCTTTTTTGTTTCTGGCCTTTTTTACCAGGCCCTAGGAAGTAAAACACCATGAACTGACTGGATTAATGAGTTAAAGCTGCTTGCCATGTGGTCAGGTAAGCCCTCCAGCCCTTCCTCACACTTCAGAGGACATAGAGTGAAGATATCCCTTTCACTAACACCAAGACATTTAATCAGCTTATCTGTATATAATCTAACCACATCTTTGGTGACCTCCAGACATACTTTGTTATTTCTTTCCTTGCTTTTAGATCAACATTTCTCTTATAAAGTCCCTGTACAGTTTTTATGAATAGTACCAATATCACATCGAGTAGATATCAGTTGTAGGATACATCACAGTAACAAGTAGAGCAGGAGTGCATAACAAAGTCCAACAAAGAAAAATGTAAGGTGTTGCACCTGTGAAAAAGTAATCCAGGAGTGCAGCAAAGGCTGGGATCTTTCACTGAAGTCAGTGGATAAAAGCTTAAAGAACTGGATCCAGCTTGTCTGTCCTGAAATTCACTCACTGTACCTGTGGATACCATGAAGATACTTTTATGAGTATCTGCTTTCTTGAGATCACTGTTGAGAATGTGATTGTCCTCTCCAAGATTGAAAAGGCTCAACAGCATCTTAAAAGCAAAACCTGAAATGACTCTGTGCAAAAAATACCCAACGGTGCTTCATCAGAAACGTGGATGATATTGCAGCCAGAACTGAGGTTTCTTCCCCCCGAGTGTGAATGTATGGAGCAAGGCAGAACCAGTTTTATGACTTCAGCATCAGCACTGACTTCCTAGTGAAAATTTTGGCATAACCCACATCTCTATCCTTATTTTCTTCTGTCACACCTAAATCAGATTTCATCAAATCCTATTTATCCACTAGTCCTGAAGAGGGAGAAAAGCCTGTGATAGGAAGCCTTCAGCTGTGCACCTGGCCCATAGAAACAAGTGCAGAAACCACAATAGGTGTTTCCATCTGCTAGAGACTGGAATACAGATCTGTTAGACTGCTCCACTAAAAACAGTTTGTGTATTCCCACATGGTGCATTTTGTGGAAATAAGTCTCATAGATAGTAATGTGGTATGAAATTACAACTCCTCATACAATGTTTTTCTTTTATATTTCTGTATCCAAAAGGCAATTAACTTAAATACGATAGTGAGAGAGAGCCTGTAATTCTGATCTGTCTGTGGCAGTGATACTGGATAGAGGCAGTTATTGCTACTTCCTAGAAATTACTGGTTAACTTCGTATTTAAAATAAATTCTATTAGAATAAAACATCAAGATACAAGTTAGCTGTGTAAACTATTTTCATTGTGACAGTCTGTAGTCAAAGCTTTTTATTTTTCCTGTAAGGAGACCAAATACATTTTCAGAAATGTTACATTCACTGTGTATACATCTACCTGGCTAGGAAGGAGGTGTTCTATAAACTTATTTTTCCATGCTGGGTACTGCAGTTTTAGCCCAATGACAGTTCTGTATTATGAAAAAAAAGGGAAAAATGCAGATAATGTTTTGAATCAAACTTTTAAAATATTACTATAGCTCTTCTTTCTTGATTAGAATGTAATCTTATTAAATTTCTTATAGAAATATGGTTATAAGCAAAAAAATAGCTAAAACCCCCAAAATGAACTAAGCAAAAATGCCAACTGAACCCTAATAGATGATAAAAGAAGCTAATTTGGAATTGAGAAGCAATCAGCATGAAAAAAAACCCACAAAGTTTTAGAGACAAGAACAATTATTATGAACTCCCGTTTGGAGATCTTTCTTTTCTACAGTTTGTAGTATTTAGCACCTGCTCCAGAAACGTCTTCTATAAATAACCATTTTCTGTTTCAGACAAAATTTACATTGAAAATTATCTTGGTGCAGCTGCTCAGTTTTTCTACAATTGTGAATTGCCGAAAAAGGAACAGTAATTCCTTGGGGACCTCAGAGTTAAATCCTTTTTCTGCAACATGATCCCGTGTAGTGAAGCTTTGATGGAAGTCCATTATTACTGCTAGCTGTTCTTAGAGTTGCTCAAATTGAGATCTGAGAAGTCCTTTGTAGATGATCCTCGCTCTTTTACAATTTCTGTGGCTTTGCAGTTCTATGATTACTGCCCCTGATGGCACAGTGCCCCAAAAATGAATACTTTGATAATTTGCTGCTCTCTTGTACTCCTTGTCACCTCCGGTGTTCCAGTGCACCACCGCCCTTGTGTGAAAACTACTGTGAGAAGAGTAAGTAGATTTCTACAATACTCTGTGGCATCTTCATGTTGTAATTTACATTCAAGTTTGATGTGTTTGGCATGTTTACTGTACATTAGTTATTGTTGATGATTAATGTAATGCATCTCTTTTATTTCATAAGGTACTGATTCAAGTGGAATTCTTTGGATTTGTTTGGGCTTAGGAGTGATTTTAATACTCACTCTGTTCACCTTAATGGTCTTGTTTAAATGGAAGCACCTAAAGCAACTAAAAGAAAAACTGGAAAACACAGGTGAATAAATAAGATTCGTCATCAAATAATTTTAGATCATTGTACATTTTAGCTACTCTTACCATGTAAAAACTTTGCATATCATTTATATTCCGGATTCTGATGATTGTCTTTGTTGGATTGTTTGGTATTCCTCAAATAGTCTCTATGAAGTTATCAAAGTTATGAGGGAATAAATATCCAGATGGTGACTTGCAAAAGCAGCAATCTCTCTTTGTTGGTTCTGGATCCTGTCAGGATTGTGTTGTATATTCATACCTGGCATACTTACTGCTGTTTGACAAATCATTTATGAACACTCAAAAGCAAAAATCTTTATAAGGGTTTCACCCTCTTCTCATTGAATGCAAGAGGAGTTCTACCCAGGCAGAGGATACATATTCAATATTAGCTTTTCATTTTATAAGACTTCAAATAATTTTTTTAAATTTTGTCGTCTGTGAGAAGCGTATGTGGTGTATTTTGTGAAGGTGAAAAAAGGTTTTTTTCCATTTTACAAATACTATATTTGTGAGTGTTCAGACAATAAATAATAACCGATTAGAAGATATGTGTTGGATTACTTCAATGCTTATTCTGAAGTAGAGGGGTTGTATTGTCATAGAACAAAAGATTATCACATGTAACTACACCATAAAACTTTCACTACATCTTAAAACATTCACTGAGGTTAGAACATAGTTGGACCATAATGAAAATTGGATCTTTAATAGCTCTTTGTTTGGTATAGCATGATGTATGTACTAAATTAACTTCTGTATATTTACAGACTCCTCTGTGGAGCCGAATATTCTCAAGGCTAATACTGAAAGCAGTGTGAATACAGAAGAAATTAGACACACACTTCCAAGTGAAACATTAATGTATTCAGTGGAAGAATGCACTTGCAGTGACTGTGGCTTGGTAAAACCTCAGACTGGCTGTGAAACTTCATTTCCATTACCAGCTACTGAAGAACGAGCTACTGTTCTAGTTACCACCAAATCTTTTGATTATTACGACTATGTTCTGGGTGTTGGATGACTGAGAGAGAAGCGTATTTGTACTGAGTAATAATAAATGAGTTATTCCAGTATAGCTGTTAACCTTAATACTTGCAGTCAGTGGAGAAGGTAGTACATCAACCTGATAGATCTTCCACTGTGCTTGCAATAATATTGTCATATTATTTCTAATTCTAGCATTTCATTAGTCAAGTATTTCTACATTATTCTCAGGCACTCGACTAGTTATTGGAATTTTTAATTTCTGGAAGTCCTTACATAGAACAGGTTTTTTGCCTTTAGAGATTGTATCTACTTACACCAGATATACGCAAACCCACCAATAAACAAGTTTGCAAATATATGTTTGTTAGACTCAGATCTTGTGTCAAAAATTACTTGATGGTACACAAGGACTGTTCCAAGAGGCAGACATGAAGACCTACAGTACATCCCCAGTCTTGAAAAGAGTAATTTCAGCACTTGAAATAGGAATGTTCTAAAGATGGATACCTCGTAGAGTATGGAGGCCGCTGGGTTCAGAAGGTATCACTGGGTCACCCTAAGAGAGGTTGTGGTGCTGGGGAGCACAGACCATACAATCATGGAATATCCTGAGTTGGAAGGAACCCACAAGGGTCACTGAAGTCCAGTTCCTGGCCTTCCCTGCAATTCCTGCAATCCCATGTATTTCCTGGTGGTACAGGCTTTCATTTCAGTTCTACGTGTTTTCAGACTGAGATTTATGTCTCTTTTACTCATTTCTTTACTTCCCCTCGTTGTATTTACAAGGATGAGTGATTAGTCATGCTAGATTACCCTGTGGCCTAAACCTAGGAGTATACTTCTGTCACCTTGCCTTCCAAGCATTAATGTTACTTTCCTAATATTAGGCCACAATTTTATTCCTGGAAAACTGCAACAACAACGGAAGCAACGAGCACACAAGCATCACAACAACAATCGTCTTTATTTGTAGCAAACATTCTAGTTCAGGTTCCTGCATGAATGACGAACTGAAGTATTTCACTGCACGAAATCTACGAATGATCAGTTACAGCATCCTTAGGAGGCTGACACAAAGTTTGGGGCCAGTTGGGAGTTAGGTGCTCTGTGGGGTTTTGGCCACACAGAGCCAACACCTCTCAAATAGGCCTAGAGACCGATTAAATTTGTTATTATCATCACTTTGTTTTTTGTTTTTATTTAATGACCTTTTCCGAGTTTCCACTTTGCACAGCACATGCGACAGCAGAGGACAATTTATCCCCACTTTTCTCTCCCTTCCCTTCCCGGTGTCCCGTCCCTGCCCCGCAGAATGCCTCTGCCCGGGTGGCTCCGGGCGCGCAGGGGCTGCGGCAGCTCTGGGGCCGGGCGGCTCCGGGGCCGGGGCGCGCTGAGGGGGCCGCGGGGCGCGCTGAGGAGCCCGGCGTCGGGAAACGCTCAGCAGCGCTCCCGGGGTCGTGTTTACCTTCCGGAGCGCCGGGCGGGTTCCGGGGCGGGCGGTGGCTGCCGGCCCGGCCGTGGCTGTGCGGGAGAGCGGCGGCTCCGGCGAACGGAGCCCCGCGGGCACCATGAGCGGTGAGTGCGGTCGGGCCGGGCCCCTCCGTCGCGGGCCCGCCGGGCGCTGTGGGGGCTGGCGCGGGCAGAGTGTGCCCGGGGGGCCCGGGCGGGAGTGGCCCAGCCCTCGTTCCCCCCGCTTCTCCCTGGTGCCGTGCTGAGGCTCGGAACACTTGGGTCTCTTCTCACCACACCCCGTTCCTCGTTCCGGCTCCCCGAGTCCCCCCGAAGTGGCGTTTTACCCCGTTCTAAATCCTAAATCCTGCCCTTGAGCGGGACCGGCTGACTGGCTGAGCAGGACTGTGGCACTGGCTCACAGCACAAGTGATGCTGGGCTCGGGCATCTGTGTTGCCTCAGCTATGCAAACTCATAGGAAATACTCCTGAGGAAATAAATGACCAAGACGAAATAAGAGTTAAAAAAAAAATCAAAATATGAGCTCAGGAGCATGCAGTAGGTGGGAGAGGTGAGAACCACGACTTGTGGATAAAGGGTCCTTGTTGCTGTGTCACTGAGTCCCGGTAAGGATGTGTCTGTTTGGATGTGGCAATTTCTGTGTTAGAGGGAAGTGGTGCGGGGGGTGTGCTAGATCCTGAGCGTAAATGTGTCCTAAATCCTGAGCTTATTGAGGTGTTTGTCAAGGAAATACTTGAAGCTTTGCATGAGAGTTGTGACCCATACACTACAGCATTGGAGGAAGCAGAACCACTTGAATGGACCAGCATGGAGACTTATTTTTTAGGATAGAGGTGGAAATTCTGATAGACTTTTCTCGTAGATGTGAAGGATAAGTTGTACTTATTTAATATGTATTAAAACACGTCGGCAAGGATTTGTTTGGGGCTTTTTGAGAAGGGAGGTGCTTTAGTAAAAACTTTGATGGGTCTCTTTGTACATCTTCCGCAACAGAAGTTGCAGACTACACTCTGCACCTGAGAACTGCATCACATATTGATCTCCCACCCTGATTTAATACATGGTGATCTTTGTTGCCAAAGGCAGTAAGAAAAAAACTGAAGAGTTAACTGGAGTAGCTAAATGCTATGTGTTTTATGGAGAGCAGTCATTTCTGAAAGTGAACTGAAAAATAAAACCTCTTCACTTGTATTTTTCTCTGTTTTGTTCTCACCTTTATGGTAGGAAGAGAATAGAAGATTTTTGTGGAAGAGATGAGGCAGAAAAAAGATTATTATGAGGAAACCTGTTATGAAAAATGCGAGTAACAGTGAAATCTTTCAAAGCACGGGAAAAGAAAGTTTCTCAAATGTTTCAGATCTTGACACAGTATAGACTAAATTCTAATTACAAAATTTGTAAGAGTCATGATTTTCATATGGAAAACCTCAGCCCTTCAATGATGAATTCAAACTGGGACTAGCCTTGTGCAAATTTATGCAAATTAGAGCCTAAATCTTCCTAGGAGACTAATCTTTGAGAGCTCTATTTGGATTCTCTGGCTCGAAAGGCAAGGTAACACCTCATGTGGCCTAAAGCTTCATCGTGTAGTTATTTTTATTACCTTTAATCTTATTTTTTTTTAAGACAGTGAAGAGATACATGTTTATGAGAAGAGAAACATTTAATTACTCCAAACAGAGTAATGCCTAGGGTGACATTAACAGTACTGGTTCAATTGCATGGTAACCACTCATTTTAGCCCCTGCCAAGAATTATAAGGTTTTTCCAAGAATTTTGATTAGACAGCAAGATAACAAAAAACCCCCTAATGCTGCACTTTGCCAGATATTACTGTTATACAATGCTGTGCGGTATTTTTCTAGAATAATACAAGTCAAACTGATCAGAACAGAGAAATATCTATAATTGTCAAGCTTGTTTCAGATAAAGGAGATAGGTCATGTTAACATCTCATCAATTTTAATCACATCCTTCTTTTAGTGCCTGTAACAGCACTGTCTGTACTTACTTCTATGCCCAGTTTTAGCCCTTTTAGGTAACAGAGCTGCTCCTAAAATATAGATGGAAGAACTTCTTTTCTTAATGGCTATAATTATGTTTAATGTTTATTTTCTTTAGCTACAGTGTATTTCTAGTGGATGTGAAGGTAACTTCCTGTTGATGTAAGCGTCACCTTAATATTACTAATGCTGCTTACTAATTACATGCTCGTATTTTATTGTACAGTGCTGAATAGGCTAAACTTTAAAGGCAAGTAATACAGGGAAGCAAGATTTATGTGCTTGTCAAGAATTGGGCTAGTTGTCATTTGTTTAATGACAGTTTCAAAAAAGTTAAAAGTGCAACTCATGGCGGGGGTGAGGCAGTAGAGTCATAATAGTGTAGTGTAAGGTAGCATTTAAATTAGCTCTCTGTTTGTTTTATCTTAAACTTGCGCCCTCAGAACCTGTACTAGAGCAAGCAAAGGGATTGCAGTCTGAAATTTTGCATTCAGGACATAAATGCAAGTTATATAAGAGCAATATGAGATTTATTTATTTTACTTATATGCTGCATGTGGTGTTGAAGAGAGCTTTACCTAGGAAGAACTGGATGGAAATCCTGCTTTGCTTTACTTGCATGCTGGTTTGCTGCTGCTGTAGGTGTGGATGTTTGTGTCAGGGTATGGACAGAAGTTTGTTTTAAAAATAGGAGAGCATGACCTTGAACAACAGAAGATGAGGAGGGTCACAGAGGCAGGTGCAGTACCTGAGCTTATTTTAAACCCTTTTTGACTGCGTAGATGCTGGTGGGAGGAGTCTCTTTAAGTTTCTTAGTTTTTGCAACCTTATACTTATGTTTTCACAATTATTTTTAGAGTCATGTATGAACTTCCTTTTTTATTGCAATAGTCTAAATACAGCCTTTTTCTGAGTAATGCTGGTTTTATGCATTCTATGTTTTGTATTTGTATGTGTGTTGCAGTTTTTACTGCTATTCTGAATTAGGAGAGAGGTATTTTAGTCAGTTTGTAATACACTGTTAGTCTTTAAATAAGCTGGAGCTGATCACACTTAATTGGTGCTCTTGTCTGAAAATATGTTGTTGCTTTTTTTTCCTAAAACCTTAGTTTAGAAAATGAAGATGTGAAAGAACTAAATCTTCAATAGAAGTAGTAGAGATTTATTTTTACCTTCCACCTACTTGAAACAAAACTGTCACTAAATAGTACATATTTTCTAGGCTTGTTACAAAGAAAAATATACCCTCAGCATGAAAAGAGACACAGCTTAGTCTTTCAGCTTTTAAAAAAAATGTTCGACTTTGTGAATATTCTTTTTCTTCTACCTGTAAAATTTCTGTTAAGCAACAGCAGTAGAATAATTTAAGACTTGCATTGAAGAGAAACCTCAGCCAAGCCCTCAGCAGAAACATTATGTGGCCTTATAGCCCTGTAAATGGTGAGGGTGATCTGAACTGCTTCAGAAGTTTTTGGTAGTAATCTCCTGCGGTCATGATTGTTAGGAGTGCAAATTTACAAGGAAAATAAAGAGAAAATACACATTGCACTTAATCTGTCTAAAGTTGTTTGGTATCATGTGCTTTAGTGGTTTAGAACATTAATTAGTATAGTGAACACCTGGAGGTATTCTGTATTTATGCATTTTTTTATACTGATCACAGTTTGGAATCTAGTTGCAAGCCATTTCTCTTACCAAATAGATACAAAGAGTCCAAAGAGATGTGAATTAAAAAACTAACATGTATTGTTTTTGGAAGACAAACTTGGCCCACCTACTAATATTTTCATTTGATAGATATTGTTCTGGTCATGAAATTATTACTTGCATGCATTTGTTCTGATGTTGTCTCAAGCTATTAATATAAAGAGAAATATTGTGTAATGCCTCTTCTTGCATGTATGTGGGTAGTATGAGACTGAAAGAGTAATGAGTTTTGAAACAACAGAGGAAATCTGGAGAGTTGTGTATATTCAAGGTTATTGAGCACGAGGGGTTGCACGAAAAGTTGGGATTGTTTTCCTTATTTTATGGCAATGTGAGTTATTATAAAGCATATGAATACATAGGCATATATACATGTCCATTTTGGCAATGTATGCATGGTAAGAACATTGAATATAGTTTAATAAATTGCAATCTCTGAAGGAGCACGAAGTGGAATGGTAGGGATTTTATGAATTTAGCCTTATCTTTACACTGGCATAACTGGCATCGTTGTTAGGAAGTTAAAACGCATTTGGTGTGGGGTTTGTTTCTAGAGCCCTGGACTGGCACTGAACATTGTTTGTGTGCACTGGAGTGCTTGACTAACAGCCCCAGACCTCACACATCACATGTCTGCACAGTTTGAGTCAGAGTTCAAAGTGGGAAGCACAACTTCTTGAAAATGCACTGTAATCAGCAAAATCAGCGTTGTGAAGCTTAGTTAGCAGCCACGTTTGCATGTTTTTCCTGTTGTTTTCATTATTCTGGCAGACGGTGGGGGTTTTTTTCTATTTAACGAATATATGAAACTATATGGAATATGAATTATATTAATATATTTATAGATTAATATGAATATACAGAATGCATTATATTAGAATAATGTATGTTTGTATATTGTATGAGAAGATACATTTAAAGAAAGGCAGAATCATTTCAACCGGACAACTTCTGTCCTGTCCTGCTGGTTTAAAAGCAAACTGTTTTGAATGGGATTATGAAGATAGGAAATTCTGGGATTTGGATCTCCCACTGTCGGATAGCAAGAGGAAGCACATATCTTTGATGTCATCTCTCTTTACTAGAGGGCTTAGTGTGTGGTGTTTGATTTTCAGTGTCAGGAGGAATTTGCTCATGCAGGGTTTGGATAATTGGCTTTCAGTCCTTATGTACATGGGTTGTATGTTCTTTGAGAGGGAAAGGAGAATAGAATGACTTTAACCCCAGAGATGTCACAGAGGTTTCTGATGGATGTTTTGAACTTAACCTAAATTGCCTCTGTAATTTCTTTATTCTGAGCTTATCTTAAAAAATAAATTTTACCATATTCATGAGAGTTTATACAGGATATTCCAACAAGCAAAGTATTGTGCTATTGTTGAAATAACTTGAGAAGTTAAAGGTTGTCTTGCATAGTTCCTTATATAGTAACAAAATAGAATTTATAGGTGTTAATCAGAAGAACTATGCTGGTAGTTAGATGTTAAGGGATTTGTTGTGACAGTTGCTCTCTGTTCACTTGACTCTTTCTGGAATAAGGTTGTTTGACAGTGAGAAGACACTCCTGCTGTCTCATTCTTGTTTTCTGTTCTTTTCTTGTGCTCTGGTGCTGTACTACTCTGGTAGTTGTGCTAAGAAGCTCAGGGCAAGCTGTGCATCAGCTTGAATAATTATTCTGGATTTGCTACTGTTGAAATTTATCTCCTAAATATTACTAAAATAAGAATCTAGATGATATTTGAAACAGTATTGCTGTCTGTTAGAGAAAGGCTACTTGAAACCTCAAAGCATAGTTTATACTGCATTTTACTTACAGAAAATACATTAGTTAATTTAGTGGAATAATTGGAAGAAAGTTTTCAGAGCCCAAAACAAAGAAGTTTGTGTTGGCCCAAATGTATTTTAAGAAACAATTTCTTTTAAAATGATATGATTTTGTTGGATTTCAGGTTCACAGACCAATGACACTAAAAGACAGTTTCTTCTAGAACGGCTACTGGATGCAGTTAAACAGGTGAGAAATCCAACACCCATTTCTGCAGTGACTTACTCAGAGTTGTCACTACTAGCAGGGACTGTCTTCGCTCTTTTTCCTTCTCTTTAACAAAGAAATGCAAAAGGAAGAAAAGGAAACGAAGAAGAAATTGTGACTTTCACATGGTACTACTGAGTTTTTGTCTGCTAGCAAACAACTACTGTGCAGTATTTATTTAAAATTCTTGTTCTGGACAGGTTATATTTGTAATAGATCTATTTTAAATATATATGTAATACTATAGAATATATATTATGAATATATTTTCTTGTAATCCTCATATGACTGAACTAAATTGCAGTGTACTACAAAGTGTAACTTAGTTAACGTTTTAGGGTAGCAGGTTCTTTTCTTTGCACTAGATTTTTAGTATATGGTTAAAATACCTGTAAAGATGTGATTTATATATGTATGTCTGTCAATTTGAAGTTCAGCAAGTAGAATTTCATAGACTGGTTTCAATTTGGGAGAGCTTGGGAGGCAAAAGAATGCCTCAGAAATAAGGCAGTGAAATGTTTTGTAAGGAGTGGTTCTTCTGTAATTGTAGCACTGAACTGAGAAGGAGCAATGTTTGGTTTTGTGGGTGCACATTTAAAACTCAAAAGTAGTAATTTCCACTCAGTTTTCAATTTATTGAAGGACCTGCAGGTGCGTTGCTCTGGCTAGCAAGGATATATTTGTACTGCAAGAGTGGCCCATTGGTGTAACATGATGCTCTAGAGCACTTTTTGGATGCAAGCTGTGTTTGCCAATGCTTTATTTTTTGCTGCTTCCTTTTTTGATATGACTTTGTTTCTTATATAGAAATAGTTCAGAAAACTGAATTCATTTAGTGTGACAAAAAGTTCTTAACATTTCTTAAAATCTGTTTATTGCAGTGTCAAATACGGTTTGGAGGAAGAAAAGAAATCGCTTCAGACTCTGATAGCAGGTAAGATAGTCCAAGATTAATGTGCTTAGATTTTGTATCAAAATGACATAAAACATATGGCACAAAGTATTTGACATGCTCAAAAAATTGCATTGCATAAAAGGTAGGTGATCTGAAGCTGAAAAAACATCACTAACAGCCGCTCTAGCAGGTGAGGTGATTTCTCAAATCTATTGCCAATACTTCTGAATGTAATCGGTGCCTCAGCTTTCAATCGTTGTGATGAGACTGTGGGTATAAGTAGATCATAGTGCTTGCAAATAATGAAATTACTGCATAGAAGGGATCTTTCACCGCTTATAAGATAATGGTTCACTTTACATTCCCTATTCAGAGATCTGGAATAAAGTTGCTGTGTAGAAACATAGCTGATCGTTCCTTTCACATGAGTTCGTTGCAAATTCTGTTGCAGAGTGACCTGTTTGTGTGCTCAGTTTGAAGCTGTGTTCCAGCATGGCCTGAGGAGGAGCCGGGGCTTAGCACTGACAGCAGCAGCAATCAAACAGGCAGCAGGTTTCTCCAGCAAAACTGAAACAGGTGAGTTGCTAATTGTAACTATCCTATTTTAATTAGTTCCTACGTTCAGTCAAGTGATATAATTTCAAATAGAAGTTTTGAGCGTTGCACCAAACTGCAGATTGTTGGTAGGATACTTTACACTTGGCAGTGTGTTGTAGAAGTAGCAGTGAAAATGACTGTTGCTTCTTAGTTTAGCTTTCCTTCCAAGTTTCTCTGGAAATGTTGCTGTTAGGAAATCTGCACTTCCTACTGTTGCATCATGTATAGTGGCAAATTTATTTTGAATTCTGGCAGGGATGAACGTTGTGTAATTTTGCTGTTAAGTTTTAAAACAACATTTTCATTCTTGACCTTGTCTTGCTCAGTTCTTGAAATGCCATATTCTATATAGGTCAGATATGTTTAAATTCTAATTACTGATGTAATTTTAGAAAGAAAAATTATATTGCTTGTGTTGGTTGGTTTGGTTTTTATTACTTTCTCCACATTTAAAGAAGAGATTCCTTTATTTTTCTCTTCACCATGATGTTTCTCTTTTTTTTAATCAGAACTATGTGAAGATACTGATCAGTTTTTATCCATATTTGGGAACAGCGCAAGGAAAGTGTTTTAGTGGACAGAGATATTGTTGCCTTTTAAATGCAACACTTCTGTTTTCTAAAGTAACATGAATTTGTCATTTGCATGTCTGCAAATTCTGGAGCTACCTGTTCATTTGGACCTACCTTCTAACATTTCACATCAGCAGTAACATAGAGTTCTAAAGAAATCTTTCCCATAATATGTTTCCAGTTGAACATAGGAACCTGTGGATAAAATACTAGCTTAAATGTGCTTTTAAATGTGAATTCTATATAAAGTGTCAGATTGAATCCTCTAATTTGTGTG
Source organism: Cnemophilus loriae (assembly GCA_013397755.1). Lineage (NCBI taxonomy): Eukaryota > Metazoa > Chordata > Aves > Passeriformes > Corvidae > Cnemophilus > Cnemophilus loriae. Next base: position 1,073,405 of record VZTF01001826.1, read on the forward strand.
GCTTTTTCAGTGGAAGTTCTAAGTGCTTAAATAGCCCAAGTTCTGTAGGAATAAATAACCTGTTTAACTAGTGGGTTGCATGAAGAGGGTAAATGATTCACCTCTGTTCGAAGTTATATTGTTACCTGCTTGTTTTATAAATTTACATGTAAATGCATTCAGGTATGACCTTAGTGGTTTTCTTGGTGGGGTGGTTGTCATTGTTATTATCAATCATTAAATTCCAGAGCCAGTGTTCTGGTATTATGTGAAAGAAGTGCTGAACAGACACGAGCTGCAGCGCTTCTACTCTCTGAAGGCCATCGCTACAGACATTGGCAGAGGCCGGGCTTGGCTGCGCTGTGCTTTGAATGAACATTCCCTGGAAAGATATGTTCATATGCTGCTTGCAGATAAGAATCGCCTCAGGTACTGTGTCTGATACCTTTGTAATGCAGGGAATGGATTGACAAATGAAGCACTGTGTGAAACCCCAGGCAACCAACCAACAGCCACAGCTGTAGTAGTCCCCCATATTAATTGCTGTCACTTACCATAATTTTTAAAGATTTTTGTCAGCCATCAAGATAGTGGCTTGTGCCTTTATCAACATGTAACCTCTTCCCTAAATCCATTCCCTGTTCTTTCAACAGTTTTCCTCACTGCAACCTGGACACCATGCTTTAAGGTGCCTCTCTCATTCCACTAAAACAGTACACAATTGCAGCCTTGTCTGATCAATTCATCAGTGGTAATTGCCTGTTGCCTTTTGGAGATGCTCATCCTGTAATTGCAGAGCTCCAGCAGTGCAGCAGTGGGGAGCTGCTGCTGCAGATCACTGGGAAGTGGTTTGGTAGCAGTTAGTGAAGCTTTTGTTACAGTTACTGAGAATAATTTACTACACATTGTGAAATCCTAAAGTACTTTGGAAGTGCAACATGCACTTAAGTTCATAAACTGAGTCCTGCCTTTTTCTCATGTGTCTTCAACTCCTTTTCTTTATGAAAATTTGAGATGTTTTCCTTTTTTTATCAATAACTGTTGAGCTTGCTGAAACCACTGGGTCAAGTCCAGTGGATTCAGCAGAAAGGCATTTTATCCATTTGCATCGATTAATGGATCTACCGGATAAGATTATTGCCAGAACTGAGTTCATTAGTACCTCCTTTTCATTTCTAGTTTGTTCCAGTCATCTGTAGCTTTCTTGCAAAACAGATTTTGATGAAATCAAATAAAGACAAATGAAACAATAAAGAAAAAGTCTGAAAACCATTGTGAGGAAATTAGTGACTTGGATTGCTATGTCGCTAATTATTCTCGTGCTTGTAGCAATACTTGCACGGTATCAGGATTATCAGCACACTGCATTGTAATGCTATTTCTAAAAAGGTTTATTCCAGAATATTTAAGACTTAAATGTTACCTGAATTCAAATGGGATTTACAGAATCAGTTTACATCTGCAATTATATGTTTTGGAAACTTTTAGATTAATCTGTCAAAATTGTTTAATATATAGATTGAGGGTTTTCTTGCTATCTGTTTTGTTGTTTAGTTTACTGAATGCTGATAGTAAAAATACAGCATACTACTACTAGAAAGAACCAGGCTTAGAACAACTAAATCTATGTGTTCACAGTGAAAAAATGTGGGGTTTTTTTTACATCCGAATTCATAGTTTACCCTAACTATTTAGGATAATTGGTGTGAGTTTGGATATTGAAACAGGTCACAGAATCATAAAATATTAGGACGGTTTGGATTAGAAGAGATTCTTGAAGATTGGGTAGTCCAAACCTTCCTGCTGTGGGCAGGGACCCCTTCCACCAGAGCAGGTTGTTCAAGATGAAGGGAACCTTTTTGTATTTGTGTGTTCTAAGCTTATATAAAACATCTATAGCAATAGGTATAGAGAGGTGCTGTGACTGCTAATGCAGTGTGAACCCCCAGGCCCCGAGTGGTTTTTTTTCCCCTAAAAAAGTGCAGAGCTAAAACTAAAGAAAATGCTCTTTAGCACGTCTTCTATAGAACCGGCTGAACAGGTATCAATTTCAGAACTGCAGAGAGTGACTGTGACATAAATTTAATCCTTTGGGGTGCTCCTACTTATTTTTCAGAGTTTTCTTGTCTTTCAGAAGTGAAATATATGTTACTATAGGACTGCATGTTCTTTTTTCTGCCCTTTAAATTATAGTGTCTTCTATGAAGACTGGTCTTTTATGATGGATGAAGAACGTTCTAGCATGATCCCTACAATGGCAGCTGGTAAGACTTTCTCTTCAGTATTGCTGCTCTTGGAAAACTACTGCATTTTGGGATGTTACATCTGTTTCTGGTTGTGAGGAGCTTCTCTAATACACTCTGTTTATGTGGAGAATGTGTGTCAGAGGCACAGCCAGGGTGAACGGTCAAGGTGTTATGCCGATTTATGCTATGAATTGATGGATTGTTAAAATCCTGGGTCTGACCTTCCTACAATTCATAAATCTTCCACAGAAATTTTTTAACTCTTAAGCAGTCAAGGCTAACTTGAAACCAGTGCAATTTAGAGAAAACAAAGTGGGTTATTCCTGACTAGAAAAGAATAATGATGGAGTTTTATAGTAAGATCCAAATTACACATAAATACAGGTAAGGAGAGTAAGAGTAAGGAATGATAACAAATAATTTACTTCTCTAGAGTTCAGCCACAGAAGTGGTGTATTATTTATACACCTTTTCTCAGATACATGGTCACATGCTTCATTCTGCAAGACAAGGTTCATGGGCGTTTTTGCTAATAGAATATAGGAACCAACAAATACTAAAATTGCGGTGAAATGGGTTTAAATAAAAGGTTATAAACAGATGAGTTCACAGTACTTTTTGATTATTTAATGTGCAGCTGAACAGCTATCAAAATGAATTCAGAACTAATTGCATCATCTTGAATACAGTCTAGAAAGGAATGAATGGTACATGAAAGAATAATAATTCATGCATTGGAAACTGGGGGAAATTTTTGGCAAAAATGTTTTCCATGTCATACCTTCGTTAATCCTTAGCTCCTATGTTCATAACTTCCGGGTGAAGTATATGGTGCATTTTGGGTCTCTTTTCCCCTTTTCTTTTATCTGAAGGTCTGAACTCCATTCTTTTTGCTATCAACATTGATAATAAGGATTTAAATGGGCAGAGCAAATGCACACCCACTGTGTCAGATTTGTTAAAGGAATCCACACAAAATGTAACTTCCTTATTGAAAGAGTCCACTCAGGGTGTCAGCAGCCTCCTCCGGGAGATCACTGCCTCGTCTGCGGTCTCGATTCTCATAAAACCTGACCAGGACTCTGACCCACTGCCTGTTCTGTCAAGGAATGTAAATGCTGGTAAGCTTTTATGAATGTTAGTGCCGTTCAGAAACTTAGGAAATATTCAAGTGTGTTTAAATAACTTTTTAATTTACTTTTAATGCACTATTGTAGAACAGAAGTCTTGAAAATAAGTGTACTACACATACAAACCAGTTGAGTGTGTATTTTTGTAATTAAAAAGCATGAAATTAGAAATATTGGGTGTGAATAATGGATGGTAACTGTGTATTTCAGCATTCTTGTATCACTGTGAGAGGGAGACTAAACTGTTTTATTGGCAGTGCTGTGTTTGTAACCTGAATTTCAATTTCTTATTCATAAAATTATGCTTTGGATTTTGTGATGTCATGATTTTTCATTTTTAATGTTTTCTTTTGGCACCTTGCTGGTCAGACATACACTGATGTATCTCTGTTGTTATGTATCAGATACAAACCTTAGCTTGTAATCTTCTTCAAGTAGTTACTGTGTTTACAGTCTGAATTCCTATGCAAAGTAGATAATTGCTAAAATGAAAATTTACTCATACACTCTTTATCTTTAGAGGTCTTAGTGTTACAACTTGCTTGTATGATGTTAGTTACTGACAAAGACCCAAAGTCTTAATCTCTTATAATTTCAAATCAGTCAAGCAAAATGTGATTTTCATTGTATATTTTCAGTTCCAAAAATAACAAAGGAATGTGCTATTATCTTTGTTTCTGGAAGCTGAACTAAATGTTTGTTTTGCTTTGTAAAAGTGCAAAACTGCAAGAAGATTTATACGCTTTTCAATTAAGAAACAAGGTTTGAGTTTAGGCATTAAATTGTTTTGGTTATGAGAAAAAAGCACAAACCCCACATGAGAATCTGGTAGGAATACAAGCTGAGATAAAATCTGTTTTTTGTTGGCATTTAAAATAGACTTTGTCTTAAAACACAGTCTTTAGAACAAACTTGTGGTAAACCTTTTCTTGTATAGCACTTAAATGAGATAAAATTGGAGGTGATACTTGCCTTGGGATAACTTTGTTAGTATAGAAGAGGCTTGCAAGATGAAACAAGACAGTAATTGACCATATGGTGCATCTGACTCTACAACATGATGTACCTTATGTGTACAGTTCATGTGTATACAGAACATGAAAGGTACAACTTCCAATGAAATGTCACTTTAAAAAAATTGAGTTTGTCCAAATGCAATTATATGTGGAATGTTAGAGCAAGTCTGATGTTTTCATTAAAGTCTGTGTTCTTTGTTGGAATTCTATTTGCGACCAGAATGGGTTTTAACATCCTCTTAACAGTATGTTTGTGTGTTTTGTGGAAATAGAACAGCTGGACTTGAATTAAACAAAGCAATTTAGTCCCAGTGCGAGGTGTCTTGTGAGTAAATTTGTGATACTTCTTAGAGTGCTTCAACTTTGCATTTAGCTTCACGTGCACATCAGATTCAGAGAGAATAGGTAATAGTGTGAAAATAAGTGCTGTCACTGGATACATCTGGTGTAATCAGAGAGGATTTCAGTGTATTTCTAGACCAAGAGCTAATTAGCTGAAAACTGTCTGGTCAATTTCTAGAGTATAGACAGAACTATTTGATTGGAGGTTGTGGATTTAGTTCGTGTTGTGAGTTTGTTGTTTTTAGTTTTTCCTCTGAAAGTGCTTCGTGTTTTCTGTGTTGTGCAGACCTGCTCTGCATTATACACTAGGTGTAGTCCATGGGTGAAAGTGACAGGGAGGCTAGCTTTTTATTTTAAATTTAATGTCATCAGTTCGTAGAACTTTTTTTCTAGTTTCAGTTGAATCATGTTATGAATACATCTCCAAAATATCTTCTAAAATCTGAATTATGTGAGGCATATAAAATAAAGCTGGTAATTAGAGATTTAAAAGCTCATGTGTATGGAAAGATAATGAATGCCATGTAGATCTAAGTGGTTTTTTCTTGACTAGAGTAATTTAGTACATGAGCTCTTTTAAGAAAAAAACAGATTTCTTATATTCTGATATTCTTTTCTAAACTGTGTAAAACTTTGTATTGCTACTAGATTTGAAATACAAAAAAGATCGAAAAAAGAAGAAGAGAGTGACTAATATTATTTCATTTGATGAAGAGGAAGATGAGCAAAACTTGGGGGATGGCACAAAGACTCTGATTACAGGAGAAAGTTCAGAGGAGAGTGTAGACAGATCTTCAGTTCTTGCATTGTCCTCATCTGAAAGCACTCTTGGAAGAAATCTGAATGGGAGTGAAAGTAACCATTCGTGGAAGAGCAATTCAGTGTTCATGAATGGAGAGTATGAATACCAGAAACTGGATGTGAAGAGCATTGATGATGAAGATGCAGATGAGGATGAGCTGTATGGAAAAGCATTAGGAAATAAAGGCACAGAAGGTGAAACTGAAGCTTCTGAAAAGTAGGTATTGGCGCAGGAGATAGTGGTAAACTTTCCACGCTTCCCCTCCATCTCTCCCTTTCCTTCATGGGTACTGGCAAATGGATGTGTCGAACTGAACTATAGATTTTATCTTTTTTTTTTTTCCTGTTCCTCCTCCCCTACTTTTTTCCACTCTTTTTTTTCCCATTTTTTTTGCTTTTTACTGTTTAAACTGTGTGGGCCACTGCAGTGATGCTATTTTGCTTCTAAGTTTCACTGAACTCCCAAATTTTGAGATTTCAGGCTTCTTGTTCTCCTTGAAGTTCTCAGTTGTTAAAATTGTTGCATGATATAGCCAGGCTATAATTCTGGCCTATTGATGTTTCCTTATTCTTAGTATGATAACAATTCTCTTTTGGCTTTACAGTAAAAATGTGTATTTTAAACAGAGTAAGCTTGTTACATCAGAATGTAGATAGTTAAACAAGGCAGGAAAAAACAGAGAGAAAATAATTTCAGATATTAATATGCTTTCTTTATTTCTGACACAGAAATTCATTTAGAGAAAAAGGCAAGCAGTGCTTGTCTCATCTGCTTTGGAATGTCTGATCTTTAATGGATCAATGTATGGCTGACCAAGAAATTGGCAAGCAGATTGAAATAAAGATTTTTCTTGCAGAGGTATCTCTGAAAGAAATGTAAGCATTATGATCATTAATACTGACTGTATAAATAGATTGTTTTCTTTGCTTGTTTGTTTGTTCTAAATAGGCCTCATGAAATAGTCACATGCAGTTCTCAGATATGCAGTTGGACTCCTCTGCAGGTCCTGAATGATGACTCAGATGTTCTATTTCCTGTCAGTGCTGTTGGCTCTTACTCCCAGACAGGTGGGCATTTGAATTCACAGAATTCCAGCAACCTTTATTCTAACACGAGACAATGGTAAGAAATAACTGGATTGTATAGACACAGGAGATACTGCACAACTGGGATAAAAGGTTCAATTAAACTTTATTCTAGTTCTGAATCGGAGTTCTCCATTTGAGTAGTTATTTAGTTAAGGAGGATTTATCAATGTCGAAATAAACCAGAGTTTCATTGGGATTAAGCTGTGGTCTTGTATTTTATTAAAGTTCAGGACAGTTGTATAGAAAGTATCAATATCCGTTTTCTAGGTACCACTAAGCTGCAAGAAGCTCCAAGTGTGTTTGAAAGCTTGAATTCAAATTAATCTTGACAGATTGGAGAACAGCTGGAAGCAGTTCAATAGAAACTGTTAACTGTTGAAATACAGGATAAGGAAGGATTGACTAAGAAATACTTGCTCAGAAAAGGATATGGGAATCATAGAATGGTTTGGGTTGGGTTGGAAGTGATCTTCAGACATCATTTATTCTAAGACTGGCTTTCTGAGCTGTGGGCATCAGTTGCCGGCTCACATCTAATTTTTCATGTGCCAGTATCCTCAAATAGTTTTCTGCACGTTACAAGCTGACGGTGAATGAACAGAGCTGCGCATAAACGAGAGTGTCATTTGTAAATGCAGGCTCCATTGGCTCTGCTGTGGCCTCAGCTGCAGTATTGTATGCAGTGAGGGGCACTTCAAGAACTGTGTGGACCATTTGAAGTAAGCAATAAAAATGGTCAAAGGAATGGAAAAGAAGACCTGGAGCTTGTACAGTATGTGTATTGGTACCAAAACCAAAAAAATTCCTCCAGCCCTCCCCTTCACCCTATTGATATTTTTCTAGCTGTTTATAAAACTTTGCTTTTACAGAACTTTGGGTATACTCATTTCAGTGACAGTTAGAAAACTTGTCAGTGGTATTCAAATAATGTTTTAATTGTAGAATATTTCATATTTTTTGCATACGCATTATATGTCCAAGAGTTTAAACAGATTGTTGATTGAAGGCCTGTGAGAAAGTGTAATTCAGTTGTGTAAGTTCAGTGACAAAAATGTGAATCATAAAATAATGCTGCACTGCCCTCTGCTGTATTTTAAAATATGTACCTCATAAGAAATGACAGTGGTACCAAAAAAAAAAAAAAAGAAAAAAAAAAGATAAAACCAAGATATTTTAAATTTTTTCTTATGCTGCCACATTTTTCAATTTACGAAGGCATGGATTTAGAAAACGTTGAGTAGTTTGTGGCATTGTGGTCTCTTAAATGTAACACAGAAACTGTTGGGGAACGTGCACAGGTTGAAATTTGAAATACAAGTAAACATTCCTGTTTCTGGGGGTGGTGTGTGGAATGAGAACTCATAGTTGCTGTCAGTACATGTCACGGGGCATCAAGAGCGTGAGCTGGGGGTTTTTATCTGAAATCAAAAATCAGGAGTGCAAGCCAAGACTTAGTTCTGGAGGCAGATGGCCAAAGAGGACACCTGTATATATATCTGTATATATCTGTATACATCTTATACATAACTGTCACAGGGCTTACTCTTACTAAGAAGATACCAAAGCGCCTTGTTTTGTGTTGCTTCATCTCGGAACTGTTTTGAATGCAATGCTCAGCCTGCTGGAGGTGACCAGCAGGCCCATTCAGATCCCTTCTGGGCACAGGACAGATATTTTCAGTCCTCCTTCTGTCCCCCTTTGTGATCTGTCATGCAAGTCAGAGTGATACAACATTGGGCTGGTGAAAGGGATCAGTTCGTCAGTGCTAGGAAAGCCCCCACTCTGCTCTCCTGGTCTCGCCTCTCTGAGCAGGGAGGAGCTGATGGAGTGTGCAGGGAGGGCTGCACTAAGTGGCCGTTGTGCAACCCAGGTGCCAGCCAGTCAGGGACAGGGATGCACACGGATCCAGGCACCCTCTCCTCAGCCACACTGACAACTTGCTGAGATGGAAAGCTGCCTTAGGCGCTTGTTTGCTTGACTTTGGGAGTTGCACTTGTGCTGGATGAATGATGTCGGAAGGAACAGGCATTAGCTTATTCTGAGGGCAATCCAGCCTGGTAACCGGCAAGCTCATTATTATCATGATGTTTTTATTAAAACATGCTTAATGAGCTCTTGTAAAACACATTGTTTAACCCAATATTTTGGTTTATAGGTCTTAATACCTATAAATAACTTATATATATATTTGAAACAGCATAATCTATAATGTTGTATGTTAATATGTGTTTTCAGTATTAATCTGTTGCAGTGCTCCAGGGATGTGTCAGGGTATATCATATCTCCACGTAACTAGAAATGAGAAAGCCTCCATCAAAATGCACTTGCTTGGAAAAAAAATGGAGTATATATTTTAGGGACTGAGCTTCAATAAACTCTACAGCTTCAAAAATAAATTTTCTCCTCCATAGACTTTCTGACATAACTGTATTTCCCATTAACTTATTTTGTAGAATTTCTGCTTTTTACATCTGTGCTATTTAGGATTGTCTTATAGTAACTTTGTACCCCCTACACAGTGAGATGCAGAAAACATCAATAAAATATGATTTTTGTTTGTTTCCACCCGAGCTTCCTTAATGACAGGCTCAGTGATGTGGATGTTTTGCTGCCGACAGTTGTGGATCTGTGGACAGATGCGCATTATTCATGCTTTTTAAACAATATCTCATCTGTCTGATTGCTGATGGTTGGTACAGAGACGTCAGGAGCCAGAGAAAAGCCACAGTGCTCCGTTGGGAATACAGGAAGCGCTGGTGTCTTTGCAAGGTTTCATATACTGGGGACTAACCACAAATTCTTCTCCTGCAAGTCACAACCAGATTTGTAGTGAGCATCAGGTGCCATGTGGTGCTTCAACTCCAGGGGCTTGCGCAAGTAACTTCAGGAAGAAGTGTCCTCATAGCTTTGCAACTCTGTATATATCAAATATAATTTAGGAATTGTGCAATACTAATTTCTTTATGATGGCTGTGTTCCTAAGAGACTTGACAATCCTGCTGGCATTCAGGGTCAATTTGCAGAAGCCAGCTTTGGAGACAGAATTAAAAGTATTTAAAAGCTTTAGCAAGTTGAGTATTTCTGTTTAAAAATGTAACTACCTCACTTCTGGATTTATGTTTTTATTTTATTTTTTTGAGTACTGTAACCCAAGGGAAGCTAATGCTTGTGCATTCTGCTTTAGATAACTTGGAGAATGGAGAGGGGCATGAACATGCTGTTCATCCAGTAGAACTGGTTCCAAGAAGATCTGATCTTCATTACAGGTATGTGCCAAATATGTTTTTCTTAAAAGAAAAAACCTTCACCCTGTAACTTATTATTACCTAAGGCACTTAGTACTGGAAAACCAACTATTCATCACGGTACTTTTGCATATGTTTGGAAAGACAATTGCAAAAAAACTACAACTCCCTTTTTCCGTAGTTTCATACGCTGAACTTTTCCTAATTATCTTGAAGAAGTTGTTTAGTCATGTCAAATAACAGACTTGGCCTCCTGGTTTTGAAAATAGGTTTTATGTTGGTTTTTCTGTTATTTTTTTACTATATTCTCCGTGGCCTTTTAATTTGGAATTTTTGTGTGTCTTCTTAAATCAGACTCCCAGGAAATACATTAAAGCATTGTTCAACATATTTTGATTAAATGTGGGTGAATAGGGTAGCAATTCTAGTTTCTGGAATGCTTTTTTCTGAAGTTTTGAATTCAGGATTTTGTTTTCATATCTTGATTATACTGTACTTTTATGACTAGAGTGGAAGTCAGTCCTCCAGCTCAAGTGAATACTTTAAGCGGTATATTGCCTTCAGCCACTGTGCCAGAATCCATGACAATTAGTAAGTACTTCCTTGATGTATCTAGATTGATGGAAATAACTTTGAAAGTCCTGTAACTCTTTCTATTTTTGTTTCAATAAGATCTGCTTAGAGAGTCATAGAGCACTTAATTTCTGATGTGCTAGTCATGTTAGTAATAACTGCTCTAAAATGATGTTTGTATTGGCAGGTTATGCTTCATTGCAGCTGATATATCCTTCTGTTAAATGTGGCTTCAGTAGTTGAATGAAAAATAATGATTTGATTAACATCTTTAAGTATCTACAAGCTCTGAAAACACTGAGGGTTGGTTCTCATGTAGTCTTGCTTATTTTGCCTGTTGTCATTAATGCCTAGTCAGAAACAAACCCTCTCTTTCGGTGATTTTGATATGAAAAGCTGCTCCAAACATAAATATGGGCTTTCATATACAAAAACTTAAGATTAAGGGGGAGGACAGTCATGTTTCAGTGGTATTAGGAGTGGAACTAGACAGGATAAAATAGTATTTGCTGCAGAGATAGATGAATAGAAGCACAGGCAGTTTGTTTATCACATATTTGATCTTTTTTCTTTGCATACACTTGTAGAACAAACACTTAGTTCTTAAACTGAGTGTCTAAGCTTGTAAGCCAGTATGTGTTTATGTTCCTCACTGTACAGAATGTTCTGTAACTGAACTGGCTTTGTTCCTAAAGCTCTCGGGTGTGTGTTTGTTTCTTCTCATAAATTTCAATATGTACAAGTTTTAAATTATGACATTTGGGAAGTTAGAAGTGATGCAGCCAAGATTCTTTTCTGCCATTGTTTCATGCAATCATCAAAATGAATGAAATCTTAAGGTATTCTAATCTCATTTTCTAAAGTCGTATTCAAATGCTGTATCAACCTGTGTTAAAGGAGATAAAACAAGCATTTTCACTGGGCCGTGTTTCAGGCTCTGGCACTGGCCTGCTGACTGAGCTTTACAAAGCTGAAAAGTCCTTTCTTGCAAAGTACTTAATGGAGTGGCAAACTAGCAACTTCTGTGTGCCATAATTGAAGTGTAGAATGGGCTTACTGTTATTAGCTACAGTGATACTTTGGTCGCTAGATATTCTCTGCTAAAATTACTCCTACAATATCCTTTCGTTCCTATTTATTTCTCAGTTAGAGAATTGCACAGGGCAGTTTTCGGGTGCCCCTGCACTCTGTTAATTCTGCTGTTTGTAGGGGAGTCTGGTACCAGCAGGGGCCGCAGTTGGTCTCCTTCAGTTGCTCAGTTGTTTCCCGGTGTGGGTAAGACAGCTATAAAATGGAAAAAAAATCTGGAGATTTTCAATTCTCAATACTTAGCAATTTGTAAATGAAATGAAAACACAGGATCAACAGAAGCATGCACACTATCATTACTTTCCCAGTTCAGAGGAGGCTTTGGTAAAAGGAAGGGTGGGAAGCATGCCAAACCCATCTATAAAGCCAGTAGAACACCTAGTAAATAATCTAATCATAATTATAATTAAAATTCAGCTGACTATACATTTATAGAATTAGTCAATACCTCTATAATAGCTGATCCTGGGTATGTTGAATAAAAATGCTTTTTTCAAGTTTGTTGTTATTCATAGATTCTCTACAGGAGGAATTCAGTGCTATAACAAAGTCAGACACTGAAGCTCTTTCTCTCTATTGCAATTAGCAGAAGAATTATTAAATGCTGAGGCTTATAGCTTGGTTGCATAGCAACTGATTCTAACACATCAGGCAAGAAAAATGGAATGCAGTAGTGCAGTGAGAAAAGCTGAGGTCTCCAGTGACTGGGTTTTTGTGTTTCTTACTTCTGAAGACAAAGCCTGAAATGAATTTTTAAAAAATTGTATTATATTCCTGCTTTCTTTCCAACCTATTAGTACAGTACTAAACTTTTCTTACTTCTTTTGATATGCAGGCTAGAAAGTTCTGTTATGAGAAGCTGTAATTTAAAATTTCTGCCATTTAAAATTATTTTCCTGAATTATGTCCCATGCATCTGTAAGGTAAAGGTTAACTTAGCAGCAGATACATCTCAAAAAATACTAATACCACTCAAGAGAAATCCTAATCCACAGAGCTTTGCTGTTTATGTCAGGCATAATTTGAAAACTGGCCCTGCTTTGCAGATTGTTTTGTCATGACCAAGTTTATAGAGAGCTAAGTTGGTCAGAAGTTTTCTATTTATGCATCTACTCTACTATGTAATTTTCAGTTTTTAAAAAAGTTGTATTTATATTATTGTACTTGAATCACAAACAACACTATTTCAAGAGTTGCTATTGGAAGATGGTATTTTCAGCATTATTTTTCACGAGAACAATCTGTCCTACCAGCACAAGTCTCCCCATTTTGTTTTCGCAGTAGAAAAAACAGAAGTTCCAAAACTGTCATTTTAAAAGGACGCTACTTGTGTTCTTCTTTACAAGGTTCCTTTATTCTAGTACTACTTTTAGGAAATAATTGGTAATTTAGATTTTTCACTATCATTTTCTTCAGTTTTTAAAATTGGACTTAATCACAAAGGTTAGGAAAGGTTGTAACATTGTACATCATTCCATATTTTTTCATACGTTCTTGAGAAATCCCCGAGCTTTTCATGATCACTGACGAACTTTATTGAATAATCAAACCTCCATGTTATATTTTTATCCTGGTTGTATAAGTGGATAAGGTGTATGTTTTTGTACTTTCTGTGTCCTCTAAATAGCTGCTGACCCGTTGTGTAACCCAGTTGCCACAGGTTACTGGCAGGTACTAAATTCTTGTGTCGTCTTTGAAAGCACAGCTCTGGAGGGAGGGCGTTTGTATTTCATCAGGGAGAGGAAAGCTGCAGTTCATTTTATGACTTGGTTTTCACCAGGACTTTTCTATACAGTAGAAGGCCAACACAATTTGTTTCCTACTAAAATTTGCCCTGTGAATAGCAACATGACAGGATAATATTTACAAGATTTTTGAGCACTAAATTAAGCCTTAAAAGGCAGTGTTCATGTAGGCAACTTAGGGAGCATCAAGCTCTTTGTGTCTTTAAAGGTTAGACTTCTGATTTAAGACGTAACCAGTCTGCTGGAAGTCTTATTTGTCTCTGAAAATATCTGTGTAAACTTTCACTCGTGAAAATAAAATTAAAAAAAAGATTCCTGTAAACTGCTCCCAGCCCACCCTGATATTCTATCTGCAGGATTGCAGAGGAGGCTGCATGACCTTGTGTACTCTGAGGGATGATTTCACTTACAGCTCATTCTTCACAACAGGTGATTGCAAATCATACTTCTCCAATCTTTGGCTAAACAGCAGAAGAGTTGTGAAACTTATGACTTTTCTGGAGGTTGCTGGAAACTGGCAGGTGTTTCTTAAAGCATTATATATTTTGCGCTCTGAGTGTGACCTTATGGAAGCTTTCTGGAAGCTAGATTTTGCATGAAGAATGGAATTGAATTAAAAAATGTTTTAGAGCAAATATTCACTTTGTGAGTAATTAGGCACCACAGATTAATTTCAGCAATAAAAGAATATTTTTAGTGTTTGAAAAAGTGAAGTTTAATGTGAAAAATTTAATTAGTACATTCCTTGATTTTTATGTTATCTTTTTTTTGCTGATAAAGAATGGTTTGGAATTCTTGGTTTGTACGTGGGAATTCTTTTTTCAGTAAGTTGTTGCAAAACCATCTCTTGTGAAAAACTTCACTAGTTATCATCTTATCTCTGACTTTGTGGAACTCCGATTATCACTTCAGTTTTAGGTATGTTGGTGTTGAATGCTGATCCTTAGTAGCACTAGCGTATTGCCTTTCATTAATATTACTATACAGAACTTAAATGTCATCAAGCACAAAACAGCTCAGAAGCAGGACATAAAGTCTGACATCAAACGCTTTTCTGAAGTAGGAATACTTGGCCATCCACTGTTTTATTAAAAAAAGAAAAGAAAAGAAAAGAAAAGAAAAGAAAAGAAAAGAAAAGAAAAGAAAAGAAAAGAAAAGAAAAGAAAAGAAAAGAAAAGAAAAGAAAAGAAAAGAAAAGAAAAGAAAAAAAGAAACGGGGGAGAAAGATTGAGGTTGCACAGTCCAGAAGTCAGAAAATGCTAAATTTATGGTTGCTGCTACAACCCTGACTTTTTTTAAAATTTATTCCCTTTTCTAACCCACACAATGTATGAGACATAAGTCTGCTGGAAAAATTAGGTTATGATCATACACTCATCTTGGAGGCAAGTGTAACAGACAGATGAAAGCTCATGAACTGGGGATGTTCTGGCAGGTTTGAAGGGAACCTGCTGCAGTGTATGATACTGGATTTCCCTTGTTTGCGTTCAGCTGACTGCTCTGACATGCTGCCGAAATTTTTCAGGAAGCGTAAGTGAAAGTAAGAAATTACAATTTTTGGAAGTTTTAAGTATTATACCTGAATTAAATAGGATGGTTTCCTTTTAGTTTTACTCAGTTCCTTGCTTCAAAAGATCATGAAATTAAGGTTTCTGATTTTTTTCTTGGTAAATTTTTACTCATTTAATTACACTAATAATGTTTTACTCTTTTATATTTACTGTGGATAGAGAGGTTAAAGAAGTGTTGATGATAAACTGTATAGTTCTTGTATTTGGTTTGAGTAATTTATAGAAAATATGACTCCTTAATGCTCATCACTTCAAGAAGAAACAGCAGAGCTATAGCCATGGAGCAATCTTGCTGCTCAGGTAGGCATGGGCTGGACCAGCCTTCTTGGGATTCTAGTCTCTTAGCCCAGACTGGTGGTTTGTGTTGATGCTTTCATCCACACCTCCACTGGTATCTGTAATTGAGCTAAATTAGCAAGAAATACCAGATATGAAATGTGTTTGCATTTGTGGTCCTAAATTAAGCATTGATTTTTGCCCTATATGTGATAATGAAATTTGGAGTTTCTGCTTTGTTGTGTTTCTGTAGTATTGTCAATTCCATGCCTCTCAGAAAAATGAGAGGCAAATGGAAATAAATAAGCAATTTAAAGTCTTCTACTTCAAGAGGCTTTTTTTCTTCCTCTTTTGTGCAAACCATGGTCTTTAGCAGAATCTTGCTTTAGTGCTCTGCTTGTGTGTGTGTGTGGGAGAGGGGAGTGAGAAAAGATGGGATTTCAGGTCTCTATTCATGCAGAAGACTCTGGATGGAATAGGGAAAAGAAGATTAAGTTATTATGCAAGTTAAGGTTACAATTTGAATAGGCTGGTAAAATTGAAATAATGAAGGCAATTTATAATAGCTTAGCTGTATAAATGCTAATAGATCAGTACACATTAAAACACTGGGTACACACACAGGCAATTGCTGCGGAGTGGGCACCCTGTGCAAGTGCAGAGCCGTGTCTGAGCAGCAACAGCTTTAATTTATTCAGAGTTAGAGACATAATAGCAACTACTTGTTGATCGTGCACTATCATATTTTAATGGCACACTTAAACTATTTAAAATGCCATCGGCTTGATGCTTCCTTGAGGAGGATTCTGAATTCAACACTATAGTTCAAGATCTTTATTTTGTTATGGAGCGTTACTGTACAGAAAGCTTACTGTGGATCCTTTTGCTTTTGTTGTTTATGTGTATGATGCTCTAATACTTCCTGGATTATTCTGTTTTCCTCATCCATAGGGAATTGTTTATTTCACAGATAGGCTGATGGATTGTGGTCCCTTGTGCTAGTATTTAATACCCAGAAATTTCACTATTTTGCTTTTGGTTTTTCTACAAGATTTGGATTTGTTTTCTTTCTTTCTTTTCTTTCTTTTTTTTTTTTTTTTTAAAGGTTGTATAGAGAACCCATAAAGGATGCTAAGTTACTGTAGAAAAGTAATTATTCTTTCTATGCTGAATTAATGAAGTGCAAACTCCCTCTAATGACCTACTGAAATGTTTCTTGCTAATGTCAGTTAGCTCTTAAGCTGTAATATGGGTATTATGGAACGGGCAGAGAAATGATCATCTAATTTCTCTGTGGCCAAAGAGTTAGGAATGTTTTGGAAAAAATCTAGCATGAAGAAATTTGGGTTGGCTGATTTCAAATGACATGAGAACTCTGTTGACCTCTGCAGTCCTGCAGGGGTGAGATTTATCTGCAGATTACCAAGGCCAGACTGAAACTGTGATGTCTGCAGCACTGTCTGGTGTATTTGGTTGACACAATAAAATCTTTTACATTTTATCCACTACTACAGTTTGTCAGACTCTACCTGGCCCATAGGACAATGTCAAAGTTTTTGTTAAATGGGCAAAAACTTCTGTAACTATAGACAATATTAAGAAAGATAAAGGTAAATCTGTGAACTGAATGTAAACGGGAAAGAAGTTGTCCAACGGCTTTGCTTGCTTGAAGAAATCAAGGAATACCAGCTCTGTTAGTATGTTTTCAGTAAAAGCACACAAAATTTACTGGCATCTGCATTGAATACTTGCAGAACAGGGTTGGCTGATTTATGATATATAAGCATTTTGCTTACCTCTTGGGAGGGATGGTTTAATATAATTGTGTCCTTGTAGCACTCCTAAAATTATTGATTAACATATGTAAAATTGTTAATGAATTTGTTTGAGCTGACACTTTTCTGGATGGTATTTGGCTGTTCTGGTATCATGTTAAACCTAACCCAAAGGAAATGTTTAAAAATTCTAAAATTCTGTCAGTTGGTTGTTTTTTTTTTTTTTAAATTTTTATTCTTGATTTAATGAGAGGAAGTATTTTTAAGGTATTTGTAAAAAATAGAAAGGATTTTATAGGAAATGACAAGGTTCAGAAATCCTATCATCTTTAGGGCTGAACTTGAGAAGCAATGCCATGAAGAAGCAATGCCATTATCTCTACTCCCATCTCCCTGTAGCAGTTCCATTTCCTGTGGCAGGATTTATAACCAGGAGAAGAAGCAATTTGGAGAAGCTGAACAAGTAACAGTGGATCTCATTAATATGCATGTAGTGAAAAGGTGCATTCTGCCCTACATCTGTGGTGAAAACAAAACAGCTGCAACCACAGGCACACTTGTAAACATTTGTATTAAAGCCAGATGCAGACTAATTTGATTTGATCAATACTTCTGATGTGGTGTTAAATAACACTGCTTTTGAAAGATTGCTCAAATTAGTGATGAGATTAAGAGCATTTTTATGTGCGTTGCTGAATAGCAAATGGTGTTGGCATCGTCTTAAGTGTGCTGGCTGTGTACCTGACTTCTAGATCTGAAATGAGCAAAAATGCACGCAGACATTAACCCTTTTTGTTCCTTCTTCTTAGATGAACTTCGTCAAGCTATCGTGGCCATGATGAATAGAAAGGATGAACTGGAAGAGCAGAATAGGTAGTTTGCTTTTTTAGTCAAGAGGGACTGTAATTTTAAAAAAAAACCTCTAATACAAGCTGTCCTTTCTGTAAAGCTGTCCATAATATTTATGTAACCTTTTTGATGTATATATTATTTTTTCTGTGAAAGGTTAACTTAATAATTCACGATTTAAATGTTGATACTGAAGAACAGTGTTTTGAGGGGAACTTTTTGCTTTTAGTTTGAATCGGATAACTCTTTGTACCTTGGGAACTTTTGCAGTTGTAATTTTTTCAAAACCAAACCTCATAGCCAGAAGATTCTGAAGTTCTCTTAAAATAGCTTTCCGAATGAGCAAAAGTTTCTCCTAATGCAAATATTCAGAAAATTTCTGGTTTTCCCCTTCTGGTGAAGAAGTGATGTAGGATGGCTGACAATGTAATGCTGAAAGTGGCTTTCATTTCTGACTGTCTTTATGTTCACTTGGGGCAAAGTGATGATGTAAATATAGAAATGATCAGTTGCTTATATAAAATGCCATCAAACTTACTTTGTATTTATTTAGTTTATTGAAACACATAGTTAGATGAATGAAAATACGAATGTATTCAATGCTTTAGGAGGGCTATTTTGGTAATTTGTGTTTTCCTTTAGTTATTTTTGGTTTTTTATTGCTGAGCCTACCAACTGATCCTATTTTCCTGCCTCCTATTCTTCCCACTCCCATAATTGCGAGTTATTGCCTCATTCAGCTTTGTGGGTTTTTTTGGCAGAAGGACCAGGATGCTTTGGGTTTTACCATTATGCATCATGCTGACCTTTGCTATCTCATCAAGGGTTTTTACACAAAGGTCTGTGGCAGTGCTCTTGGCAGAGATGAGCCCTGCCTGTCTTGCTATAAATATATTGCTTATAGATTATTCCCAAGATGTATGGACTTGCACTGAAGTACTGAAAACAGCTCATAAGCTTTTTTAAAAAACAAATTCTTTCTGCATGGTGGTACAGTAGATCCCATAATAGGTTGTGCTTTGGGCTTGTTGACAAGATAGTAATACAAATTATTAATAAGCATTTGCAACTGCTTTCTCCTTGTAGCTTTTCATATCTTTGTATAATCAAATCAGGTGAATTTATTACATTGAATAATGAAATTTTAGGATGACATCAATGCTATCATTCAGGCAACCTCCTCTGTGATTCCTAGAGTATACTCTAATTACCAGACAGTGTGTGCAGTGTTCTAAAGAGACGCTGTTGCCTTCCTGCAGATCGCTGCGAAATCTGCTTGATGCGGAGATGGAGCATTCTGCAGCACTGAGGCAGGAGGTGGAGAACTGCAGAAGGAAGGTGGCAGAACAGGAAGAGCGACATGCCACAAAAGTCCAAGCCTTGGCACGGTAAGAAGTGCTGAAAATGTCTGAAAAAGTAACTGCAGGAGAACAAGGGAATAACAGAGTCTGTATACAAGAGAAATCATTTTCAAGTAGCTAAGTTTGCAGAAGAACATAAGTGACTTAGGACTAAAAGTCCTATCGTAAGCAATAGCTATTGCTAAACATTATCAACAAGCAAGCATCGAGTTCTGGAGTGGTGCAGCTGTTTTTCCCATAGCTCTAGGAAGGTCAGCTGGAACAGGTTTCTCAGGACCCTTTCCAGTCAGGTTTTGAATATCTGCACAGATGGAGACTCCCCAGCCCCTTTGGGTAGCGTTGTTGGCAGTGACTCATTGGCAATGCTGTTCCTTCTGGAGTCCACGCTGGTCTTGGCTTTCTTTGCCATGGAGGGGGTGTTGCAGGCTCATGCTCAGCTGCCTGTCCCCCAGGGCTCCCAAATCCTCCTCCTCAGAGCTGTTTTCCAGCCCTCCAGCAGTGCCTGGGTGTCCCCAGCTATTTCTCCTCAAATGCAGGACTGTGCATTTACCCTCATTGAACTTCACAGACATTTTCTGAGTCCAGTTCTCCAGCCTGTCCCAGTCCCCCTGGATGGCAGCACAACCACGCAGTGTCTCTGCTCCTCAGCTTTGTGTCTGTGACCTTGCTGAGGGTGTGCTCTGGCCCAGCATCCAGGGCAGTAATGAAGGTGTTAAACAGCACTGGCCCCAGTATTGAATTGCCTCCAGCTTGACTTTGTGCTACAGTGAAATTGAAAGAATTTTAACCCTCCCCTTGTCTAAATGTGAGTCAGCTTAAGAATGACTTTCGAAGGTAAGTGCTACTATAATAGTGTGATTTGCTTCTTACAATTCAAATTAAGCTCTAGAGTAACCATGATGTGTGAGATCTTGGAGGTGGTTCACGTGTATAGTAAACAACAAACAATCCAGGAGTTAAATAATCTGCCTTACCCGGAGGGAGGTGTTTGTTTTCTGCATGTACAGGCAGAGTGTTTAGTGTCAATCACAAAGTACCACAGCTGAGATTTCTATAAGCTTTTTATTGCCTATTTGAAAGTGATAAATACAAAGCTTTCTTAAAAAAAAAATTGTATTTAGGACGCTACTAATTCTGCTTTTGATGACAGATCAAACCAAATTACTTGGTTTGAGGGAGGGAGAGATATGAATAAGTGGGTTTGACATTCATGTGCTGTAAGGCAGTAGAGACAATGCAAATACTTCATCATTTAATATTCGGGTTTCAGGTTATAGGAGTTGTATATTCATATTTCTTTGACTCACTTCCCCCACAATTTTAGAATTTGCAGTGACATATGGGTGAATCAGATATTTGTCATGCACATACCTCTTTAAAGAATAGATAAGGAGCTTTTATAACAAGACCTGAAGAGATGCTCGCTTAACCTACCGAGGTATTTTTAAACAAGTCTGTATAATTTCTCTTATCGCTATATGGGTGTGTTGTGTTGGTTGCTCTTCTGAAAGTCAGTTTGCCTCGTCATGTGATAAAAACAGTGTTGGGAGCTGCTGAGGCATGATAAATTAATTTGTCACCGGCTACTTTGGACTTGGGAGGCATTTCTTTAATGATTCATTGCAACTCATTTTCTAACATCCTAACATAAGAAACTTTGCATGTAGTTTTTTTGGAATATAGGTTTTTCTTCTAAATTTTTGTTGGTTCAATTTGTATGCTGTAGGTGATGCTGCTGCAATAAGAATAGTAAATTTTTTTTAATAAGTAGTATTTTAAACGAAGAGGTTGAGCAAGCTGAATAATCTAAAGAATTTGAAGTAACAAAAAGTTTGGAATTGCTTTGTGAGTGCTGCATAATACACTAGGTGAGCAAGAGGAAATTAAGTTTCAGATACTTTGTAGCAGTGAAATCTCACTGTTTCCCTTGAAAACAATTGATCACATGACCAGAGTAGAACATTTTCCGCAGTTGTAATGTTCTGAATATTTTAAGGCAAGGGAAATCATTCAGGAACAATCTGACTGTTGTGATTTGATGAATGAATATTTTTCAGATTATGAGAGCTGATATTTATGTGTGTCCCCAAAGCTCTTTTGAAGAATTTGACATAAATAGCTTCCTGAAGGCTTTGAGAACACAAATTTCAGTGACACATCAGTCAGTGCTGAAATGATGGCTTCTGGAAATCTGCAATTATTCAGCTGGTCTTCTGAACTCTCCCAAGAGTCTCTGGCCTCCCAGACAAAGTGGTAGTTTACTGAGAGACATTTCCCCAAGTTTCCCAATTTCTCTTTGAAAAATGGAAGAAGTCTTAGGTCAGTTTAGTTTCAAGTAGTGGTAATCTCGTTGTTCCGTGTGAAATACTTGAATACCTCTTTCATAACAGTTGCTATATTGTTTCAAAAGGAGCAGGCTCAGGTTCAACCAATTTCCTAGTCTTCTGACAGAATACACTCAGTAGTCTCTCTAGTATAATGTTGTCAGCTGGTTTTTTTGGTGGGTTTTTTTTGGTGTTTTTTTTTTTTTTTGGTTGTTTTGTTTTAGTTTTGGTATTTTTTGCTCTCGTCAATGAACCTTTCTCAAATTGCATGGACACATTGTGCCGGTGGCTTCTTGGCAATACTAAAGTTTTTTAATTGAGATTCTTTTTTTCTGTGTGGAATACTATTACATCCCATTGCAAGGCAAAGGAATTTATTGAAGTTGACTGTGAAATTGGATAATCTCAGATTGCATATTCTTAGACTATATTCAGCAATGCTGGAGGAAAGCATATTACAAAGGACAGGCTTTGTAGCAAGAAAAGCAGATAGAGAAGATGAAAATGCACTGTGTGGGGAAATGGGGGATGAGAATTTGGCTCTACTTTATCTTACACTTCTATACCTCCTGTTTACTGTCGATTCTGTAACCTAATCTGCCTCCTCTATCTACTGTCTGTATTACTTAAACCACATTGCTTTTGGATTTGGCATTTTCTGTTATTCTGTTTTACAACACTTCTTTCACAGCCATAGCCCTTCAGTGATGGGTGAAATGATGTGTGGTGCATCTTGAAATGATTCCATCACTTCCCCTAAGCAGCTGCTTAGAGAGAGGAAAAAATACCTCTTGTTCCTGCTTGTGAAAACTAGCTTGAATATTCGTACATTAAATGACTTTTTCTTCCTGCTTAGTTAATTGGTGACATGTCACAAGTCATCAGTAGCTCCTATACATGAGAAAAAATACTGGAAGTCAGCGCATTTAGTAAGGGGCCGAGGGGCTTCCTAGAGGGAGCAGGAGGAACAAGTGGATGAGGAAGAATATTTGGCAGCAGGGCATCAGTTAGGGCAGGAGGAAGAGAAGCAGCTGTAGCATGGGAAGCAGGAAGGGGAAGAACTAAACGAGGTGATAACCACCCAGCCTCCATGTCTGAGTGAGCCCCCAGCCAGGGAGAAGGTTTCAGTGATGGCCCTGCTTCAGCTGCAGCCCCAGCCCATGACGAGTAGTTGCATTTATCACGTTATTCCTCATTACAGTTTTTTCTGGAGATTGGTTTTATTATATAATCTCATTATATTGTATACAGTTCAACTTCCACGTCTATGAGTAACAGTCCTCATTTTCCTTATTTAATTGTATTTGATGACAATTAACTGTGATCTTGCATCTCCTGATAGTAGAATCATTCAGGTTAGAAAGCATCTCTGGACGTCGTCTAGCTCAGCCTCTGCTTTAGGTTCTACATATTGTTGCAGGACATTGTTTATTTCAATTAATTCTTAATTCCTGCAGGTTCTTTTATTGTTTGGATATTTGGTACCTTTATAGGATTTCCTAAAGACTTTAAGTTTTTTTACCAAAACATAGACATCTGTTGGATTCTCGTAGTTTGTTTGTTTGTTTGTTTTATTTTATTTTGTTCTATTTCATTTTCCCCAATGCTGAATTTAGGAACAAGACACTTTTCTGGAGTAAGCTGCAAAGAAAGCACTGCTAGAATCTGATTTTCCAGCCTGATTTTCTTTTTTCTTTTTTTTTTCTTTCCCTCTCTATCCCCTTCAACTTGTACTTACAGTCCCTTGGCTTATTCTTCAGCACGAAATGTGGAATTATGTGGAGCACTTTAAAGATGCTGAAAACATTGTGTTGATCTCTGGGCTCATAACAGGTGAACAGTTCTGCTTCAGGTTAGGTGGTGTAGTTTGGACACATTGCAGAAATACAGCTGGGGCCTGCATATAGAAGCATTTAATATCCTTCAATCTGCAGATCTGTCACTTAACTCCTGGACAGGAATTTCTCCTACTGTGGGAATTACTCCTACTTGTTAGGAATCTATCTGATAAAATGCCTCTTGAAGTCATTAAAGACTTTTCAGTGAGTGCTTACTAATTGTTTTTTAAATACGCTCTGATTAAAAGAACTATATAAATTCATATACATCAGGATGGGCTCTCTTTGGAATCCAGCTAAATAGTAGTAATGAGAAAGAGATGTCGAAGAATGAGAAGTAATAACGTGATAAAGAGGCATATTAGAAAATTGTGACTGGGCCATAGTATCCTGCTTCGAATTTCAGTCTTGTATCAAAAACCTAAAGTGAATTAAAGTATTTCTCAACTTCATCTGTACTGTATCAACTTTAAGTCAATTTTAAGGTGAAGTTGTAAAAAACGGATTTTTAAAAATGCTGTCACAGTGTAGACAGAAGGCACTGAGTCTATTCTCATGTGTAGAAATGAGGTGATATATGGTTATTTAATGAGAATCCTTAATACTCTAATATTGTAACTGTACACAGTTATTTTCATGAAGACATTTTTACAATTCTGGTGAGAAACCTTTTTGTTTAGTTATAGAATTTTTTTTCATGAATGAAGTATTTAGGTTTGTTTTAATATAGTATATAGGATTAAACTGCGTTTTTTATGTTTTTTTCCCCTTAACCTGAATATCAATGTCTATCTCTGGTGGAAAAACTGATTTGTTCTTTGTAGTCTCAGAAGTGAAAAACATCATCAAATGCATAAAATCATCAAGGACTTAAAATTCGATCATTGAGCAATCAATAGCTTCTCAATTATTTAGCAACCTCCTACTAAAATGCTGAATAAAATTGAGGTTACAAAGTTCAGCAAGCTGACTTGAAATCCATAGTAATGTGAATATAGTGCCAGTCAAGGTTTCTTATAGGAGCAGTATAGCATTGCTCACAGCAGCACTTTGTGGGTGTGTGTATATATAATATATGTGTATTTTATGTGTGTGTGTATATCTGGTATGATAAGGACCATCAAACATACTTGCATGTTTTTTTGAATACTTGTAATTCTTAAATAAATTGCCATAAATAAAATGCCAATTTTTTGGTGTATCACCTGTTTGCAGCTTTCTGTGCTGTGTTCCATGTCCGGGTTCCATCGTGCCTGCAGCACAGCCTCAACCGGCCCAAGTTCCCTCCTCCCTCTAAACACTTGTGGGGTTCTGTGCACGTTGTGCTGCATTTATGGCACCTACATATTTCTACCTTGATATTTTCTTAAAGAAGAATAAAAGTTGTTTGAATTCACAGTCTGGCAACACATTTTAGTTACGTTTCTTCGGTATAAACATTTCTGTTGTACTCGTTTGACTGAATGGGCGTAGACAGATAATTGAATTTTCAGATATGTGATTTGTCAGCTTTGTTTCAAATCAATCAGTTGGAGCCCTTTTTATTTCCCCCAAATATAAGCTAAGGTGCTTAATTTTGTTAAGTGGAGCCATGGTAGTACCTGGTTTGAATACTTGTACACTCCGAAGAGAAATGAGACAGGCACAGGCACTGAAATATGACAGCTGAAAGGATTACCTAAATTTCTTGTCTTACGGTTTTCATTTAGGAATGGTTTGTGGAAAACTTTTGCCTTGAATATTGTTGCTGAAGTGCTGCCATTTTCTTACAATGATAAAGCCCGTTTCTAAAGCTGAATTATTATTTGCTTGAAATTAGATAGTTGCAATCTAGTAAAACAATAATCTCATTTTACATTGGCCATTCTGAATTTCCTTGTGTAGTATCCCATCCTTATGTTTTTGTTGATTGTTGATTTAGATAGACTGTGTAGTTTTTTTGCCACCAATATAGCAGAGTATAGAAAATCTAAATTAAACAATTAATGGGAAGTTTTTGATTATGAGATAATCTGTTTCACTGGTGTGTTTTTGTGGTCCTGGAAAATTAATTTTCCTGGTACTCTGCTGTTGATGTATTATTTAATGTGTAAGTCTTTTTCTTTTTCCTTCCTTGCATCATGGTGACACAACGTAGGTAAAGCTCATTAGAACAGCGAGTCTGTTTGTTTCCATTGAAAAGGACTTTTCATCTATTTTGAGAAAACAATATTTATTTATTCTGTTTTTTTAATCAATAGAGAAAATGAGGTGCTAAAAGTGCAACTTAAGAAGTACGTAGGAGCTGTCCAGATGCTCAGAAGAGAAGGTCAAACAGTGGAAGGTAAGGATAAAATGATGGGGGGTAAAGAATCTATGCACAGGGTTTGTTCTTCTGTATGCTGCCATTGAGAGAGTAATATCTCCCAATAGTGAAAATAACATATTTGATATATTTTCTTTTGAGAAAAATACTGATGTAGATTTTCGTACTCATTTTTACGGAGCATTTTCTGGTAGATGAGGTAGTCTTACTTTTTTCAATAAGAATTTTTCCAGAAAAAGCTGTCAGGTGAAAATTTAGCTTAAATAAAAATCTGTGAATTAATGTGATATTGGAGTATAAAAATAAATTTAGTATCTCTAGATTATACAGTTGTTCTGGAGATCAGTATTTGCAGACTGTTTGAAATAGACTCTGTCCTGAGTAGTAATGAGCAGATTTTGTATCTGAAAGAAAATGAGTGAAGTTATCAGCAGTTTTACCTGTTTGTCTTCTGTGGTCTGTGACAGAAGCATCTCTGAGGGGATGAACTGATGTCTTGATTCTGAATCCTCTCCTGGTGGGACCTGGATTTCCACTGGTTACGGAAGGTGTTCAGAGAGCTGAGAGGGGTTTTCAGATATTGGCACCATCTGTCTATTTTTTTTCAATTGTGAATATTTTGGTCATATAAGTGGCTGTATGAATGAATACTACTGCTCTTAAGGGCTAGTCACTGTACTTATCTGGAGTTTCAAAGCTTCATTCATCCCTAAAGGGATATTTGTTAGTGAGAACACATGTTTTTACTTCCGACTTTGCTGGAGTGTAGTGATTCATATTAAGAATTATTCACGAAAACCATGGCTTGGCCTTCCTATAATAGCAGAAATTATCCTTCATTAGGTAGTGACAGTTTCCATGATGAGTGTAATTATAGGAAAAGAATAAAATATTCCTAGGCTAGCTATATTCCACCATGTTAAAATTATGCAGATTAGTGAGTGATAAGAATAGAAACTGAGTAGGATGGTCAGATTTTGTAGATGAAAAAGGGGGATGGAACAGTACCAACATTTCTAAAAATGAACGCATGTATGCTTTATGCTGGAAGGATATTTGATCAATCCACAGTAACTTTCTATAATATTTATCACTAGTGACCAGAATAAATGTCAGCTATATGCAATAATAGTAATAAATTTTTCTTACATTCTAACTTCACGTGTTGTATTTTTATTAAATGAAATTTTTTTTTTAAATTGCCATTGAAAGTTGAGGTGAAATTTTAGTAGTACTGGGGTCTCTGACTAGAAGTACAGAAGCATGTAAATAATCCCTGAGAACCAGCTGCAAAAAAGGAGTGAAACAAAAGGAGATTTTTCCTTTACCAGATTTATAGAAACTATTGCACTCACAGGTTTTATATATAATGAGGAATTTTAATGATAATTAATCTTCTGAATGATGTGAAAACTAAAGTCCTAAATGCATTGTAGATTTTAGAATACAATTTTTCTGTGACTCTATTTTGAAAGAGTGAGAATAAATTTGGCTTCTGCTGTTATTTTTATCACTATAAATAGAGAAGACTCTACATGTTTGCTACAATAATCAGATCAAATGCTATTGAGTATGGCTTTTAAATAGTTTCCTAAAATAATAAATGAAACTCAGCTTGATACTTTGCCTTGTGGTGACTTAAAAAGGCCAAAAAACCCCACTCAGCAAATGTGATTATAAGTAAATTACTGAAAACTCAGAACTATCAGCTTTCAAAATGAGTGATCACTGCCATAGCCTGAGTAGTTGGATATTGGTATTTAAATATTTAATAAATGAGCATTTTGATTTCTCAGCCATCAGCAGGAGTTGGCTCTGTACCATTTTTCAAACCTGCTTAGATAGAATGTTTATATAAAAATGCTGATCTTAGAAGTTTGGCTGAAGAACTTGAAGCAACATTTACAAGAAAAAGATCTTAAAATAGCTTTCAAATTCACTTAAATAATAATAAACTTCCAAATTCTTCCTCAAAGCAAAAATCAGTTCCAGGCTCAAGAATATTTAGTCAGATAAATTATGGTCTCTTCTGTCTACCTTATACTGGTTGTATATATAGTTCAGATTTTGAAGAATGGTGAAAGCATTTGTTCAACTTCTATTTTATTAGGGCATTACTTTTATGTGTTAACTTGTTTTCTTAGAAATTGATGACCTATGAGGAAAAGTTGAATTGGATTTTGTGTACCTTGGAGGAGATTTACTTAAAATAGGCCTTAAAGTGATCTTCAGATACATAAATGATAGCTGGGAACAGAATAGAATAAACTGGAGTTTTCATTCACTACAGGTAAAAGAAGAAGTAATGGGCTGACCTGGCAAGTGAAGGAAGTTTGATTAGCTATCAGGAAAACCTTTGTGAGAAGAATACTTAAATTTAAATAGGTTGTGCAGGGAAGCATGATATCTCCCTTCTTGGAAGTTCCTAGGAATAAATTAGACAATTAACTGTCAGAAGTGGAATAACTCCAGCTGATTCTGCCTGATGCAGAGCCATGAAATACTGGATGAAGTATGGAATGTTCATTCTCAGCCCTGTTTTCTGTAATTTCTATATGTAAGCAGTCTGTGCAAGTAATATGAAATGATGTTTTGGAAGCTCAGTAACAAAAAAGGCTTAAAAGAGAAGCATAAGCTTTGTTTCAAAAGACTTCAAGCAGGAATTGCAGGTACTACACACATATATTAGACAGCTGTAATCACAGAACAGCCAAATGCTTTTGGTTTACCTTTTTTTCTGTTAAGATTCCAGTCTGAATATTTCTTACAAAAAAAGGTCCCTGCAGAACCTATATTTTAGTACTTGTAATAGTGTTTAATATTATGGTCTGTTTCAATATTTATAACAACTGTTTCTTATAGAGCTATTATTTCTAAACAGGATGTCTTGGATCTTTATGGAATTTAACTTTTTAATTTGAAGTATCTCTTTGTTATAGTTCTGCCAAACGTTTGGAGCACCGATGGTGAATTTACAATTCCAGAGCAAAAGCAAGTAGAAAACAATGAGGAACTGGCCAGCTCTTATGAAAGGAAATTGATTGAGGTAAAGTTTGTACTGCAAAGATTTTATGGAATTGTAATTGTAAAACAAGGTTTGAAGCTTAAATAGTTTCTTTGCTTAGTTGTTATTTTTTTCCCTCAGGAATGTAAAAGATAAATCTGATTTTTTTTTTTTTCAAAAACAAAAAACTCAGGTAATTAAAAGTACTTTTCCTAACAAGAGTACACTTTTATATGCTGATATTAAAATGAAGGTTTTAATAAATAAGCAAGTTCCTTAAGGTTGTAACTGCTGGTGATGAAGTTGAAAGCATCACAAACAATAGGTTTGAGGTTTTGTGTAGGTTACAGTACATAATTACAGGCATGGCTGTGTTGGCAGTTGAGCTTTATTTAAAATGAGGACATAGTGAAGTCTGTAGCTTTTTCTGTGCTTTCATGCTCGTTTCTGATTGCAAACCATGTTTCATTTTTGTATTGCTTATTGAATACTGCAGTAAGGAAATGGGTGATAGAAGCTACTACTTCTGTTGATATGGCCATGTTAGAAAAAGTTCCTAAGGCAAGATTTACTTT
This sequence comes from Cnemophilus loriae, assembly GCA_013397755.1. NCBI lineage: Eukaryota > Metazoa > Chordata > Aves > Passeriformes > Corvidae > Cnemophilus > Cnemophilus loriae. Next base: position 1,102,538 of record VZTF01001826.1, read on the forward strand.
TAAGATAAATGTAAAATTCATTAAAGGAAAAAAACAGATACATTAGGGTTTCATCCTAAATTTAAATACAAATTATTTTAAAGACAGAAGTAATGAAATTTAATATCTAATACCCATATCTCCTATTAAATATTAAAAGAACATTTTTATAAAAAGTAAAACAATTCTCTATGTCTTTCTCTTGCCCAAAATACCCTGAAATTGGATACTCACATTAACTGATTAATATGAAGATGGCTAAAAATGCAGGTCATGGATCAAAGAGCTTGATACAGTTCTTCTAAAACATTCATACTTGGTTATCCTTTTCTCATAGGACCATGTGAGACTAATTCTCTCCCTAATGCTTACCTTTGTTTTAGTTCTTCTGACTCCTTTCCTTTGTTCTGTGCCAATCATAAGAATATCTTAATTAAGAACACAGGTGAAATCTCCCTCAGCTTTGAAAGCCTGCTTGGTTGTACCGAGTTTGTTCTGCTCAGGAGTTTGCTGCTGACACTTCTGAGTTTGTGGCGGTGTCGGTGGAACCACAGCTCTGGATGTAACCACAGAAAAGCCTTCCTGCCAGTGCCATTGGGAAGAGGGAGGCTGCACCTGTGTCACTCATTAGTCCCCAGCAATATCTTCACATACTCCAAACAGGACGTAACCTCTGTGACAAGACCCCTTCTTTAAGGCTCTGAGCATGCCGTGCAGTGTCAGTAGCAGTAAACACTGGTAGGACTGGACGCAATTAACAAAGACTGGGAATTACTGCAAACATGAACGAGAAGTTCATCAAACGTGCACAGTTCCCAGTTTATATTGGGATGAAAGCTGCAGCTTATTTTCTGCTTGTTGGTTTTGATGAAACCTGACTTGTGCTTACCTTGTGTAGTGAGAGTGAAAAACCAACCGAGCGAAAATCCACACAACAAAACAAAACCAAGCCCAAACCAAAGCAGCTCAATGTCAACCCTGTTCTTAAGTGGTCTTTCAGTCTGTCTTGGACCAAATAACTTGTTTGCAGGTGGAAATACTGAGACTGGAAAATGGAAGTTTTGAAACAGAAAGCAAAGTTGGAGCATTTTAGGACTATATCGGTAGATTTTTTTTGAACTATCTCTGCCATTTTGAGTTTTACTGTTTTTCACATGTAGAAAAATGGAATTATTAATAGTTAATAGGATGCCTGCTCTGTTTTGCAGACCTTTGGCTTTGTTTCTTTTGAGGAAAAGATGTAGAAGAACATTGATTTTTGAAAAGGAAATCTTCTCATGGGGAAAATCCACCCATGCTTCCACTAAGAGCAAAAGGAAGCAACTTCCAGTTCTGTGTAGAGTTTCTTGGGAAACACGTTGTTTTGTATTTTGTGACTATTGGGGAAAAAATGCCTGTGCCTGACAGAAAGTTCTTAATTCAGATGCGGCTTGTGCAAAAACTTCTATGAAGTCTTAGCTGCAAATAATGTTAAAAAAAATCTTGGGTTCCACTAAAACACCCTGTAAGAAAATTACTAATTTTTTATTGTTGCAAGTTTTTATTTATTTTATTTCTGTTGTTGCATTGTTGCTCCATGTCTTAATCTAGAAGTGTGTCCTTCCAAGATAGATTGTATGGTTAGATGCTTAGTGAAACGTTCCTAGCCTGTTTTGAGTTAACTGCTTAGTCCTTTGCTGTGAAACATGAAATGATATTTTCTTTGTCATTTCTCTGGAGACTGCTCTCAAGTGTGGTCATGCTGGGCAGTGTAACTGCAGTGCTCTCAGGCACTTAGGTTTTCTTTTGACAAATCTAAGGAGTTCTCTTAGTGTGGAGCCTCAAGTGTTTACTTTAGCCTCACTTCACCTTCATGAGAAGGATTTGGGTTCTTTAAACTGTTTAGTCATATAGGAAGGAACAAATCTAAATGATCCTCTGTCCAAGGGAAACTTAGCTTATTTATACTTTAATTTTTGCTTCAAGCATATTGTTATGGAGAAAACCAGCTGTGAAGATGATTGAAGTCCCAGGAGGGAAATTTCTTGCTTAAGCTTCTTTGTGGATTGAGTAAAGGAAAATGTGATGACATAAAATGTAACTGAAAGAATATAATTATAAGGAGACCTCTTTATTGTTTTAGCAGACTTTGATGCAGGAAAAATTAAAGGAACTTAAATTAATATTGTTATTCATTGCTCCTTTTGATTTGCTGTGATGGTAATGCATTTTTCTTTGACAAGTAAAAGTATTGAAGTTATGTGCTAATAAGTGATACCTGCCAGTTGTCCATTTGAAAATATATAACAAGTGATTTGCTGTTTTATTTGCTGTTAAATTTCCTTTTTATTATTTAACTTTGCTCAGGATACTTATAAATTTTTTGCATTGCTTGTAGTGTTTTGAGAGAGTTGTTGAATTTACATATTAATTGAGTCTGCAAGTAGAAAGTTATTTCAAGGACATACAAATTAGAGGGAGACAAGATAGTCACGTATCAGTCTGGATTTTGCTCTTCTGATAGACAGGGCCTGAAAAATCAAACATTATTTCAAATATGTAAACTACTGAGCTTTGTATCCACTCGTAAATTTTGATATTGCTTTTGATAACCAGTCTAATGACAGTCTAATGCAATAATTTGCAGCTTTTCTCTATGAATTTGCAACTAGTTGTGTGCTGTATCTCTGTACCTGAAATGCAAGGAAGTTCTGCCTTCCAGCCCAGGCTCTGTGGAATTAACAGTGACCTGTTAATATTAACCTGATATTCTTAAATGTTACACCACCCACTTTAAATTGGAATTAGTGGTTAAGCTAGTATGGAAGATGATTTTCTAGAGTTAATAGTATGATATAACTGTTTTCTCTAGTATATTGTTGGCATAGTTTAGCTCTCTTTTGCATATGTGTTACAGTGATGAATTACTGGATTTGAGGGACTCCCTCTAATATAAAAAGAAATTGGAAAAGAGCGCTAGAAGTTCTCCTCGAGAAAATGATTTTTATTTTTATTTAGAATCAATGATGTCAGATCCTAGCTTGTCAAATTGAAGCTGGTTTTTTCTGTTTACTTTGATTCTGTGAAGGATGCAGGTTTGTGTGGAACAAAGTGCGGAATTAAAAGCAGGCACTAAATTAAACTGAATTCAACGGCTTTATTTTGGGGAACTTCCCTGGGGAAGAGGGAGAAGGCAGAGTAATTCAAGAAACGGAAATAATGAAATTCACAGATAGTAATGAACTGCTTTCAGAAGGGAAACTATGAACTCTTAAAAGATTTGGCAGTAGTTCAAGTCCCTGTGCTATTGCTGAGGTGCCTGGATTGAAATTCATGTTGTTCAGCTATACTTTCATGCTGTTACCCCATTGCCTCTGCTGTTCTCTAGCTTTGGCTGGGGGTATGAGGAGGAGGGAGACATTCCAAGAGTTGCTGTAGCTGAGGAACAAGTTTAACAGTGCTGCTAGGGCAGCCCTCATGTGAATGCTGGAACTTTACACCCTCCTCACTCCCCCAGCCCCTGGCACTCTAAGAACATCCTGCATCACTTGGTGCTCTCTTGACTTAAAATGCAGAGCACAGCCACAGCCACACTCGGTGTCCAAAGGGGCTGCTCTGTTTACCTGTGAGAAAAAACCTGTGCCACAGCCTAACTCTGGTATTCAGACTCCTCTGACCTCTCACAGACTTGCCTAGAGTGATTGACTTCTAGCTCCAATCCTATTAAAATGCCAACTTAGAGTGAGGAATACATCATTTATGAATTACTGACAAAGTTTGATGCAGTTTGTGCATTTCACATTACTCCCAGTTCAAAATATTGTGATTAGTTTCTACCTGTTGAGTGCTGCATTCATCAAAGAATTAAACTGAGAAGAGAAGTTAATGAGTGTTTTATTAGAATCAGTTGTCATATGATTTCAATGATATGATGGGAATAAAATTTGACATGAAATTGTATTTTGTCCTATTGAATTCCATATCAAAGCTGTATTTCAAGGCTTGAGTCAAAATTATAGCAGTATCTGTTCTTAATGATCAGTTCAAACGAATGCATTAGCAATACTTGGAGAGTGTGGTAAAAAAAAAAATTGATATACATGTAAGAAATTATATTGTGTGGGGTTTTTTTTTTTTTCCCCAATTCAGAACACAGTTATCCCTTGGCTTTGCTTTTCAGGTGGCTGAAATGCATGGGGAGCTGATTGAATTCAATGAGAGGCTGCACCGTGCTCTGATGGCCAAGGAAGCTCTGGTGTCCCAGATGAGACAAGAACTAATTGATCTGAGAGGGCCGGTGAGTGTTTGTTATTGCACAGAATATCCCTCTGGAATAGGCTCAAACATGCTACTCATGATGAAATATCTATTAGCTCGTAAGAAATAACAGATCTGTGAAGAATTTGCTTTGCACAATTCCTTTCCTCTTAACCATTCTAGATTATGCTTCACATTTTCCATTTTCCTTTTAAAGGAAAGAAGATATCCTTTTGTGTTTATTCTAGCTATAAAGTAAGGTAAAAAGCTATTTCTGTTTCAGTTCTAAATGATCTTGCAATCTTGTTTTCTAACAACTGCTACTTCCTACTATTCTGCAGGTACTAGTCCATCATTGCATCTTAATGAACTTTTGTACTTATATAATGTTTTGTAAGAGCACAGCTAAAATAAAATGCTCATGTGTCCTTCCCTTAATGGAATATTGGTTGTAAAAGAAAGTGATCAGTAGGTTTTATGTGCTTTGTATTTCCATATAAGTTGCTTATATACACAAAGTAATTTGTTTTAGCATCCTTTGCTCGTAAAGGCCTAATAATGATGTTCTTTCCTGGGTTTTCTATATCTTTCAAAATTACATGCTTTTACAAACCCCAAGTTGTTTCTTTACAAAACTGTAGCAAATTCTGACATAAAGGACTCACAAGTGTGATATGTTCACAATCCTCTTGCAGGGTTTTGTTTTTTCTTTTATTGCTTGTCAGTAACATTGGCATTATAAAATTGGCATTTATAAAATTGAATGTTGAATTATAATTTCCTTATAATATTATGCTTTCTTAATTGAAAACATCATAACCACTGTGTGGAAATTATTTCTGTTTTGTAAATATAGGTCCCTGGAGATTTGAGTCAAACATCTGAAGATCAGAGTTTGTCAGATTTTGAAATGTAAGTTTCATAATTCACAAGTTTTTCTCTTCATACTGTCTCTGGGAAAGGAGAATAAGCAAATGGATTCAGTAATTTGCTTTTCCTATATTATTTCCAATAACTGCATTCTTGCGTGTTGTTGTGGTGTTCCATTGTTAAAAAGTATGGAGAGCTGCACAGTCCATGTCCCAGTGGGGTTAATAATGCTGAACTCAAGGAGTTTAGATTTAGGAAGATTGCCTTGGAGTGCTTTTTAAGTGCCCTAGGTCTTGGTATTCTGCCAAGGCACCAAGTTACTGGTTTTAGTGCTTTGGGTTTGATGGGTGCTGGTTGCTATTCATTGTGTGATGGACTTTCTCATTTTTATAGAATAGCTCCTAATCAATGCTTTCAAAAAACCCCAAACCCCCCAGAAAACAACCCACCCCAGATCATTCTAGAGTGTTGTGATTTGGAATTTTGCCTTTAGTAGTCAAACTAATGAATCTTGCTTTTGTGGATGAGGGGGTGAAAGTGTAGCTGATGTGTTTGAATCATAGAAATTTGGAGATGGATGACAAAGAGTGGATGGAAATGGCTTCTGCATAATTGTGCAGTGCTCTTCTGTTGTTAAATGAACTTTAGCTGAGGTTTGTGGCCTAAAGTGTTGCATTTGTTGAACTGAACAATTTTTGCTTCATGTGTATAATAAAATGTTGTCAAATGCTTGCTGTGAAAAAAAACCCCAAACCCCAGAAAACCTGCAGAAGGAATCCTTTCAGTTGGGTTAACTTTAGGGAACATTTTTAGATTCAGCATGTATAAAAAGCAGGCAGAACTCCAGTTTTTCTGCTCCTTCATTTGAAGTGTTAAGTTGTTTTGTTGATCACTTTGACCATTACCTAAATCATTGCATGTAGTTGCTTTGCAATTCTTATATATAAATATGATTCCCTATTTTAAGTTTTTCGCTCTCCTCCTCAGATCAAATCGTGCTCTTATTAATGTTTGGATTCCCTCAGTCTTTCTGCGTGGAAAAGCTGCCAATGCATTCCATGTTTATCAGGTAAGTGAGACAGCTTAACAGGGATTTAGTGTAAAAGTTTCTGACTGAAATAGCACATTTTAATAATTTAAAGCTCTCCATATAATTTCATTAGAGATCACCTAATGAGCAGCAGCAGTAACTTCATATATATTCATCCATAGGATTGTGTTGATTATTCAAATAGCATATTTTGAGGGTTGACTTTAGTAGTTTAATACTTTAAAAGCATGCCAATAAGATGACTGCATTGGTCGAGGAGTGCAACAATTCAATATTAATCAGTAATGCCTTCTCCAATGTGCACGTACATGTTTTACTTCAGTTTTGGGGATAACAATGACCAGAAACGTTGCTTGACAGACAGATGTGGTTTACTGGAGTAGCTCACTTGAAAACATCTTGAATAATGAAACAATTCTTCTCTGTGTGTTATTGCACGTGTTCACATTGTGTTCTGCCTCAGGCAGGTCTGAATTTAGGGGTTTGTGCTCCAGCCTGACTTGTAGTTGAAGCATTGAAATTTTGTACTGTTCCTTGATTCCTGGATTCTTGGTTTCAGAACAGTGACACCCTCCATGCATAGAAGGGCAAGGTGAACTTCAAACACTCTCTAATGTGCTGTCCCTGGTTGTTTGTATTTCTTTATTTGTGGATTGTTAGCAGCTGCAAAATTTCTCAGCTTTTGTTTCAGCCCCATGTACTTACTTCTGAACAAGATTGCTTGTTAACATTCCTCTCACTCAGAATGATGTTTTTTTGTAGAATTTTGAATCATTTATGAAGTTTTGGCAGGTAGTTGAAAAATACAGGAAAACACCCGCCTTTCGGCCAGTAAAAGACAATGAAAAATAAGACTTGAGGTAATGGAAAGAAAAGCCACCAGGATGGGAACAGTTAGTAATTTGTTCAAAAGCACTGAATAATCAATCAAACTGAGATGCACAGGTGTGTGAAAACCTAACTTGTTGACAAGTGTAATTATTTTTGTCTTTCTGGCTTTCACATATTTCTCCACTCTGCTGTCACTGGCTACACATTCTCAAACCCAGACACAAGTCTGCCAACACAGAAATTCTTAAAAGCGTCGGTATCTCACCCCACCTGTTACTCTAATGATTTTGCAGTTCCATGACCACTAGAAGAGCTTTGCTTTCTACTGCTTCTTTCCTAAGTTGTTCTGTGTTGTTTTTCATCCTGCTTGATCAGGGAGGGTGGAGCAGATAGCCCACTGTGGTCCCTTCCAACCTTACCCATTCTGTGAATTCTTTGAAGAATTTAACGTATTTTTAATTCGACTTGTAACTTGGTATCAAATTAGGTTATGAAAGAGTTCAGTATTTGTCATGCAGTTTGACTGAACATCACTATACAAGTTGTATCGTGAAAGCCTGCAAAGTATGCAAAATTCACATATACTGTAGGTGTTCTGTACATTCAGAAGGAAAAATGTTAAGATAAACCAAGCTTCTCAATTTGTAAGAGGTTCGGAACTTTCCCCAGAAATCTACTGAAGTGAGTAGAGGTTAGATGCTGCTTGTCTCTAACGGAAAACAAAGAACTTGTAATTGAAGGCTGAGCCTCTTGAGAACAGGAAAAAAGAAAGTGAAATATTTCCAAAAGATTGGAAATTCTGAATCTACAAAACGACAATTTTGAGAATTTTATTAGGTTTTTTGTGTTTACAGTATAAATTCATAATGTTGGGCATTCATAGTGTGCAAAATTCTGTTTATTGGTTTATTTGAAAAATGTACAAGTTCTTCTGAATATGTTCCATTCATTATCTTTTCACACTAGAAGTTTACAGATTTTTTTTTAATGTGAAAAGTTAAATATAGCTGTCTAGAACAAACATAGAATGTAGTCAGACTAGTTCGTCTTCAGTTACAGAACAGCACAGGACATCACAGAATTGTTCCGGTGAACAGTTGTACATTTGCTCAGCTTTGTCTTTTAATAGATAAGAGAGAAAGCAAGCAGGAATTGCCTGTAGAAGTGACCTAAAACTTCTATAATTCTTGTTAAACTTTGGTCATGGCACCTGTTGAGATCTTTCCTTCTGGAAGAATACATGAATATCATTCCCGCCAGTTTTTGATCTCAGTAACAGGAGTGTCACTGGTTTTCTGCTCCTGTGCATGTGAAAAAGAAGTATTTTCCCAAACAGACACATCCAATAATGTGATGAAGCATTTGAAGTGAGTGCCACCTCTCTGATCAATGATATAGTCATGTGCTTACTGAATATATATTTTACATGTTACAGCGCCTAGGAAAGCATTAATTTAGAAAACTTCAGAATAGCTTCAATAACAGCACTGTGCGTTTATCTTATTGAATCTCTGCCAAAACACGTGCTCCTGGTTACTGAGAATTTGATTCTGTGTTGAAATTGTGGAAGAGGATATTTACCAGGCTACCAGTATGTCCTGAACAGACCCAGACTGGGAGTACAATTAGGAGAAATGATTGAACTCATTTCTGAGAGTCCTTTTATTCATAATAAACATTATTTTTACTGCCTTATCATGTATTTCTCCAGTGACAGAAAATTAAAATGCGTGTATAACTCTTTGTATCAGCTGCATTAGAAAGGACTTATGGTATATCAATGTAAAGGAAAGTAGCAATATTGCAGAATGTTGGTGTGAGTGAGATTATTACCAATACCTTTTGGGGTTCACATTTCTCTGGGAGAACTTGAGTGAAGAGATGTAAAAACTGACTCTTGGTTGTGCTGGTTAATTCTGAGAAAAAGACATCAACTGAACTTTGAAGAAAGCTAAAGTGTGCCAGTTGGAACAGGCAAAGTTTGAAATTTTGGTTTGGTTAAGCATGACTTTTAGATATGCTAAATACTTGTGACTGTACTTAAAGCTAATTGGAAATTAGCCTTCAGGTGCTTAACCCGACTGAAAATCAGATCATACATGTGATACTATTAAGGTAAGATGTCGCTACTAAATGAGGGTGCTACAAAAGGGCATGAGCCTTGGCCATTGCTTTTCCAGAGGCAGTTCATGTGAGTGTATTTCTGACATGGCTTGATTTCTTCTGCATTTTCTGTTATTGGAAAGCTGAAGAGATTGTCCTTCTCTCCCCTCCCCTAATGAGCCACCTTTTTAACCTTTGCTGATTTGGAATTGTGTGTCTGGAGCACTTCACTTGATGGAGAGAGCAAGACTGTGCCAGGGGAGACTTGTTATGTCACAGTTATTGTTGTTGCACTTTAGAATTGTTGTGCCTCTTCTGTCCCTTTTTCCTTATAAATAGGTATTCTGTAGCAGAAAATAAACTACTGTGTACATATCACTTGCCTTGGAAATGGCCAAAAGAGGGTGGAAACAATTGCAGAGCATCTCAAGTAGTTTGGAAAATTATGAACCTATCAGTTCTACAGTATCTGTCATCTGTTTTCATGGACTTATAAAAGCTTCTGAAGAATATAAGAATTAGGAGAAATAAATATGGGTTGCTGTGCCTCTTTGAAATCAATGCCAATTTTGCACTTGTGCTTCTTAAACCAGGAAAATAAATTAATGACATGTTAACTTGAGTATCAGGAGGGCCTGACCTGGACAGAATAAGAATAGACTCCTGCAGGAGTTTTGTTATTGTGCTTGGTTTTTATAATTTAATTTTATGTTTTTAAACTTAATGCAGATTTGTAATGCTGTTTTGAAGGGCATTTCAAAGCATTTCTTTTTTGTCCCGTAAACATCTGTTTCGGATGTTCAAAATCAGTGCATTTTTCATCCTTAAAAAACCCCAGATGTTGCTCTTCAGTAAATATAGCAGGAAGAGTTTCCAGTACCAGCATACTTGTCACATAGTTTCAACCATCAAATAGTTTCTTTAATTTCTGTTAAGGATTGAGGATTCTGGACAAGCTCCTGAAATAAGACTGTGGACTCTGAAAGCGAACAGCATTTTATAATGAATCCTATTAGATGTGGAAATTTCAATCAGACCTCTGTATTTGTAGAGTTACACTGCACTCTTGCAGTAATGTTTGACTGGCAGAATTAACTGGTTATGAATCTTAAGGATTTAAAAACAAGCTCTGGAAACGTAGCCAAATTTTATGCTCAATTTGAGTTGCTGAGTTCAAGGGGACAGTTGTGAGCAGCAGATAATTCAGTGCCCCAGTTTAGCACTATCTGTTTCTGTCTTAAAAATTAACAGAGCTGTGGATCTGTATCATTCAACTGTGGGTGTTACAACAATTAGAGGGTGTATAAATTTTAGGGGAAAAGCTGTTTAGAATTGGATGTGCACTTCAGTGCAGTTATTGAGTTCAATTAAAAATATTTTTTCTTTTTTTTTTCTCAGAATATAAAATAGTAACAGGAAAATGCATATTTTATAATCTCTGTTCACCATGGAGTTGTTATGGGTTATTCTCATTCTGGATTATTCCTTGTGGAGAATAGCAGACTGTCTGTTTTAAATGAAATGCCAGTAGCCGATCTTATTGAATAAATAAAGAATAAATCTCCACATGCAGTGCACCAGGAATTCAAAGGTGAAATAGCTGAAAAGTGACTGATAAATAGCTTCTGGCTTGCATACCAGAGATTTTAAAGTAGCTAATCTGACATAGTTTTTAAAAGGATTTAAGGAGGTCTAAAAACCAAGTTGTTACAAATCATTAGAAAAGGGATAGACAAATAGAAAACGCTATTATGCTGTGTATAATCTCTGGTTTATCTGTGTGCAGTTCGACTGCTCTCCAAAGAAATAGATCAACTGCAAAAAATATGGGTTAAGAAAAAAAGATTTTTCACTGGAGGAGCATATTAGAAACTCTCAGCCTGCATGAAAGGCAACTGAGAGGGGAATACAATAGCAGTGTTTCAAATCATGAAGGAAACGGAGAGATTTTTAACTGTTTCAAAATGCAAATTGGAGCATCCATTGAAACTATTGCCTTGCAATTTCAAAACAAGTGCATGACAGTGGTTTTCTCCACAACGTATAATTGGGGTGAATACTGAAAGTTTATGTGGGTCTAGAAAATAATTGAGCTAATTAAATTGAAGAAAAATCAATCCAAACACAAAGATGTAACTTCTTTCTAAGGAAATCCCTGGATAGTGGTATTTTGGAATAATAAATACCACTATACCTTTTGTTCATATTTAAGTGTTCTGGATAAAATACATTTCATAATTCTCCAAGAAATTTTCTGAACTGATGAAATCAGTGTGCCTTGCTGTAAGAGCACAGTGCAAGAAGCTTGGAGATCGTGGTATAAGTAAACATGACTTGCCCTTGTAATGTTGTGCTGATAATGACTAATTTGTCCTAAAATGGAAATATTAAGTATGATGATGCAACATCTTTCCTTCAAACTAATGCTTATCTTCTGTGCATGGCAAGCTCATTCTAAATGTTTTCAGAGCACATCCTCTCTTTGTACTTGCTCAAATTTGTTTTGCTTCAGGTTTAGGTCTTGACTCCTGTCTTGCCGTTCATTAGCACTGGCAGATTACTAGTACAATTAATTTTGCACCTGAGTTGCAGAATTAATTAGATGACCAATTGATGTCTTTATTACCAATTAACAAATTGTAAGGATTGTTTGGACTTCACTGGATGAAGTTATCCGGGCTGTGACAGGAGCTCAGATTAGACACTCATAACCATGTCTTCCAGCAAGAACATTAGAACAACTGCAGTTATCCAAAAGAAGGTTCAGAGGCTTATTCTCTTACAAAGTTTCTGATGGCTGTTCCTGAGTGGCAGACTGATTAGTTATAAGCATTACAGGACACAGCCACATATGGAGAAATTAATTTGTTTTGTACAAAGTCACACTTAAGGAAGCCTTAAGTGTCTGTTAAACACACAATTTAAATATTAGGCGACTTTTTAAAGCCAGGGTCATGCTGGCAAAAGTCTTCTCTTCCAAACAACCTGTCTTCTCTATTTAACTGATTGCTTTCTGGTAACTGCTATTTGTGATCTCTGCAGTTTGATGCCCATTGTTTTTTTGTGGCAGACATTGCTCAGTGAGCCTACCATTAGAAAATAATTCCTTGTCTAGTGTATTCATGGGCATACAGACAGAATTCAGATCAGAATTTAAAAAGTAAATTGCATTTTCATTTTACCTCTAGATGGTGATAGTTAGATGCGGTTTCTTTAATGTCTGTGAAGCAAGTTGATTATTGCAATAATATTATTTTGTCATATTTCTCAACTGTAGAGCATCTTATTTTCTGTATACATATGGATTCCACTTTCCTGTGAAGTGTACAGTAAATGCCATTAGTCATGCCTTTTGTTGCTATAATTACCAATGCCTGACACTTAAGATAATGAAACTGAGATTTTATGATTCCTAAAGTGATATCAATATTTAAATGGCTTCTCGCAAATCTTCCTTGTTTGTGGAGTAGTGAACACTTTACATTATAAACCAAATAAGTTTAAGGATTAATATGCTAATCAGACAAGACTGTTACCATTTGCATATGAATAGGACACCCTAAGACTATAATCAATAAGCATTTCTTATATTTTTTTTATTCCTTTGACTGTCTTCAGTCTTGCTGTTTAGTATTGACTGACATATTTGCTCATAATATTTCTTTTTATATTACTTTAAATGATGTTTTAAAACCTGATGTTTTCCTCTGCACTTCCTCTGTGAAGGAAGAGCAATACACTTTCCTATGAAAGGGCTTTTATCACAGGATTATTTAGATTGGAGAACACCTCTAAGATCATTGAGTCCAACTGTTCCCCAGCACTGCCAAGGCCACCACCAACCCATGTCCCCAGAAGACACATCTTCATGGCTTGTAAATTCCTCCAGGGATGGTGACTCCATTCCTGGTGTGGGCAGCGTGTTCCAGTGCTGGACAGCCCCTTCCATGAAGTTTTCCCTTATATTCAGTGTAAACCTCCCCTGGCACAGCCTGAGGCCATTTCCGCTTGTCCTGTCGCTGTTCCCTGACAGAGCCCGACTCCCCCTGGCTGCCCCCTCCTGCCAGGGAGTTGTGCAGAGCCACAAGGTCCCCCCCGAGCCTCCTTCTCTCCAGGCTGAGCCCCCCCAGCCGCCTCAGCCGCTCCCCACGGCCCTTGTGCTCCAGACCCCTCCCCAGCTCCATTCCCTTCTTTGGACACGCTCCAGCCCCTCAGTGTCCTTGCAGTGGAGAGGGAAGAATTTTCTCAGAAACACGACATAAAAGAGATGGAAGAGAACAGTATCTCACACACAAAAATGTTTGAGGAGGACAGTGCCCAGAAAATTCTTTGAGTGAGAGATGAAACAGGGCAAGCACAGTCCAGGATCTGCAGGCTGGGCTTGTTGACCTTGAATTTAATCACAAGCCAGCATGGCCTTGGTATTTCCTTGAAGGCTGAAAATGGAAGACAGTGGACTGGCAGTTAAGAGTTGAAAGGTAAGCAACAAACTGCAAAGATTAAACTCAAAGTTGCCTTTTATTTTCCTGATACATGATGAATTGGATGACTTCAGCAGCTGCAGCACTAAGCAGGCAAAAAGGAGAAATAAATAGTCTTCTAATCATATTCCATTTCAGTGCAGCTCAGGGCAAGTAGAGAAGAAAATGAACTGGAATGATTGGGAGAATTTGAAAGAAAGATGTGGCTCATGGCATTCTGAGAGTGATTTGAGAGTGCACGAGCCAAAAGGGTTGAATATCCTACTTTTTCTGCAGTGGGACTCAAGGATGTATCAAAGAAGCATAAGAGAAAGCATAAAGCAGAAAGATTTTTAAATAACTGGGATGGAGGGAGTATACAAAGATGAGATCAGTCCTTGGAGACACTTGTAATTATTTATTTTTCTAAAGGAAGCTGTAATACAGCTTACTACATTGATTTGTTTATTGATGTGCTCGATGAAAAAAATACTAGGAAAGTAAAAGTAGAATTTCTATTTTTTGAGATTATTTTATAACTACTGCAGAAAGAAGCAAATAATTTATATTCAATAAATATCTAAAATAAATGCTAGTTATGTTATGTATTTTGGAAACTGATTGATGAGATAGCCTCCTTTCCTTTGCCTGAGCACCTGTGATATTCTATGTGGAGAAAATGGCAGCACTATTGCCATTTTACCTATTTTCTCTTCTGCAGAAACTTCTTTCACAGCAGTGGTTGTCATGCACTGAAATGACTGTATGGTTCAAAGTGCATGTTTGTGAAACGACGTTAATTATCTTGGGTTATTATAAGTCATATTTCACTGTCAAAAGGAGCTTATTATGCTAGTTGAATGATTTTTTTTTTTTGGTGCTGATTTGATTTGTATATAAAAAGACAAAAAATATTGATTCCATGCAGCAAAAGTGGAGGCAGTGCTGCCTTTGTTCTTTAGTGGCCAGTCACTTTAGTGCTGTTTTGGTGAATAGAAGCAGAACTGTGACTGCAGAGGCACGGTGATCATTACTCTGCATGTCTGTAATTGAGTGGATAAGCCTAAAATGTGTGACATTTTTCTCTTTAGTGGAACAATGTTGGCTGTTTTTAAGGTTCATGCTTTGATATGTGTTGTGTCATATATTTGACACTGTATTATTCATTTTTATGAACTAAGTAACAGAAACTTGAAGATTTAACATAAAATATATTCTAGTATTTGTAGTCTTTGTGCAAGTGGATAAAATGGTCATATTGGAATAAAAGCTTGTTCACTCTAATTCCTGTTATGTCTCTATGGCACACAAAAAGCTGCTCCTATCACAGCTGAAAAGTTTCATTGTTCCATTTGTTTTTCATTATGCAGAAAATTCTTAAATTGGATCGTTTTCAAAGGGGGAACTTAACCATAAATGCAGGCCTGCAGCTGTCGCAAAATATAACTTACATTTGTATTCATTTCTCACACTTCAGAGGTAACTTTGGAGAATTGAGCTTGAATTTATATTCTTAACATAATCCCATTGTCCTGAAGTGACGTAAAATGAAACTGGTTCTTATTTTTTTAATGAATACTTTTTGCTTCTTCTGTATGTTTTGGGTGCAGAAATACATAATTTTGATAAAACCTAAGTAGACTGAAATACATCACTCCCATTTCATAGTGTGCTTTTCTAACAGGAAAAAAGATAATTCCAATCCCCTGAAAACAATTATTTCTTAAATGGTAAACTTTGATGAAAATCTCTTTAACTTCATGTTCCTGAATAATTGAGATGTACATTAAAGTTGAACCAGAGTTTTAAGAATTAAAAAAACTTTATTATCTGAAGTGTAAAACTATGGACCAACGGTACTCCAAAATTTATAGTGTTTTTTAGAAGCAATGTAAGGAAAACATTCACTAGTTAAGCTTAGCTGGGTTAACATTAAAAAATAATGGTGCCAATTAGCATGTTCTGGTTTTATGTTCGTGCTGATTGGGTTGTCCCTACCAAACCAGTTGCTAATTTTCCTTTTTGTTATCACATGCTTGGGCATTGATTTGAAAGCATGTAACAAACAAGAGGATCTCCAGAAAACCCTTTTTTATTAGTGAGGGAAAGGAAGCTAGAAATACAGTAATACAGTAGAATTACAGTAATACAGAAGTAATAGTTTTTCTTTCACCTTTTTTTCATCCCTTGTAAAGCTTACTTAGCTGGTAAATGTCACAGGAGCTTCCTTAGTGCAGATCAGTCTCTTTTGCATTCCTTATGCTGTCCATCACTTTTTTCCATGCTCAAAAATATGACCTCGTCCAGCCTAGGACTTATTCTTTACAAACATTCTCAGTATTCTCTCTGTAACCTTTGAAGTGTTCTGCTGCTGAAATGTCCTGAGTTCTCTTGTATCTTGTGCCATTTTTATATGTTCTTTAGTAGAGTCTTCACTGCTCACCTTCCCTCAACATCATTCCCTTCCCTCTGGAATGGGCCATGGACTCACAAGGACTTTGACCTCAGCATTTTTGTAGTTGTAGAGCTCCCATCAATAGAGTTCTCTGTCTTAGAATTAATTTTTCGTTATGTATTCAGTCCATCTTTCCAGGAAATGTGAGCCACATTTGCAGGGAAGATTCAGGAGTAACTTTGTTTAGGGAATATCCTTCCTGATGCTTAATCTGGAATTCTACAGCCATGGATGTCATTGCAACAGAAGAAGGTTCTGTAATATCTCAGTCAGTATCTCTTGCTGCCACCTGTAGTGGAGGGAGAGACACAAACGTGAATCCTCAATCTACCAATCTATATTTTGCATGAGGAAAGAGAAGCACCCACATGGGACTTGTGCAGATCAGAAGGACGAGTGTTGATTACAGGCATTTGGTCTGTGTACGCTGGAGCTGGAGCAAGTTGGAATTTTGGCATTTGTCCTTTATTTTCCTCAGGCTTTTTTATGTAAGTGGTGATGAACTGTGTTAATTGGTACCAGTCTGTTACCAGGACTTGCTAACAGCATTTTTGGCTCAGAACTGCTTAAAGATTCTTAACCTCTTAAGAAACTTCTGGCTCAAAACCCAGTACCATGGGAGCAGGATTTTTCATTTCAGTATGCAATCATTAAACTTGTGCTTTCACATCGATTCTGAGAATATTTTTGGCATTTCAGTAATATTAAGTTAGCAGGTAGTAGACTGATAAACATAATATTAAATTACTACTGTTATTGCTGTTGCTCTCCAAATCTCTAACTTCAGACATGTTTGTGATGAGAAAATAACAGACTAATTCATTAAACATAGTTGTTAACTGAAATTTTTCTTAGAGCTGCTGTAAATCCTAGCTACAGAAAGGTTACCAATCGATCATTACACGGGAGACCCGAGTGGAAAGTGCTCGTAAATTACAAACAGAAGCTACTTAATTATTTTTTTTATATTCAAGACTATATTAAATTGAAATCTTTTGTCTACAAAAAAGCATTCTAGTGGTGATTGTGATTTGGTCTGTATATTTTCATTACCCTGAAAATTATTTAAGTAGGTTAGGAATTGGATGATATCAGGAAAACAGGGGCATCAGAAAGGAAATGTAATGATCTGGAATTGATCTTTTAAATTGATCTGAGAATAAGCCCAAGAGTAGTCCTTTCAACTTTTTGTAACATGACCCTAAGATAACTATATGCCTTCAGTAACTAGACTAGGATAAGTTTATCCAAATAATTTTATATTTAGTATTTACTTAATTTAATTTCCCGACTGAATTTGCATTAAGTGTGACGCAATCCCTTGGCTTGGGAATAGTATTCTACTCTGAGATAATAAAAGTTTAAATGTATGCTGCATCATGAGCTTTAATATACCTTTCATACTCTATAACTTGATTGTCAATAAATTCAGTATGGCACAGGGCTCCAAATGTTGCATTTTAATTTCTTGTTGTCTAAATGAAATCATCATCTATGTACATAGAAGAACAGTAAGAAATTTTCCATTAGTTTTATCTAAGAAATTAATTTATCTTTTTGCAGTCCCGAAAAATTTCAATTACAGTGCACAGGATTCCTTAATTAGTTAACTATGGGTTACAGCTTAACAGGTAATGTTGAACTGCATGATTCACCAAATCACATGTGCAGAGATAAGTGCTTAGTTAAATTAGGATTTCCATATTAAATAACTTAGTTAAAAATAATTTAAGCTTTTTTTTTTTTTGTCATCCCTGCCCCCCACAGGGAAATTGAAACATGAATCTTGGGAATGTATAAAAAATTCCAAACAGTGTACTGGTTGAAGTGAGAATACGCAGGGAGAAGACAGAGCTGGGTGAATAAAGATTTTAATATAGTTTTTACTACATTAAATAAATTTGATTAGAGTTATGCAAAATAATTGCATTTCATGTATTCCTTCATTTGCCTTCGAAGATGTACTCAATTGTTAAAACAGATGGTGCTGTAGGTGTTTAATTATCCTGGCCTTATTTTCAAAGTGAAAAAGAAATCTGAATACTTCTTGCAGATTTACTATTGTGGTTCCATCATGACACTATCTGAATTCTTGTTACCAAAACTAGTTGAATTTTTGTTTACATATGCTTTTGTAATTCACAATACTCTGAATCTTTTAAATTCTTAGGTGTGCTAATTTTAGAATTACAGTATTCCTTTTTTGGAATTATAGTCTTCCTGTAGAAAATGTATTAGTATTTTCTACACTGAAATATTCTAATTTGACAGAGCTTGCATGGTATCTGCATAATATATTGTATTTTGTTGCAAAGAAGCCTCCTATAAATTTGAGAAACTAGGTGTCTGAAGAGAGAACTTCCCAACGACCAAAGCATGGGCTGCTTTTGTGGGAGAAGGTGTTCGCTTCATCTCTGAAATACCACCAGTCCTGAGAAAAGCTGAATCTTTTCTCTTCAGGACTTGCAGTATCTCAGGGAGAAGGATCATGCTTCAGTCACCCAGAAAAGCTGCAATTCAGTGTTGAAATTGGCCACATCAGAATCCAAATTTTATTTTTATCTAGTTTCCACAAAAATACAGTTGTTACTGCCCACTCTGTGTGACGGTGGTTGGTGTTGCTTTTTTACATAAGTGTTCTCCTGATATTTGCCTTACAATTTACTACCAAATTACTGGGGGTTTTGGAGCAGCAAGGCAAGGCAAGGCAGTGTCATCACTACTGTTCCAGCTTAATTTCTGATGGAAAATACTGAGATTATTAACACAGACACACAGACACAGACACAGACACACACACGAATGAATAAGCTACAGATTCCATCGAAGAAGCAAAGGGAAAGGTCACTCTGGATCTTGAGTTCTGATGCCTGGTTTATAGTTTTTGACTTGTGCTGTTTCAGCATTCTTTTAAACTGTGTCATTCCACAGGAAAGAGTGAAATCTCAGTTTTTTGTAAGTGTATTTCACTTCTGCATGACATTTTCCTAGAGAAAGTGAATATTTAGCATGTAATTGGTAATAGGCTCATGAAATAATGAGCAGCAAACAAAAACAGAATCACAAAAACTACAGCTGTGTTAAATTATACTTAATGTCCTATACAAGCAGAAAGAATGAACTGTGTTTATTTTCCAAACAATAAAATTTCTAGTTTAGTTTTCAATGTAATTTTGTTAGCAAGTAAATTAAGTTTCATACTTCAGATAAAATTAGGTTTTGCAATTCTGATGCTACAAAGCTAATTTAAAGTTGAAAAACTGTGTTGAGGACATAGAAATCAATTTTATAATGGTATTAAATTATTTTTTTCCGTTGGTCACTGGGTAGTAGAGTATGCTGGAAACCATGGTAACGAGAAGTGCTGCCACGGTTGCCCCAGAGTCATGTTAAAATGAGCAAGCTGTGTTTGTCTTGATTAAAATAAGGGAAAGAGAGAGAAAGAGGAGGAAAAGGGAGAAGGGAGAGAATGAGGTTAGTGACCTGTACAAGAGCAACAGCAAATGCAGAGTCAGACATGGATCTGTGGCTGCAGGATCCTGGAGCTTGTGGTGCCTCACGTGAAGGTGCTGAGCCAGAGGCTTTAGAGGGTGAAGGACACACACCAGCCCTGTTTGTCTTTACATTATTCCCTTCCCTGTCTGTATTTTGCAGGTTTATATCAGGATAAAGGATGATGAGTGGAATGTCTATCGAAGGTACGCGGAGTTCAGAAGCTTGCATCATAAATTACAGAATAAATACCAGCAAGTGAGGACTTTTAACTTCCCACCAAAAAAGGCCATTGGAAACAAGGTACTTGAAAGAACTCACACTATCAGTAAGAGCTGGGGGAAAAGCCTCTCTTATCTATACACAAAAAATAAGGTGACTCATAAATGTTTTTACACCTGCTAGACAGTACTTGCTATTTTTATATACTTTCCTCCTAGCAGCTGGAGGTTCACTGATGTACATAATGCATTGGTTTTTCCACTTTCTGAAAAGTTTTATTGAATAAAATATTGGTGACATACACAAATGCACAAACCATCAAAAACTGTACCGGACAGCCCTATATATAAAATGAAGTCTTTACTTCATTTCTCTCCAAAAAATGCCAGCAATTAACATGGGTGAGTAATTCATTAAATATTTCCATAAATTTCAATAAGTATCAATCTGAATTCCTTAAATTTCCTGCACTCTTCACCAACAGTTTTAAGCTCTTTAAACCAGCTTTTAAAAGACATTTAGGTGCTTAATTCCTGTAATCTGTGTCTTTGTGTCTTAGCCATGCCATTTTAAAATGGGAATTTGTGTTTTCCTATCATACAGGGATTTTTGAAATGAAACAGTAAATATTATAGTATGTATGTAGTACCATCTAATTAAAATCTGTATTATCTCAGTCAGTGTCTCTTGCTGCCACCTGTAGTGGAGGGAGAGACACAAATGTGAATCCTCATCACGTTAAAGTCATCAAAACTTTAAACTGATCACGAGCGTGAATACACATTGCAATGTACACCACAAGTCCAGTAAGGATTGAGAAGTAATTGAAGTAATTTTTCTTTGCAGTGTAGGAATTATCTGAAAATTTTATTTAGCTATCACAAGTAAAATATTGGAGATTTAAGTCATGCTTATGACTAAAAACATCTTTACTAAACTGCTGGGTTCTTAAATTAGCTTTTATGTAGGATTTTCTCTTTTTACTATTTTTTTGCCTTTGTATCACTGAGTTCTTGTATTAAATATTTAAGAAGCTCCAACCATAGTGATCCATGTAGTCATCATAACACAGCTGACATAATGACTGCGAAACCCAGATCTTCATGACATTGTTTGGTCTAAGACCACAGTAATACATATATCATTAAAATGCCACAATCATCCTAATTATATCTGTTGCAACTTTGTCTGTGTTAGAAAAAACATCTTTGCTAATTTGTATGAAGTAATATAAGTTTTCAGAAGGAATTAGGAAAAATTAGAAATTCGTCACTGGCATTCAGATGTCAGTGAATGTGGATTATGAGTGTTTAAAGGTAGTAACTTTGACTTGCAATGATTTCCCAGGTATTTTGTAAAAATGAATAGGTAAGTTTGGCACATGTGAAATGTCAGTGATGCACGTGATCTGGGATGGGTGGTGGTGATACAAATATATATGAAATTGATCAATAAAATCCATAGGTCTGTTTGCTTGGCTTAAGGTCCAGTTAATGTAGTTCATTGCGTGCTGACTGAGGAAATGGAAATCCTTATGAGAGCTTTTCTGCTTTTTTTTCCCCGTCTATTAGAAGATCATGCTTTTTTCATTTAACTTTTAGTGGACGGTTTTGTAATGGAAACCAGGCATTTTCTTCTTTGTTGCATAACTAATTCTCTGTTTTGAAGTGATGGAGTATCAGCCACTTCAGTAAATTACAAAAGCCGCCTTTTAAGCTTTTTTTGATACTCTTTCATCCTTAATTACTTTAAATACTAATTGAGTTACAACTTCAGTTGCACAATTGATGCATATGAAATTATCAGTTGAGCGACTCATTAAAAAATTTGCATTGCTTATTCTTTCGGTGCTTTAGCTTTGAGCCAAAATTCTACCTTAATCTTGCATAAACCCACAACCACTTATCAGAGCTCGGAAAAGCGGTTTTTTCCTTACAGGAAGAAGGGGATTCCATCCCTTGCACTCCTGAAAGACTCCTATGATGAGATGTGGGGCAGTGGTGTGGTTGTGACCTGGCAAGTCACAGAGTGGTGCTTTCACCTCAGCTGTGCAAGGCTCAGTTTGTCACACAGGAGTTTATTTGCACAGCACATTGTGCAGGCAGATTTTTGTCTTTTTAGTGGGGCTATTTTCTGTGTGTGTCACAGAATATATTTCACTTAGAAATTTGTCTCATTTTGTGCAGTAGCTCCTTGGAAAATAACTGTGCTGTGTGACTGACTGAGAGGGGTTAAAGGCCTTGAGATGGCCCTGCTTTCCACAGCCAGTTGAAGGTTTAAAAAATTCAGTATAAAATTAATTAATTCATGTGGGAATTTCTGTCTTGGAATTCTGCAGAACTTTCAGTTTAGGATGAGGATTTATGTGGGATGTCACACATGGAAATGTTTGGTAATAAACATTAGAAGAGATATTGCCGATACTACTATTTTCAATACTGCTTTTTAAATTTAGTGGCTACCAAAGCACATTCACCTTTAGGTATGAACTTAGATTTCGAAAGATATTTTTTCTCTCTGATACTACTTTTGCTGGTTTTGATAGAATTGGAGTTGTCTTCCCATTTCTAGATTAATCAATACAATCTTAAATCAGTGCCTAAAGAACCATTTCAGTAGCTGAATTCTGCTAATGAAAGTATCTCTTACATTAATCTATGGTTTTCATATCCTTTGCAGCTCCTCAGTGTTATTAGATGCCCAGATAATATATTGGTAAAAAACAGTCCTCCATGTGTAAAGGGCTAAAAATTATTATTTTACAGCTTTTGGAAAATGGCATTGATGCTTTTACGTCCTTCAGGTCAGTACCTGGATGCGTTTATTCACTGCATCCCCCCAGGGCACTCTGTACTGTGGGGCTGATGAAGGTGATGTGCTTATTGTAAATGGCAGAGGCATCCAAAGGACTTGCTGTAATTGATACCAGCACTAATTCCGTGTTCAGTTACATGTCCCAGATTTAGGGAACCTCCAGGACCACAAGAGGACACCGTATTCTGTAGAACGACCTGGAATCACTCCTGCAGACTGATAAAATACTGTCCACTGCTTTGCTATGCAAAATATTGGAGCTCAGAGAAGGGAACTTAACTAGAAGAGAGTATTGTACAATAAAATACAGAGAAGTATTAATTTTCATGCATACTTTTTCTGTTTACTGCAGTAGAAGTCAGGGAGGTCAGGTTCAAATGCAAAATTGCAGAGTTTGACATTGGGAAAATACAAAAAGAAAGCAGAATTTCAGCTGAATGAGGATTTTAAAAAGTCAGAACATAAAGTATTATTGTATATATATTCATCAAGTAACAGTGGAATTTGAAAATGTTTAACAATTCTAACCCATTGTTAATAATATAAATGTCGATCATTATATTTTTGGTCCATTTTTGCTTTTCATTTGTTTGCGTTCAGTTGGGACAATTTATCTTAAAAGTTCATGTTCTTGATATTTCAACAAATTATGTGTGTAAGATTAAAAACTAGCTTTAATGCTTGAGGAAATGTAAGTTTAATATACAGAAAACCAATTAGTTGAAAAATAACTTAAAAGAGGGAAGAATACTGCTTTGGACAAGTAACCTTTTTACAATTACGAGGAAGAGTGTGTACTTGCCTTTCAGCTTGGTAATCCCATTTTCAGCATATTAGTTTAACATTTGAATTTAGTAAGTTAGAACTGAAATAAAGCAGGGAAGAGAATAATTCGTTTTATAAATGTTGCTTCGAATCAAGGTAGATATTTACTGATGGGAAATAATAAAGCTTGCAAGAGTCCATGTATTGCTTTTCATATATACTAGTCCCCATGCTGTGTATCTTCTACTAAAGATCTTTCAGTGCTGGTAGCAAATAGTTGTCAAAATCTTTATGAGTAATCCTGGCAAGAATAAGAGTTCTTTCTTCAATTCATCAGTGATTTGTTTGTGTAAAACAGGAAATAAATGTGTTCTCTTGTGTTGTGCGTATAAGAGAAATGTCATATACTCATCATGTATTTTAATTCGTTTTTAAACTGCAGATCAGTTTCATTAAAACTTACAAATTTCAACTGTATTGTTAATGCTGGAACTGTTAAGTTTTTGTAATTTTAAAGCGTGCTCCCCATGTATCAGCCTGGTTTGCGATTTGCTCAGTATTTTATATGTTGCTGTATATACCAAGATTTGTAATTTCAAACTGATGTTTCTTGCATGAAATAGATTTTTGCCTTTTAGCAAGCCTTCAGGTACTTTAGATCTTTTGAACTCATCCTTCTCTTCTCACTGTTTGTCTTTGTGACTGCTGCCTTCTTGTCAGGAATGCCCCAGGACAGGCTGGGTGCCATGGGGCAGCACTCCAGGTCTGCAGTGTGCCCAGTTATGGGAAGCTCATGAGGAGGAGCTTTATACAATCACAGCACTTGATCGTAAAGGGTTCCCTGCATATTTTTGCATACAAATATAATTCAATTTTATTGATTTAAGATAACATTTAGCTTACATTTAGCTTCTGAACCTTTGCTGGTGCTGTGTTGGTGTCTCTCAAAGTAATGATAAAGTATTAATACATGAATATTTACTGGAGTTACTAGTCTAATTTTTTGAATATTGCAGCATCCTTAAAATCTCAGTTGCTGCTTCTACGTTGGGCAGATTATAGTAATCAAGTAAAGATCTAATTAAGAATCCTCTTGCAAGACTGTTGTCCCAATAGAGGGCATATCAAAATAGAAATGGTTCTTTAGTTCCACTGAAGACCTGAATTCAGTGATTGTCTAAGTGAGGAGAAATTGAATCAGGTAGCTTTGCACTGAGTGCTGACTTGACTGCATGATATCCTCTGCTTTCCTTTAAAACATTGGATACCCCATGTGGAAAGAATACACAGCACTTCGCTGACATCAGAGGAGTGACTTTGCTGTGACTTCTCAGCTGCGTTGGGAGAACAGTGCAGAACTCTAAAGCTTCTGTCTCAGAGAAAATGTTGAGAGCAACATAATTCATCATTTTTAGTCCACTATATCGAAGTCTGTGAGCTGTATCTCTAGCCATAGCTTGTTTCATGCCCAAATGTTAGTTCAATAAAATGAATATGTACTTTTCACCTGTCAGTGGCTAACCTAAATTGTAGATTAATTTGTATATGTCTCTATTTTAAAAAGTTCAAGAATAGTATGTGCATGTATTTTAAAAGATATCTGTTTGTATATACACATATACACGAGTATGCATATGACAACATCAGACAGCATTTGGGAAATATATGAAGCTGGCTTCTGGAATGTATCTTGTGATTCTGCAAGCTCTGCTCCCCAGGAGCTCTATCTTTCTCCCATTTATGTCAGTGGAAACCTGCCTTTGCTCACAGATTGCAGATGGATTCCTTTTCTTTTGTTCCCAACAGCAAAGCTGCCTTTTATCAGTGTTTGGTCTGTTTTCCTGTAGCTGAAGATAGTGAGGAGTTTAAGATAGGCTGTGGGATAACTATTTTAGGATTAAAAAGCAGAGAAGATAAAGATTTTGTTGCAAGTAAAAGAAAACAATAGAGCTTGCTCTTGCGCTTATAATGTTTATTGGTTTTTAAAGCAGTTTGTCAAGTAAAGAGTTGTCTGGCTCTGTGTGTGTGTATATATCTATATCTATATCTATATTATATTACTATATAAATATGTAGTAATTTGAAGCCATTCAAATTAGAGTTTGAGTGTTAATATTTTTGCTCTTAAGGGTTTTACATGGTGTCATTGCTGTGTAACTCTTGTTATGCATTTTCCTCCTGTAAAAGTTGATTGCCATTTTCGGTGAGCAGGACCTGTCTATTCAGAGACAGTACCCCCTTCAAGCTGCTTTTTACATCAGATGATGGGGGAACTAAAGTCCCTTTGGAAAGGGATGCAAGGAGAAGCAGCATGATAGGAACGAGGTTTTTTAAGGAACACACACACCCCTCCCACGTAAAATATGTATTTGAAAATGGGAAGTATAACAATTCCTGTTTAACTAGTACATAGACAATAACAGATGACATATGGAATGTTTGAAAGAGGATGGTGCAGGAAGAATCTTAGGGGAGGAAGTAATTTCATTTTAGATTTGGGAATTTTTCTGTCCAAATTCTGCAAAATAATTCAGGACGCCCTAAAATTTAAGTATGTGTTTGTCTTGCATTGGAATCAGAAGTACAGATATATGTGCTTTTGTCCTCTATGGGATTTAGGAGCTCATAGAAACTATCTTTCATCAGATTAGTTTGTCAAAGTCAGGCTGTCACGGGGAGCTGAGAAGAAAGCAAAACTTCTGGTTAATTCACTTGGGACAGGAGGCTAAATAATGTTTTTTGGCACTAAGCTATGATATCCAATGTCTTCAAGTAGAATTGGTAGAAAATTATGACTCTCTGATGTTTCAGAATTGGGGTATATTTATTAAAGGAGAAAAGCTTTGAAAATATAAATCCTCAAGTTATATATTAAAAATTTGAAGTTAAAGATTGCTTTCATTAATGCTACTTAGGTTGATTTTTGGATGATGTAATATAGAAGCTTAAATTCTGTATCATTCTTGATTTTCAAAGTAAGTAGATTTTCATTTCGAACCCTCTTAGTGGAGTTAACTAGTGTATTGAGTTATTTTCATACAGTCTTTTGCCTTGTGGGTTATAGGAAAAAGTGTAGTTAATGCATACTTGACAGATATGCTTATGCTGTAGTGTGGGTAAAAGGAGAAGAAATTGATTCATTTGTATTGTGTTCAAACCAGGAAAGGAACTCAAATTAATCTCACATATAGCTGTATGTGATAATTCTATAATATAACACAGTTTTTATGCCATTCTAAAGCCACAAAAGAAACTTTGTCCTGTAAGTTCACCATGTTACTTTGTAGCTGAAAAGTTCAATTCTCAAAGAAGTATTAGCTTTAAAATTGCCATTGGGATTAAATGAATACAATCTGGTTTTCAAATAAGTAACTTAATTGTAGTGCCATACAAATAGAAATAAAAATAATGTGACTCCTGGCATAGTCGTTATGATTTCTAGTCACAGCCCCCTGTTTCCTGTCACCTGCACGCTAAGGGGGAATTCAGAATATTTCAGATTTTGAATACAGATCCTCTGGGTTTTCTACTGCATAAGGCTGCAGTTGATATTTTATGTATACAGCACTGAGAAAAGAGCATTCAGTTCTTCTTCATTTCCATTTTTTTGTCATATCAGTATCCAAGAGAAGAGAAATAAGTTAGCAGGAAATGGTTGGCTTTTATATGACAAATACTTTATAGTAAACGCTTCCCATTGTGTGGTATGAAATGTCTGGGTTACCTGAAACTCGGCATGAAGGTTAAATCAAGCACTGTGCAGAGCAGCATATTTCATTTTCAGGGGTTTAATTTAAAAGGTAAACAGTTCTCCAGCTCGTGCTTCTCCATCTCCATCAGAATGTCTCACTGAATTAATCTGTTCATTTGGTGCTCAAGGGCACCATTTCAATGAAATAGTGAATTGAGTCGTTTTCTTTTTGAGTTACAAAAATTTCCTGCTAATTGCTTTGAAGTTTAGGAAGAAGGAATACAGACTATTTAGGGTCTACAAAACAAAACTCTGCCTGTCAAGAGATGTTTTTATTCTTGCTGTCTTCTAATGCTATAATCAAGAGAAGCAATTTATTCCAACAAATTATTGAATATAGAGCCCATAGAAACAGTTCAGATGGTGTTGCTTTGCATCATGACATTATGGGGAAAAAAAGGAAAGTAATTTACATGCTGCTTGGACAACTGCTAGATAAAAATATGGCAGTTTTATAACAACTCATGCGTCATTTCGATATTCTAGTAGCCTCCTGGTGAAAAATGAAAATATAAAAATAAATTTTCTAAATTTATTTCTTATTGTGATGGTGATGCTAAATTATCAAGTTACTTGGATTAATAAACTTCCTTTCAGAGAGACCTTAACAGGGACACCTAATTACAAAAATAAAAGTAAACAAATTTTACCCAGATTTTTTTCCTTTCCTTACATATCAATGTGCCTGATTTCACCTCTCTATTCCTTCCCAAAATGTATTGTCTTATAAATATTGGCAAATTTTAATCTTACTTACTTTATAGCTTTTTGGACAATTGCTAGTACTAAAGATATTCAGTGTTAATTTTTTAAAAAAGAAAATTAAATATTGAATACTTCAGATCATGTGAAATGCTGAAGGCACTTCCTGCATGAAAAATCTGGTTTTCTTCGTTGTACCATGTAAAATATCTTTGCATGAAGGCACAGTAAATAATGGGCACTTAATATCAATATTCCTCATTAATTCAATTTTTATTTTAGAAAACAGAGTCATCCCATCAGAATGTATCTGAATAAAATTTTTTGTTGAAGGAGAATCTAGACTTCTACATGAGAGGAAAATTTTTATTTCATTATTGATTTTTTTTAAGGGAAAGCATCACTGTAAGCTTCCTGTATATATAAGCTTGTACTTTGTAAGCACTGTATGTACCATGTTTCTAAAGGGTTTTGAGGTGGGTTATTTTGTTGTTATTTTAAATTTAAAGTCTGTCTTTATTGGTCTTCAGGGCATTTTCAACCAGATTAAAGAATGAAATTAAGACAGAAAACTGCAGTGTTGGAGAAAAGCACTGAACTGAGACACGTTTTAACTAATATTGTTGATAGTTATTACTGTAATATAGGCTAGTGAGAAAATGGATCTCAATTTCATGAACTGTTGTGTTGTAGTTTGCAGAATCTCCTGAATAAAATTACAGGGTAGATTGATAATATTTTATCTCAGGAGAAAACAGAAATAGTGTTTCCCTATTCAATAGCTGAACAAGAGATAAGCCCTAGGGGTCTTGCTGCAGTTTTTTATTGATGCTTTTTAATTAACAGTTGATTCCTGACCAGCTGACAAATTAACACATGGTTGGCATACGTCTTTAAATAACAAAATATTTAGATGACACTGGATTTTATTAGCATAACATTACCGAGTTCTTTTTCTAACAGTGACATTAAGCACAACACTAAAAACAGATCAGTTTTAGATTAATTCTCAAGCTTTCTTTTTTCTGTTGGCATATTTACTGATTAAAATGTTGCTTTGATTAAATTGGTGCTTGACTGAGGGCATTGCAGGACTGTAGCTCACCCTCAGCATGTCTGCTGCTGGATGGGTTTGCAGCAATGTCTTTTTCAAACTACTTTATCTAAAAGCATCATTTTTCTGGTACCATTGAAATGAACCCAGAGCTGGAGCTGGAAATGCATCAGCTATTTTAGTAGAGAAACACACAGTAATAATTACAATTATGTAGTAAATCTCTGTTTAAAGGAAAATAGATTTCTTTTCAAAACTGACAGTTCCTTGATTTCTTCTTTATATTTCATCCTCTTAAATTCCTCTTTGTTCCTCTGAACAGTAAATGTACAAAAAAAATCTCATGCTGGGGTGGGGAAAATGGCAATTTCATGTATTGTATACCCTTGTTATGTTGTATAATGCTGGGCTGGTTCTGCCATACAGAAACTGGCAATACAAGTGAGATGGAAATTTTAAGCTAATGTAGTTTCAATAATTTTGAGATGATTTTTGTGTAATATGGTGGTATCTGGTATATTTCAGATTGGAAACTGCACTTTCCTAAAAGTTTTATGATGCAGTAGTTACTGAAGGACAGATGTACTGAAGGTATATTTTTCTGTGACCTGTGCAAAGGCATCAATTAGCCTGTAAAGTGAATATTTGCTATATAACTTTTAATTACAAACTAGTGAGAATGCCATAGCAATTGAATATTTAATTAGCTCCCATCTCAGCTTCTGATTTCCAGCTTCATTTTGAGGTTAGCATTTGGTGCCTCATAAATAGATAAAAACTGATACGATAATTTTGCTAAGACTGGTTGGCCAAAATATTAGACTACATTAGAATAACGTGAGTTTATTTCTGCATTTGCAGGTTTAACTTTGAATAGCACTATTGTCAGCTTTATTTAGGATAGAATGTGTTGTGTGGTATCAGAGGTTGACTAAAGTCCTAAAGCCATATTTCCTTTTATTTCATATTTCCTTTTATCTTAATTGAGTTGGATTGAGCCCTCAGCTATTTTGTTTGGTTTTGTTTGGGTTATTTTTTCCTGGTGATACCAGCAGGAGGTTGGTTAAATTATAAGTAATGGTTAGAACCTCAGGAGCAGTGAGTTTGATGTTGATTGCAGCAGCACCAAGACCAGAATCTAAAAGTGTTTTATCTGTCCCTAAAACATGGCAGGTAACCATGGCAATCATAGCATTTCCAAAAGCTCCTGGAAAATATTTGAAACATCTTAAGTGAGCTGTCCCATTAATAATGAAGAATATCAGTGTTTTGCCATCTGTTCCATACTAACAGTGTGTATAAAAGACCACCAGTTATGTGAAACAATTTAAACTGCAAGTGGGAATGAACTTGGCTTGTAATGAAAAACTGCAAAAGAGCATGACATAAAATAGGGTACATCAAGACTCTGCTTCTTAGTTTTACGCCTTAACATCATCTTCTAATATATGTCAAGAGTCTATAAGTTTTCCAGTATCTATTACAATTTTTAGAGATTTGTAATTTGATATTAGCATTTTGCCGTGGGCAGAAGAAACGTGGCAAATTATCAGCCAAAAAGAATCTCATGCAATATTTTGGGAGACATGAATTTTGGATTAAAAATATTTTCCCAGATGTGTTTTGATGCTTCTGTAATATCAAGTTTTGCTTGTTAACTGAAATTTTTTGGTCTCTTAATCAAAACTGTGTGCTCTTGAACTTTGTGCTAGTAAATTACTTTCACTGTAGTTAGTGCAGAAACAGTAATAGTTTTATTTTTTAGAAAATATGCCTAAAAATCTTCAGTGAAATCTTAAAAGTGGGTCTTTATTTAAGTACTGTTACTTCATCTTTCTGTGTATGTATTTGTTTTCCTAAAAATGAAACTATGTAATCTAACCTTTAATGCAAGGGTGAAAATGCAAGGGTTTTTTGCAAAGTGTATGTATTTGTAATTTTAACAAAATTACTTTGTCCTCAAAAGTACATTCACATCAAATGTACATAAATGTGTATATTGAACCTTAGGGGAAGATCTTTGCTGTTTTCTGTGTGAGTACATATACAAATGTAGGCTTGTATTGACTCATACAATCACCAAAGACATGTACTAAAAGTAGGGGGTGGGTGTCACTGACACAAATCCAAATCAAAAAATTCCCCTTTACTTTTTGCTTGTAAATAAAAGTAGGTGTTTGTTTATGAGTTGGAACATAAAGTACTACCTAGATTTCTGCTGGGGATAATTGGGCCCAATGAAAAGAAGGTTACAGGTACCTTTTTATAATTCAAGACTGAAAAAATTGGCCAGGCTTTGAGCCAGTTGTGTTTTTCTGTTACCAATTGTTCTGTTTACTATATTGTGACAAAAACTCTTTATTACTGCAACAGCTTGGCAGTAACAACTTTGTGCTAAAATCATTGCTCTGAGTAGCCAGCCTGCTGTTGCAGAACACACGTTTAATGATAAAGTGCAGACCTGGAGCTGAATAATTGTGACCTTGGTTTACATTGCTCCTGGTGAGGACAACGAACCTTAGTATGTGGCACAGAATTTCATGGTAGATTGCTTGGTGTTTGTTTTACAGATCGAATTCATGTCAGAC
Source organism: Cnemophilus loriae (assembly GCA_013397755.1). Classification (NCBI taxonomy): domain Eukaryota; kingdom Metazoa; phylum Chordata; class Aves; order Passeriformes; family Corvidae; genus Cnemophilus; species Cnemophilus loriae. The sequence goes on from VZTF01001826.1 coordinate 1,133,911, forward strand.
TAAAAGAACATTTTTAACTGTTTTCAGGCTGGGTTTTAATTCCTGGGATGTTCCGCCTTTTTCTTGGACAAATGGCAGAAAAGTAGCCATATTATAAGCACTAATTTGATCAGCTGTAAACAGCAAAAAGTGCATTCCCTAAGCATGTTCCAGCAGTCTTAATTAGAAAAGTCCTTTGTGCCATTATTTTCTGTAGTCAAGGGGACTCTTTAGAGAAACATAAGGGATAGAAAATACCTACATTCAGCATTTGGCTCCTGTGTCTATAAAAGAAGTCTTTCCTATGAAAGGGGGTGTTTTTAGTAAAATGCATTTGCAGTACAGAAGTCATACTAAAGGAATGCATCTCCTGCTTAAGAGAAAATCTAAACATAATTGAAATTATTTCACTGAAAATACTGCTGTTAAAGATTTGTGACCAAACAAACTTCAGAACTGAAAAAGTTGATGAACGTGGTATTTAAAAATGGAGGTTTTCTTGTGAGCTTGAAAACATAAATGACAGAAGCGATGAAAGTAGAATGAAAGAGGTGCACTGAGGGTGAGGCAGTTCTTGGAAGGGCTCTGAGCTGAGGCTGGGCCTGCACTGGAAGTGGCTCGCGGAGCAAAGCAGGGTTATCCTCCCCCCACGGCACAGCCCGGCAGCACCTGGGGACAGCAGGGCTCCAGTGGAAATGGGCTCGGGTGCCAAATGTCACCACTGCTCATGTGCTTAAAGCTTCCAGAACCAAAGCTCTTCCACGAACTTCTTCTTCTTCCCAGACATGTCCCATGCATCCCTGTCTTGTCTTCTGCCTCATGCAGCTGGTGGCAGCAAATTAGTGTTCCTCTGGTGAGATGATGTGGTACTTCAAATCCTCGGAGAGGAAAGAGGGGAACACGAGGCTGTTCCTTGAGCCTCACCGAAGAATCCAGGGGGAACAAAAATCTTAGTGAAAGGGAAAAAATAGTAACGTAGGTGTCAATTGTTTCATTATCATTGAACAGCACGTTTACTTATTATTATAGTTCCGTTTTATGGTAATACTATGTGTCATCACGAATTAAAATATTTGCTTTAATGTTCCCAACAGCTTGCACAGGCTTGTGTTCCACACATCTGTCCTCCTGCAGCAGGGCATGGAGCAAGCTCTGCTCTGCTCTGCTCTGTTCCAGCAGCAGCTGCTCTCAGCTGTGGGAACTGGACAAGTGACCCTGCACAGGGGACTGGGGGGACTTCCAACACAGCAGCTTTGTTGTTTTAATAAGGGATGAGTTTCGAATCACTTGCAACGCAGCTGGCATGTGGAGTGTGTGTTATGTTGCTGAAAAAGCCATGTGACTAATAAAAATGAAATAGCAAACAATATAATGTGTAGGGTTTTTTATTTTCACTCAGATCTTGATTGAATTAATTTATTTGATTAATGGATACGTTAATCAATTTTTGAATTACATTACTACATTGAATGAAATGTATTAATGTAGAACTGGAATGCTGAAACGGGACTAGACATCCGTGTAAGTTCATATGTAGAAAACAAAAATAAAATGAATCTGTATATATTTTTGAATTTTGTGAATTTAATTAAACAACGTAAGCACTGCTTAAGTTTTTGAAGTCTGTAAGTGTGGATGCCGTCAGCAATTTCTTACATCTTACTGTATTATGTCTCTACGATTATGTCTGATTTCTTATTCCTAAAAATATTCTTGTTCCTGGTAACTTCTAATGAGAGAAGAACAGAACAAAATGTCAGTGAAGGTTCTAGGAATGCTACAGTGAATTCCTCCTGAACTCGAAGGAGCATCCCTGCTTTGATGGTGTTGTTCTGTTCTATCTAGGGAAGCAATAACCTTCAGATTTGCATCCCATGCATGGCAGCATGGGCTGAACCTTTTCCATACAATGAATTTATTCAGTGTTGTCAAATGTATTTATGGTGTTTTGTTGGCGGGTTGTTTTTTGTTTTTTTTCCCCAAGAAACAAGAATTAATTTCAGTGCCTTTTCTTACAGACATAAATAATACAGATTGGATAGATGCATCTTTTAGATAATGGTCGTTTTTGAGAGCTGTAATTGTCTAATAATAGGTTTGGCTTCGTGCCTAAAGAACATACTGTGACATTTAAACCAGGTGAGCTGTGCCAGCACTCCCGAGACAGAACACTCTGGCTGGAGCATAAAGCATCCAGCACCTGATGTCACTGTAAACCTGCTAGAGCTCCCTGTTCCTGGGAAATGGGCCACCTTTAGATTATAGTTCACTGCAATTGTGATCCCTCACAGGGAAGAGGTTTAAACTAGATACAAGTTATGGGATGCTGGGTGTGATAGACTTTTAACTTCTAAGTCTATCAGCAGCATGTGGAGTTTATAGAGCTATTCTATTTATTTGGGCCAACACAGTATAAAATCCTGGATCTAAAATGCTACAGAAACTTCAGTAAAACATTTTAATGAGAGTTGTGATATAATATTAAAAAAAAAAATCTACTATATGAAGACATCATCACAAAATAATAATTTAATAACATAAAAATGCTGGAAAAATACTCATCCATTCTGGAGTTTGTGTACTCAACATCTGAAAAGTATGAATTGGGGAGACATCGTGGGAGTAAGTCAGCGTTTGCTCCTGCAAAGACTGGTAATTCTGGATCTCAAAAAATTTGCATAAATTGTTATGCCACAGCCCCTGTGCTGCTGTTCTGCTCTGCCTCTCTACGACTGCTGTGGTTTATGGTCCAGAGAAGACAGATTCAGCCAGGGAGAGGATCTGACATCCTGTCAGTGGATGTTTTTGTGAAACAGGTTTTATTAGGATTCATGATTTTCCTTTATCGCTAAGCACACAGTCAATGGGTTTTTGCATATTGCCAACATATTTATATAGCCATAATAACAGAGATCATCAAAAGATCGATTTTTATGCTTACTAGGACTGTTTAGTTATATTATAAAGTTGAGAAATATGTTCTTCGTGCCATTTATATTTTTTCCTCTCTATTTTTAGGATGCAAAGTTTGTAGAAGAGCGACGCAAGCAGCTACAAAATTACCTAAGGAATGTAATGAACAAAATTATTCAAACTGTGCCAGAATTCACAGCCAATCCCAAAAAAGAGACACTTATTCAGTTGATGCCCTTTTTTGTGTAAGTATCTGTCGAGTACTCAAGAAAATATTAAGGTTTTTTCATCACAGATTAATTTAAAATATAATGCCAGCATCTCCAAAATCATTAAGATGGTGGGTTTTTTTAAATAGAAGGCTCCTGTTCAGATTGCAGGTGCTTTTGTTATATTTAAAGGAATATATGACATAGGGAGTATTTTTTTTGTTTATTTTAGTGGTGACTTTGAATGAAAATTACAGTGTAAAGCTTTCAGAAATATCTAAGTGACTTCAAAATCTGCATCCATACGTGCTTTTCAAACATTAGGTGTTTTCAATTTCTTTTATTTGGTCTTTTTTAGTTTTGTTTCGTTTTTGCTTGTGTAGGGTTTGTATTACTTTTTAATATTTATTTTGAGGGAGGAGGGTAGAGCACTATTAGGGACCTTACTAACCAAATAAAGAAGTCAAGCTGTTGAACTCTTCTAGCTGAATGTTGCAGTCTGCTGACACGTGTTTTGATTTCATTAATGTTAAAGTTGGATATGTTCAGAAATAATTTAACAGTTGTCTGTTAAGCATTTCAAACCCTTTGATATACCATCATACAAGGGGTATAATCTGGTAAAACTGTCCCTTTTTCCTTTAAACTTTGTTCTTTATGTATTTGTAAATGATATTTTAAAGTATTTAAGAAATAATACTCATAGAAATTTGTTTTTGAAAGTCGTGTTGTTTCTTTCACTAGTAATTTTCAGAGTAATGGTTTTTCAGTACTACACCTGTATGAATTATGTGTAGGTGGAACACTCATTTACAGTAAGTCCTCATGTTAAATTTGCTGTCCACAAGCCTCTGTACAGGATCGTGCATCCATGCCTGTGAATCCATGGATGGATTCATATGCAACTTCAAGACCAGTTTCAAATGAATGTGTTTAATAGCAGCACATATATTTAGTTGTGTTATTGCCTGGTCTTTTGCAGAGTGTGTCAGATTTTCAAGTTGAAATTGCATTTCAAGAAAGCTCTGTTTATTAGAAAATGTAATAGATGAATGGACGAATGCCAAGATGCATTTTGTGGCATTCATGAGTTTCCAGTTTTTCTGTGGATTTGAAATCAATTTGATGAGACATCTTGCTGATGATGTTATAAATGGTGAAGTGATGTTTGTGGGGACAAACTCCTTAAGAGACTTGCCTTTTGCTCCCCAAGAACTTACTGTGAAGAATTTGACTAAGGGCTGTAGAGATGGAAATGGTTTAAAGTTCCAGTTGAGGGGCCCTTGTGTAGCTTTTTGTTGAGTCATTTTAAAGAAGTTATCCTTTATGTTGTACTTTGTTTTGTTTTTTGAAGAAGAGGGGGGCAAATACAAAATACATTTGCAAATGTAAAGTGTAACTGTGAATGCAATTATACTCTTTTTCCTGTGGTTTTTTTTTAATCTTAATACACTGTTGTTACAGAAGTAATTTATTAGACTATTTTTTGGTTCTACTTTGAGAAATGCCATTTCAAGAATAATGTATTTATAATCTCCTGGCCACTTATGTCAAAAACAGGGAGAAAAAGTTTCCTCTTACTCCTCAGCCCTAAACAATTGCTTTCTGATGCTTAATCTTATCTCTTTTCTAAGTGTGTAAATAGAATTTAGATCTCATGCGTTTGTTTATTAAAAGAAGTGCAGGTATGGGGACCTGCACAGGACAAGATTAAAATCAGAATCCACGTAATGTGTTCCACCACTGCCACACGAGTCTGAGTGAACACCATTGCCCTGTTATAAAACCCTCCAACTCTATTTCTTCTAATAAATGTAATGTAGGGAGAGATTCAATTAATTTCACAGAAAGAGCCAAGTTTTATTGAGAAGGCAGCACGTTTAAGTTTCAGTATTCTGTGGGTACGATTTAGTTAGTGAAGCACTGTGATACAAAATAATGCAGTTATCTCTAAGGAGAGAGATTTGCTGAAGGAAATTGGCCAACACCATTTATCACCCATCCCTAAACACCCCTGTGATGCACTGCACTGGTGCTAACCCTGGTGTGGGTGTGCCACAGGTGGCAAAAAACCCGTTTATTTTTAGAGGGGTTATTTTTGCATTTGGCAATTTCATAATTCTTAACACATTGCATGAGACAGTGGACTGGAATGTTCTGTGATATCTGGACATTATGGCAAAGAGATTCTGTTCCTACATATACCTGTGAATTATTTCCTGAGAACTTTTTGTTATATAACAGATGTATCAGCATTCTCTCTTGGCTAGAGTAGATAGTTCTCTCTGGGAATACTAGTGGGATTCTGGAAAAATTCATCTGTTGAGCAAAATAACTATATTCCTCACCTACGGCAGCAGACAAAATAGCTTTTTAATGCATTTTACTACCGAGATATCAGACTCTTCTGCAGCCAGAGCAGCAGCATTAAATTAATAAAAAGAACTTTTCTAGAATGTGCTCCTTCTATCAGTGTCTGAAAGTGCCATCATTTCTAGGCTCTCATTTGAACTCTCTATGGCCATTATTATCTGAGAGTCATGACCTGGCTCTGCTGCTGATTTAAAAAGCATCTGAAAGAAAATGCATTTCAGTTCCACTTCAGATTGCCAACTTCTCCGGTATTATCCTTCCGTAATGGATTTTGAGCTTCATCAACAGGATACATTAAATATCTTGGAGTCTGTGAATTGTTTATTACATTAATCAGTTGTAACCTTTGTACTGTACCTGCAATTCTTCTATTCTGTTAGGTTTAATAATATTTTACTGTAAAACACTGTAAATACATACAAAAATTCTGGTACATTTGTGCTACAGAGGAAAAATTAAATATATGTACAGTTAGTTGCATCTTTATCAATGAAAGAGTAATTACAAAACATTGAGATATTAGTCCTAGGACTGTGCTGTAGACAGTAGTGATACCTCAGTCTAGCGGAAAAAAATTACAGTCTTGATACACATAAAAAATCTCCAAGGCATTAAATATGTCAGTTAGGAAGCAATGAAATATAAAATAAAAAAAAATTATCTGGTCTTAAAGAGTTTTTTCTCACTGCAGAATTAAGTGACCAGGCTTCAGTGTGCAAATGAAAAATCCCGTAAAGGTTATGTCTGATTAGGCATCATATAGGTAGAAATTACTGGGTCAGTTTTAATTAATCACTTTTAAGACCTGATTGCAGTCTTAGAATATGATTATGGTGAACAGAACATAAGACTAATATGTCTAAGACTGAATCTACTGTTAATTTAATGTCAGAATGAATATTGCCTAAAATTTTTATTGTGAGTTTGTTCCTTTGGGAATTCCTTCCTTCGAGTGCAGTGGTTCCACACAATCAGGCACGGATCTGACAAGGCAAAACATTTAAATTGATCTGTATGAAATAGCCTGCCACTCTTACAGACGAAGGAACTGCTTTTACCTTGGAACTCAGCTAACAGTTTGCAGTACAATAGCGTGAATGAGTTTGCTGCGTTTCTTCCCATTATGGTATCAAATGCTCGTGGTTACTTGTGGCAGTGTCTCTTGTTCTGAATCCTTGTGCTGTCAACTGTCATTGATGCATTTTTTTTTTTGTCAGTCTTTACCACTTGTAATCTCAGTTTGTATCTTTTTCAGTTTTGATACTGCATTAGCTCAGTCACAGGATTGGTCAAAGAGTTTCCTTTATAGTCCACTTTCATGTCTTAATGTAAAATATAGACTCTGGCTCTGCTAATTTGTCTGTTTACATGCTGAATAAAAAATTCTTTGCAGTAATAAAATTGACATCAGAAGATAAATTTTCCAGTCCATGTGGAGCAGAACCTAAATCAAGAATTGGCACTGCTGAGTTAGATTGCTACATCTGCTAGCTGGTGAAGGCCTGTGTGCTAATACTTATTTAAATGAACATTTATTTGCACTTATGATTGGTTCATTATGGATAAACAAAGCTTGTTATAACAAGGACACTTGTGTTTTAATCACATTTTTATCAATATGAAAAATTATCACACACACTTAGCTCTTTGTAAATATGTATATAAAACCAGGAGGGATCTTTGGCAGCAAGAATCACAATTCTTTGGACCGCATAATTGAGTCTTTCAATATAAATCATCATATAGGTAATATGATTTCAAGTATGTGAGAAGCTAAAAGCTGTAAAAAATTGGGGAAAGGAATTCGAAAATGCTGTAATGGTCCAATTTTCTATCTCTGTGGTTTCTGTATCAACTGTCCTCATTTTTTAAAAGAGATTTTCTTTCCATTGTCCTCATAATGGGCACAAATTGAAAAGCAGGAAAAATAATAAAAACCCCTTTTTCTTCCACTGTGAGGATGACGGAAGCCTCTAACAGTTTGCCCAGAGGTTGCTGACACTCCATGCTTGGATTTGACAGAACACAGCCCTGGGCAGCCTTGTGGGGATTGGCTCAGTGATCTCCATGGGCGCCTTCCAGCCTCAAATAGTCTGTAAATCTAGAATATAATCTTGAGTTGTGTTTTACGTCCACCCTGCACAAAGAAGTGTTGGCTAAGTTACAGCTGCTCACACAATGTTACCTGTGAGCAAAACAAAGTCTGAGCATGGGAAACTCCTGCGGCATGGGCTCCACTTGGTAGCTATGCAAAGCCATTCAATAGGAATAGTGCCACTTCTTTGGTTCTTCTGCATTGGCAGTGCAAATGTTTGCATTAAAATACATGCAAGAATGGTACAAACACAATTTGGTGAATATTTTCACAGATTGCTGTGCTAAGTACTTTTTTTTCTCATATTGTAGGCCATAGGTGCATGCTACAATGGTTTCTAAATAACAGTTTTGTGTTCTGCTGAGCTGCAAAGCTGGACGTTTATTCCCTAGTGGGAGCTGCTCAAATACATGCTTTAACAAAAGCAGGGAATCTGCTCAGTAAATCATCAGCAGGTTCTGTTGTCTGCGGGATGTGTTTGAACACCAAAGGAGTCATCAGTTCTTCGTGATGATTAGAGGATTGTAATTTTCAAAAAATACGTTTTCTTCATTTCCCCTGGATGACATTACTGGCAGCATCTTTGATAGCAGAAGTTATGTTCTTAGGTGTTTTGTGTCAGTTGTCTTTGAGTCACCGAGTTAAATTGTAGTAAAAAAAAATCACTATTTCTACCTCTTTCTCATTTTGTAAAATGTTTCCACCCTCCTGGAAGGTAAGGTTATGAGAAATGTGATAGAGAGTGACGGATAGGCAAATTTCAGTGCTGAGCAATCAGCAACTCGAAAAAGAATGTCATCCTGGGAATACTCCTCTCAGATTTATTTAGCACTAAACAGTGTTTAAAGCCAAGTATCTGCTTTTGGTCTTGCAGACAACAAAGTTAAAATACTGTGGAAGAATAGATGTTTGTTCTCAAAGAATTGAAGAATTTTGGTTTGGATTTGGCAGTTTTCTCATCTCTTGTTTCAGTTGCATCTGCCAGTATGTCATTGAGAACATTTAAATGTGTATATTAGAGGTATGAGAGGTAAAAAGAACATTAACTTCTTTACAATACCATTGCAAGTATTAAAATGTTGCTGTCAAGTAGAAATGAAATCAATCTTTTAGGAAAGTTACTGTGAGGAACCTGTGAATGTTGTATTTCTGGGTTCATTTTAAAGAAATTGACAATTGACTCTTTCAAAGTTAGTTTCGAGATACTTTAGAGGGATAAAAGCATTTTTTCAGACTCAAAGTTAACTACAGATTAGTGCAACAATTATATTTCATTCAATAACTTTATCCCCACAAGGGATAGGTCATATACAGCAGATGTGGCACAGTTTTAGTGTAAAGAATGAACATAAACCTTCTCACAGAAACATGAATATTATTTTAAATAAGATTTTTGAATACATGGACATGAATATATTTGCATATGAAGATAGAGGTGCCACTGTTCTGCTGTTATTGAATCTTCAGATAAACAATAAGAGGAAAAGCAAACAAGCAATCCCTGAAATGCTATGAAACAATATTGAAGCAAAGTAAGGAAGTTTTAAACACAATTTTGAATCGGTTGATTTCTCAAAAACTGAGTTGCTGATAGTATGACACTTCTTAAAGCTCTCAGGGTGCATATCTGTGCCTTCCACTAGAAGGAATGGCAGTGCTCAGCTAATGCATCCTAAAGTGTTGTGGCCAGGCTGGGGCTGGATTGCACCCCCGAGGGGGCAGCCTGTGTTATCCACTTGGCACTGCACGGCTTCAGTGTCTCCTTACCACATCCCAGCTACGTTGTGTAACAGGAATAAGCTCTCCGACAGAATATAGTAAGCACTCTGGAATAAAATTTACATGAACAAACTGGAAATAGCATTTGCTTAAATTGGGACTTTTAATTAGTAGAGCACCTTCTAATGCCTGAAACATGCTAATGAAACTAATTTATTGATATGTTAATTGATTGAGCTAATGTAGAGACATTACACAATATTTATCTTTTGGTTGAACTGTGTTGCCAAGCACTGATGATTGTTGAAGTGAAAATATCTTAGATATCTAAAATTTGATTATCATGTGCAGATAATGCAGGAAGTTTCAGTGCAAAAATGTTATGTTCTTTTGTAGAATTTTTGTTGATGATAGAATTAAAATACTTGACTTTGAGTGGATTGTTTTTAACAAACATAGAGTCGTCTCACTGTTATTCTTGGGTTCTGCATTCCTCACTTTGTAACTGACAGTTTTGATTTTAGTCTTTCATAACCTATGATGCTTGACATCAGACTTAAGAAAAGCATCATGCTTGTTTTGATCTAAGTGAAATGTGAAGAAGTAGGGCAAAAATTGTTTGGTCAAAGTATATGAAAATTCCAACTTTCATCTCTTTCTCTTCTGCAGGAATTGCCTGTTACATTGTATTCTGTAGTTTTGCACATATTGATGTTGAAGATGTGTATTACGTGGCATTCTTCAAATGTCTTCCAATGTCTGCTCTGGGTAGTTGAGAAGATTTGTGAATGTTAGAGGGAAAAGAGGAAAGAAAAAAGATACATCAGGAGGAATAGAAACAGTGATAAAGTGGGCAAGAAAATGCAGGAAGCAAGAGACATGGGAGGCTTGATGTTAAAAGCAAGAGAGGTTGAATATAGTAAGGAGCTATGGATAAACACTGGTACTTTAGGCTTACTAGAAGCATTTGGCTTTATACAGCTGGTGTTATCCAGACATGTGAAGATGATGTTATGATTGTAGGTTTTCATTTTACAGTGGATCTATCTGGGCTTTGACAGGCGATCTGTGAAATAATTAAAGCTTTGTATAGGGCATCAAAAACTGACACACATTCCCATTGATTATTCAAGTCTGTCAGGGAGCATTTATTGCAACTCTGCTGCTCCTTTGCACAGGGTAAAGAGCTGTCCTGCATCCTCTGATTTCATTCAGACCGAAGGTTTGCAGAATTATTTCTTACTTTCTTACCAGTGCTTTGTCACTTTAACTGGTCGGAATAGGTGCTAAAATCTCTGACCTGAGCTAGGGAAGAGTAGTTATCATGGCAATACCATTAACAGCATTCACACTCTTCAGACAGTTGCTGTAAATGGAAATATATTCCAAATACTCATCAGCACTTAAGATATTTGCTGACTTCAGCTTGGTTCTGCTGTTAGTAGTTTCACAGAAGTTAGCAGTCAAGGTACTGCTCACTGGAGTTTAAATGACATTTTTTGATCAGGAAGAGTATTCTGCATAGTCCCTAATGATTTACGTGAGGCGTATAAAATTACCAGCAAGATATGCTTTTTGTATAAAAACATTGTAATCCTTTACATGTCAGATAAAAAATAAATGAAGTCAAAATTTGGAGTCAGAATATATGTTTTGATATATTTAAAACTATTTTTGTAGTTGCTAATTTTCTTCTCAATTGTTAAAGTAAGAAGGACTAGAAAATCTGTTCGGTTTTCTTAGTTCTTTATTTCTCTCAGCTGCATTTCTATAGGTTGTTTCTTTTCCAGCAGTTGGTCTTATTAAATTTGCCAGCAGTGCCCAATGCAAATAAGTTTTATTCAGGTGAAGGAATCTGTTTATGTCTCGTGACTCCAATTTTCTTCCTTTTGTCCCCAGTTCCTTGCTCTCACTTGCATGTTCTCAGTCTCACAGTTCTAAGGCACCACCGAGTCAGAAGTGTTTGAGTATTCAGAAGTACAATTGAAAGGACTTTGTCCTGCAGGGATGGGTAATAGGGAAAGTATTACAGCAACACATCATGGAACACCTCAGTGTTGCAGTGTTCCAGGACTGAGACACCCCAAAGAAAAGGTGTTTGTCATTTTTGTCTTGGTGTGATGCTCAGTAAAGTGTGCCATACAGCAACTCCATAATGCTGAAGGGGTTTATGTATTGTATTTATTGCCCCACTATTGAATCTTACCATTAAAAAAAAAAAGAATGAACTTCACTTTCAAATAGTGTGACTTACACCAATTACCATCTCAATAAAGACAGTGAGACTTGCTTTGCTGAGTTAATTGCTATGAATTGTTCAAGAGGCCTCACAAATAGGTGTTTATGAGCATATTTCCATCAATTAGATTTTTATCATGCTTCTTTATATTCAGAGTGACCTTTACAGGGCTTCTGAGAAGAATAATTTAGTGCATACTGTACAAGGATTGAATACTCTCCAGTCACCATTGGAAACATTTGAGGGCTCGTGATCTTTACAGTTGCCTTGGCATAAACTCTTGTTTAATGCTGCCTGGGAAAATAAGAATTATGTTTAAAATTACTGAAACAAATGAGAGAGAGCCTATGGTATGATATTTCTTTTGCATGTGTAGAAATGTACAGGAAATGCTCTCCATTGCATTAGTTGAAAAAATGGGGCAAAAATAGAAAGCAAATAGATTGACAGCAACAGTTACAAAGCACTTTATGTGTTGCTGTTGGTAGCTAACTGGTATATATTGGTTTCCTTTATAATCACACAATTTATCAAGCTCTGAAACAAATAGAGGTTATGTTGAAAACAGCCATGGTCAATGTTACAGCAAACTTCAGTGCTGTATAAAAGGAGCTTTTAACTATGCTGTGCATTTTGTGATGTTCGATTCCCATCTGTCTTTTGCAAGGGACTGGCTGGATCAGGATGCTTTTGAATGTTTGTTTTTTTTTTTTCATTGGGCCACATGAATTCTATCATCACTTTCTATCCTTTTTTCTCTGAGTTAGCAACAGGCTTTTTAATGAAAGATCATTCAGAGGGATGAGTTGTGATTCTCAGCAGCACATCCTTCTTCCTTGCTCCTTTGCTACTTGCCAACAAACACAGCAAGTCCTTAGCAAAAGACAGGGTTTCTAAACTCTGGGGTTTGTGTCTCTAGCACACTGAACTTGTAGCAGTGCAAGAAGAGGTTAAGATTTTTCTCATGGAAGAACACAGAGCCAGTTAAAGTTTTGTGTCATTACAGCAGTGATCTGTTTCCTTGGTTACAAGTCACGTGCACTCCCTTGTTAAAAAGTGAATTCTTTATATATTCAGGCATTTCTGTACTGAGCAGGTGTTTCTGAAATTGGTGGCAAAAAATGGGCTCTAAGTCCAGGAAAGAAAGTTTGAATTTGGAGGTTGGGCACACCATTCCTCTCAGCATATTTACTGCACACTCACGTCTGGCAGGGATTTGCCAAGATGGATTTGGTTAGCTAAATCAGAAACTGTTTCTAATTTTAAACACACACAGAAATCCTGCTTCTATTTTGTCCATACCTGACTCATAAACAATGGATCCAATATTTTTTAAAGCTCCTTATGCCATTTTTGGATCTGGAACAAATTTTTGCATCCGGACGATGAAAAGTGGAGTGCTTGAAGTGCTAATATAGTTAAGTGTGCAGGACTTCAAAGTCCTGTCCTCATTCTTGATAGCATGAAAGCACTTTACTGTGGGATAATGTTTGGAACAATCAGTTTACATTTTTTGTTTGTTGTCAGCAATGTTGACAGCCATCTTGAGACCTTTTCTTTGTAGTGTGTTGTGGTTTTCCTAAGTGAATAAAAGAATAAAGATGTTCTTGTCAGATGAGCTGTATGACAGCTGTACCTGACATTCAAATATAGAATTACTGCACCTTTCTTGTAACCATTGTGGATTCCTACCAATATTCTCACTTTATTCCCTTCTGATTATCAGCACTGGCTAATATATTGAATTAATGACATGCAGGAATAGACTTTAACCCAAGAAGATATCATTATCATAACATGTTAGAGTGCATGGCACTCTAACAAGGTGTTAGTTTAAATCAATTTAACAGCAGTGCATAAAACCAGGAAAGTCCAGATTGCAACTGTCTGCAGTTGTGCGCCAGAGTCATTCTTTTAACTGGAGTGACTTGTTCAGTAAGAACTTTCACATGAGGTTTTCAGCCTGGAGGAGTGTACTGAAAATACTGGAATTTTTCACAAAATGTATTTGGGAAGGTAGAGCAATAGAATAAAAATTTATCAAATACTCAGTAGGATTTGCTCACTGAGCTTGGGCAGTCCAGTGTCACACTGTGATTGAGGTCTGGGTGGCTGAAAACCAGAGGGAGTCAACAGGGACTCGAGGCCTATATTGTAATAAAGGAAATGTGAAATGAGCGCAAACTGAAACATGAAACAGGTGAATTGATTTGAAAGAGATAACTTGATGTTGTTGATGCAGGAGGGAATTGGTTTCCATGGGGAGCTGTGGGAATAGTGATTTCTGGACAACAGAGGTTTGACTCACCTATGGAGAATCAACTTAGCGCAGGAGTTTGTTGAGAGGAGAATTGGGCATGAACAGGAGCAAACAATAGCTGGGTTTTAGTGGGTAACAGTGTTGTGGCTGTCAATGTGAATTATTATAGAAAGAAAACTGGAGAAAGTAGGGAATACAAGAATAAATGAGTAGAATAAGATAGAGGAGTGCTGTAAAATGTAATAGCAAGAGACTGAATGAGATAGTTTGGACTGATTGAAGAGAATGTACGTTAAAATGAGGTGAAAAAGGGAAGGTGGTGGAAAAGAATGTAAAAAAAGAAAACACGCAGGATTTATTTTCCTTTACTGCATTCTATGCACACATAGAAGAAGCCATTTCATTAGAAGTGTATTGGGATTTTCTTTCATTTTTTGAAGTGGCAATGGTAGCTGAACTAGCAATGAAAGATGTTCACCATAGGCACAGAGTTTTTATTAAAATGCTATGTAGAAGGTATTTTGTCTTCTGAAAACAAGTCTTGAAAAAAATTTACATGGGTGATTCTGGTATTTTAGAACATTCTTACTGTGCATAAAGATTCAACTCTATGTAGGATCTTGGGGTGAGAAGGTCTGGTGCAATGAACATTCTGCATTCAGGTGTTACTCCATGTACACAGCAAAGTAAATGCCTGGGAAGAGGAGATCCTTCTGCTTTGGTTGTCTGACCAGCTTGGTGGGCATTCAGTGGACCTGGTCTCTGAGTGCTGGGACAGAACCGCCTCTCATCTTTTAATCCTCAGCTCTGTAAGCTTCCATTCTCTCCTTTTCATACCCTGAATATATTTTTGTGAAGTGCCTTCAGCATAATTCAGGATGATTTTTTTTTAAGCACTGGAACCTTGGAAAATGCACAAGCAATCATCTTCTTTCTTCAACTTCATTGTCTGCATAATTTAAAATCAATTTTTGCTCGTGTAAACATTTAGTAGATTCTAAGGTAATTTCTATGTTGATCTTCTCCATTCAGCAGTATATGTACTCCACTCATCCTGAAACCCTAGAATCTGGATTTCCTCAGAAGGAAACAATTTCTTTGTGCAGTTCTAAAACTCTGCTGTCGCTGTTCACTGGTATCAGGATACTGTAAGTGAATATATGAAATTATGAAATGTGCATGTGTGGGGCGTATGCAAATACTCACAAAATTAAATCTAGGTAGCAATTTTAATAATATTTAAAATGCAGATATTTGTGATATCATCTGTGTCAGTTTACTGTGCTCATTCTCCAGGCCTAAGGTATGAACTCTGTGGAAGGATATAGGAATGAGATCCATGTGCCTTGGAGAGCCAGCCCCGAGGGGACAGGGGACCCTCTTTGGGCAGGGCTGTGGTCGGCTCGGAGCGCGGTGGCACCTTGGGCTCACTGTGGCTCTGCCTTTAGCTGGGGCTGCTGCTCAGTGTGTGCCAGAGCTCAGCTCAGCCAGGCCTGCCCAGAGCCTCAGTCTGCCTGGCAGCCCCGCTTCCCAGTGTGTCTCTGAAATTCAGTCTCCCTGAGAGCTGGGGCGGGTGCTCTGTTCAGCAGCTCTGTGCTGGGTTAATGGGCTCTTCGTGCTGTGTTTGTCTCCAGAAGCAATGCCACGGTGTTGTACTTAAATCTTGGATAAAACAAATGCATGTTTCAGTTCTCATGTGAAGTGATGAATCAAGAGTTGCAAAGCGTAACCATGAAAACAGTCAAATACAAACCAATGTCTGTAAAGCTGCTCTCCATTAACCTCATAGCCTGCATCTGATTACTGACAGCCGTAAAACATTGACATCGAAATTTTCACATTTGAAAGAGTTTGTCATCTCTACAAAATTGATAAAAACTTTCCTAGTGAGCACATAGAACATATTTCTACTAGAATAGCTAAGAAATATAACAGGGCATTTCGTTTCCTCTTCCCTTCAAATAATAGTAGTTATCAAAGATTCATATTTTTTTTTTAGTCATTAACAATTATACATAATTTGTAAAGGAAGCTAAGTCTAGTTATTTCTTTTTACTATCTTTGCAATTGTCTAGTTATTTCTTTTTACTATGTAAACCAGTTTCTGGCATGATTGAGTAGAATTCTCTTTAAAAAATTGCTTCAATAATAGACTTAATTTAATGAAAAAGAGTTTTATTTTCTGTGTTATCCTACTTTTTCTGGTAAATGGGACTAGACATGTCTGGACAGTTTATTTCCTAGTTATCCTCTCTGTCTGTAACAATTTGCTCCATTATTCGGCTGGAATTGACTTTTTCAGAGGAGGAGAGCACAGAGGAGTTTGCAGCTCAGTCAATCAATAGTTGAGAATGTGCTAAAATGCTGGGAGTGTAAGCAAGTGCAGATGCCTCCGTGTTCTTGCTGTCCCTGCTGTATGACAGTGTCTACCTTCCAACATGTGGGAGCTCTCATACTTTGAACTACCTAAGCTGTGTCTTTTTGTCTCCTTTCAATCAAAGCCCCAAATATTAATACAATGTTTTAAAATGGGTATGGAATTTTCAATATAAAAAGCCCACAAGCATATAGAATTATGTTGCATCCTAATAGATATTTTTATGTAGCATCCAAGTCATCAAAGAGCACCAGACTGCCAAAAAAAAAAAAAAATCAAAAGTGAATATTTTAATTTGATGTGAAGATAATTTTCTTCTCAGTATAATTTTTTAAGCTGCTGAGCAGGTGAGAGTACACTAAATGGCCTCTATAGTGATTGGAATGAATGCATAATGGGACATGTGGATGGTAGGAGCCATTTACTGCATGGTTGTTCAGGACGGGCTCAGGTGCCTCACTGTGTCGTGTGCACACCCCACAGATACCTCTGATGGAGCTGTGTGATGTTCTTTCTTTTCACAAAATTTGCCCTTCTTGAGCCAATTTCTCGGCCTTGCCCAAACCTGCATGAGTTCCCTCTAATGAATGAGTGATTTTTAAAGCTTACTTTTTGGCCTACTAAATCCTGCAAAACAGTTTGTAATATTTATTCTACAGCTGCACTTAAACTAGCTGATCTATAATTGCTTGTTAAGTTTCTCTTTCTGGAGCTTATTTTAAGAAAATTGCCAGCTTTAGATATTCACAGTCAAATCTCAGCATATGAAGATTGCATAACAGCCAGTTCAGGAGATGTATTTTGGAGAACTTACAGGTAGGGGAAGGGAACCATCTGCAGGTCCCTGACAGAAAACAAGTTTCCAGCAGAAAGTGTTTTGAACACTGTTGATGTGAACATGTTGTTTTATAAGAAGCCATCTGGTCAGTCAGAGCAATGTGTGTGCAAGTGCAGATGGATCCAGGAGCTCGGGGATCCAGAACCCCGAGTTCCTTCTCCTGCTCCTTGGAACAAGGCCCTGGGGACTCCCCCTGTGAGGATGTGCTGCTCCACTGATGCAGCGAGCCTGGATCCCACAGCTGAGCTCCTTGTGGGAATGGCGGAGTGCTGGAAGGAGGAGAAATTCCCCGAGTTCCATTCTCTATCCAGCTGCAAGCAGGGTGCAGGTAGGTGGGATGGCAGGAGGGCTTGGAGCAGATGGGATGGTGAGCTTTCCTTATTGACAAGTTCTCATAGCCCACAACTCTTCTAGTGATGCTTTTTCAAATTAGAATTTGAAATGTACAACTGAAGAGGGAATTATTTCTTTAAATATATGTTCACAGAATGAATAGAAACTGATTAATGGGACTGAAAGAAACCAAACAAAAGAATATCTTATTTATCATATATATTGTATTTATAAAATATTTAGAAGTTGCATAGCATGCAACTGTGGCACTTAAAGATGTTTTTGAAGCCATACTATTTTCACAAAGAGTGAGGTTATTTCTACTCCTGATTTTCTTTGATGTGTTGAAAGGAACTTAAGGGCTTCTCACTCACTTTAACCAGTCTGCATGGCAAAATATATTACTTAAACTTCACTAGTGTGGCCTGGGGGATGTGATGTGCACAAAATCCCGTCTGGAGATTCATGAGTTTAATTCTCTACTTAGTAAAACCTTACATAGAGTCATGAAACTGATAGACACAGGTTATAACAGGTAACTCCTGGTACAAACGAGTTGCTGAAATTCAGAGTGTATGTTCAAGAGAAGGACTTCAGTTTGCCATTTTCAGCTTGAATTCTGTTGACAGGGGAAACTTGATAGAGATACTTGCCAGCAATGCAGACCATCTAAAAATCACTTTTCTTCTACGAGTTTCTAAAATATGGAAGAATTGAAGAACTCCCAGACCAGCACGTGTGCATTGGATGTACAAAGGCAGCATCTCCAGTGAGAACATGATTTAGGGATTTGTTGTTTGGGAAGCAGGGTCTGAGTTACATGACCTACCACGCTGGCTCTATCTCCTTCTAGTCAGGGCATAGAGCTCTGTTCTCTGTTCAGTTCCCAAACACCCATTGTCTTATCACCAAGCTGCCTTTCTGATACCCTGTCAATGGAAAATGGCATTTTCCAGGTTACCTGGTGCAGAAGAACGAGTGGCCCCTGTAAGTCCCTGCCTGCTTTCATTCCTGCCTGGTGGCTGTCCCAGTGGGCACCGCTGGTGTTTGCACCCTGCACAAGGTGCACAAGGAGCTGCTCTACATTCAGCCAAGGGCCCTTTTCTTACTGGGTGGTTCTCTGTGACATCTGCGAACACTTTTGACACAGGATGGCATTTGCAAACAGTTTTGGCCTGGTGTATTTCTGTAATGCATTGTCAGAGATATTGCAAGCTGAGCTTAGACATGAGTTTATGATGTTTGCTGCAGATCCCCTGAAATGTCAGTATCTCAGTGCAATTGCCCCTGAGAAATCTGAGGCAAAATGGAGGGGAAAAAAGGGGAATAATTATTGAAAATACACTGTTCTGTAAATCAGAATGAGTATGTGCAAATGTATTCCCATATGTAAGTTCTACATAATTGCTTGAATAAGCAGAATTAGTCAAATGGTTTTTAAAAAAATAATTTGCTAATGAAACAACATGACTTTTTTTCCTCTTCATGTAATTGTTATATTTGGAGTATTGCAAGAAAACCTATTCTGTAATGCTTATTTCACTGGGAATAAAACCAAAGATTAAGTATAATTACTTTTCCACAGTGGAAGAGATTTTGAGGAATGAAAGAAGCTATGCTGAGAGATGGAAAATAAACTTTATTCCTTTCTCTTAGCAAATGAAGCAGTAAGGAATACTCATGAAACTGTGGTTTAGAACAATCTGTTTATACATCTTATATTGCAGTCTTCCAGTGCTCATTCATACTCCTTTCTGTGCAACACTGACAGTAATGGATAAATGGATGCATCCATTCAAATACATAAAGCAAATAATCTTCATAAGGGAGGTATCTTTGTGCTTGTGCATGTACTTGGCTTTAATCCAGACCACAACAAGTTTGTTTATGCCCAACTGCACAGTTTTTCAAAAGGAGGTGGGTTATTTCTTTTCCTCATTTGAACTTGTATTGAAAAATACTGCAGCAGCCATCAGTTTCTCCTGTGAAAACAGCAGGAATTAGCTGCAGGCCATCAGTGAGATTCAAAACATCCCATAGAAGCTTTGTTCCTTGGTTTTGCTTATCCGCCAGCTGTAAACATAATCCATTCAATTCTGTTGTATTTTGGATCCTGTTTTTGTGGTGTATTTTTAATATGTTTGGCACTTCCGTGATGGTAGCAGAATCTGTGAACAGTTAGCTGAAGTATCGTAGAACAACTTGATGTAATTATAGGTACTTGTCTATTAATAACAAAAAATTCATAGTATGCAGGCTTTCTTCCCTGCCACAGCCCTTCACATCATTAACCAATGAGTAAAGAAAATTACTTTGGCTGGTTTTTTTTACTTTAGACTGCTTCAGAGGTCTCCAAATACATCCTCTGTAGGTACGAATTAGGCCAAATGTCAGTTCAGAAGTGCCAAATGACCTCAGCTCTTGAGGTCTGTGCAGGAATAACAGAGGTAGCTTCCTCATGCAGTGCTGGTCCGTGTGCAGCAGCAGGGATGGCACAGATATCCGTCCTCTCCGTGCTTCCACTCCCTGCTCCTGCATGGCCCTGACCCAGAGACAACACCCAGGGAGAACTTTGCATATTTACAGCATCAGTCTGACATCAGGCACTGCTGCTCTGTGAGGATGGAGCCAGAACAGCTGCACGTTTCCTAACGCAGATTTGCTTTATAGCTACACAGGCTTCTTCAGTTTACTCTTGCTCAACCCAGTTTTAAACAGAAATTCCAGGAAGGATTTGTACTGGATGGCTGGGGTCACCATCTCCAAGAGCAGACCAGAGTAATTTTTCTTCAAATCTTCACCTATTAATTACACAGTGCTCCACAGTTTGATTATATCAAAAGCAGTATGAAGGTTTATTTTTAGATTAAGATTTTAGAGGCGTAACACAATTAGACTTAAGAGTTTAGTAAAACTCACATGTGGTAAAAAGAGACCTGCTAATCTTTGGGTCCAAAAGTTAGAAATATGGGCCTTGCAAACAGCAGAGCCCATTTCTTAGTATTCCGTGTCTATCTGACCTCTGAAATTTTGTTTCTCAAATTGTATTCTTATCGTTAAGAACTCACAAATTAATTCTTTATAAGGGATTTAATTTATTAGTCTTAATACAGTAAATCTGGTAAATCGTATATATACATTGAACAGCTCTAAATGTTTGACTCTGTTAGAAATCTTTCAGTAGAAGACTCCTATGTATTAAAAGAGATAAATCCTAAAGCATCAGCTATTGAGAATAGCCAGGTATGACCAAAGGGAAAGAAAATGGGGTTGGTTTGCACTGTCAGGCAGACTGAATATTTTATCATATTCTTACTGTTAGTTCTACAGCTGAGTCAAAATGCATCTAAATCCTCAAGGCTCCAAGAAAATCCAGTGCCCAGCATTGCTGAGCACGGGGCAGGGATAAGATGAAAAGGCTTCCTGTCTGCATGTGGAGCTGTCACTGCAGTCGGTTCCGTGTGTCACCTGGGCAGGGCACAAACAGCCTCTCCTCGCTGCTGTTCAGGCCAGCACAGCACCAGTGCAGGGGGAGCTGCAGGCACACACCTCCCCTCCTGCCTGCTGAGTCTTCTCCTGCTGGCAAAGCAGAACTACCCTGACAAAGATAAAATCCTACATGATCTCACGGCCTGGTACTGGGCATGTGCACAGGTAATCCTGACCTCTGCACACAGATAATCCTGACCTCTGCACACAGATAATCCTGACCTCTGCACACAGATGCTTCACTGAGCTTCTAAACCAGGGAAAGGCAGTTACGATTTAGTTCAAAATTTACTTGGAGCCATAAAATGTCCTCTATCAAAGTTGACTGTTCTTCCTAACAGCAAAATCTTCATGTGGCTGAAAGCCACAAAACTCAGAGAAAAAAGAGGGGGATTTCATAGGTAAATGAGCAAAGTGCCTGTCTTGTGATCCCGTGATCTTGTGATAGCTTCCTTCTGGGCCAAAACTCAGCTGGCCTCCAGAAGCAGATTCTTTGGGCAGCAGAAGCCATTTCCAGGCTTCTGCAGGAGCTGAGAACTGAGAAGGTTCAGCAGCTCCCAGCTGCCAGGAATGTCACTCCAGCCCTGGAGCTACACTGCAGTGGCTGCCAGCACTGGGAGAGTCACGGCTGCTCACTGGTGTCCTAAATTAATTCTTCTCTAATATTCTGGCAAAGGAGCAAGCTTATTGCAAATCTGATTTATTTTTATTTTGAACTCACTGGCAAAGTTCTGAGTTATAGAGGGACCAAGATGATACACTTTTGAAAGGCTCTGAATCTGATGATACCTGGAGAGCTGACCCCAAATTTCAGGAGCTCCTGGCCAGCAGTGCACCGTGCATTGAACTCCCGCTGGAGTCAGCAGCAAATTTTGCTGCCTGTTAACCTAATTTGGAGTCATAATGAAAAAAAGGATGAGCTGCATTTATCACAGACATTTTCTTTTTTACAGAGAAAATAATTAAAATATGATTAAACAGAAAATGTGATTTTGGTTGCTGATTACTGTGGTCGTCTTTTTGCTGGCCAGCCTGATGCTTGTTCAGTTTCTGTCTAATCCATCAAGACTGTTGCATCCCAAGCTGGCTCCCTTAGTCATTTACCAGGCAATGTAATTCCTCCATAAGCTTCCTTTTCTGTTTTGGATAAAATGTAAACATTAGTCCCTGTCTTCATTACCAAGAACCAAGTCAGCACTTCCCTTGTTATTCTGTTGATGGTACTCATTTATTTACATGCTTCCCCATCTTGATTACTTTTGTTTATTTAGAGAGTACAGATCTAATTTCGCTATGCCAAGTCTCAACCCTCTCCCTGTGATTATGTTGCCAGGTGCAGATGTACTATTTTCTACAGGCTTATCCAACTCAGTGGGAATTTCTTTTTTATCTTAGGAAAACTAAATAATGGGCTAAAATGAAGAATAATTTAAAAGCTCCCAGGGGTTGAGATTATGGCCTATATTTTTGAGGTTTTTAGGTCATGGATCACTATTAGTATCAAGCTTATGGCTGGAGTGCAATAACATGCCCTTAGTATTTAAAAAAATACAACCCAGGAAGAGTGATTGCTATAGAGCAGTGTTCTTCAGGTTATCGTTGCCACCATATTCTCCAGAAAAGTTATGATTATGATTCTAGGAGCAGTTTTTAAGTTTGTTCATTTTTTATATTCATAGCTGTTATTTTTAACGTGACATTGATTCAAATCTGGACTTGTCCCTGAGAATGGTCACGTCAGCTCTCTCCTGCCTTTTGCACATGTTAATATCATGTGTAATCTTCATGAGAAATGAAGATACTTGAGAGAAGCAGCTGATACCTCTTAACTTGATGGAGCAATTAAAACTCAAGCACTTCCTTGGAAGATCAAAACAACATGTTTTGATCACAACTTTGTCCTTCCATTTGCTTCTATGGCAATTTTAAAAGAAGGGGCTTGTTCTTAAAGATAAAATAATGATGGTAATTGTTTGTGCAGGTTGTTTTTTATGATGGGCAATTTACTGGCAAAACTCAAAGCAAAGAGCCCTAAGTTGCATTATTCCCTTGGAGACTGTTCAAACTCACTGAAAGCTGCACATGCCAGTGCTTTGGGGCAGATATTCTGCCTGGCCGAATTTGGATCAAGGAAGAGTCGGGAAGCATGGAGGGGACAGAGCCCCTCAGCAGGGCCACATCAGCCAGCTTGCTCCACCAGGGCCGTGCCCAGCTCAGGACTGAAGCACCAGGAGCTGTTTGCTCCTGAGCCCATGGAAAAACAGGAGACTGCTAACTGCTGCCTTTCCCAGGTGCTGAAATTAGGTGGTGTTGAAAGCTGAAAGTCTGACATAGTAAAGTAAGGCAGGAATATGCACCAAGTTTTTTATTGCCATTAGTGAGCTCAGGATCAGGTAAATGACAGGGATGAACAGATAGGAAGAAATATTTTCAGCTTTCAGATGTTTCCTCTCTGTGATATTGGCAAAATTAAACAAATTGGAGGAGACAGTAAATCTTTCTTTCTTTTTTTTTTTTCATTTTCCCATTGCTTGGCATGGAACATGATTAATTATTTGAATTTTGTGTTCTGTGTAAACTAGAGGTGGAGAGCTCAGGGGTGTTAATACTTAACTCCTTTTATACTGGCTTCACGTGTCCTGGAGTCTGAGAAGGCATTTGCTGTAAACTTTGTTGTTATACCCAATGCCAGTTGTATTGATTATGTGCTGTTTAAAAGCTCATTTGGTAATTAAAATTGTCTGCCTTCCATGTCACTGTTGTGTGCAAACAGTTTGTGAATATGGAGGAGGAAGTGCCTAGCTGGTCACTGTAACGCACTTCTGCCTCAGCACGTGGAAATTGCTACTTACCAAATGAAAGTTTTAGTTTATTTTCATGTATATAATGCATTGTGAATTCTAATACACGTCTTCTGTCTTCAGTTACCTCAGTATTGTCAATAAAAATGTATTCTAGCTGTCTCTGCTTTCCTTAAAGATAATGGCTTACTAGCAGCAAAAAAGAAATCCAGGTATTCACAGAACACTGTTCTTTGAAAGCAAACCTGACCTTTTGTTACTACATAAACAACCTTGGAACATGTTCTGCTTCTGCACCTCTTGCTCATGAAATCCCCTCGCTGTGAGTGGTGGATGGTGCTGCTCACACGGAGTCACTGCTGACAGGAGGAGAATGACTAGAGATGAGTGCTGGTGATTTCCAGATGGAAATGGATGGAACAGCCAAACTTCCTGCATTTCAGCTAAGCACAGAATACAAAAACCAAAAATATAAGTTATAAATAAATGTAAATCTGTGTTTGGTGGTTTCTGCCTTCCTAGTTAGCTGTGCAGGTTTCCAGCCAGCTTCCTAGTTAGTTGTTTGCCAGAGCACAGTGTTCATGCATTCCGTTACTCTGTCTGGGGCATCACAAAACATGGAAAGTAACCATTCCCAAATGCAGAGGTCATTGTGCAGTGGAAAGCCAAGGAATGAGAGTATTAAGTGTAAGTATTGCTTAGATGGAAGCCAATGAAAGGTCACCTTTGCAGGGTTCTGAGCATTTCCTGAGTAGAAGAGTGTACAACATAGATATTATTCAGTTATAGAACTGTTAGATCCAGTAACCATCTTGTGCCAACTTCAAAGTGAAGTTAGTGGGGAAAAGTATCGTGTCATCAGAGTTAGGTACAGTTCATGGTTTACAGAAAAATTCAAATAACAATAGAGATGTTGATGAAGAAAGTCTTCATGCTGTTACGGAAACTGAATCGTAGCATGTGAATGTTCAAGTCAGGGTAATTTGAATTGTAACCAATGGAAACACGATTATGTGTCATTATTTCACTGCAAGAAGAGATCAAATACGTCATGAGTGTAGAAGTGTGTATGTGGAAGTAGAAGGAGCTGTACATTAACCAAATGGTTGGGCAGAATATTAGAATTAATGCTTTTCATTTATTGAAATTTCATTTCAGATCTAATCTTGATCGGAAATGATTTTTCAGTTTGTAACTTGACAACTTTGCTCTAATACTGTCTTCAGGATTTTCAGTGTCGAAGTGTACTATAGAGGGATTCTCTTTCTATCTCTTCTGTTAATAACTGGATCTTTAAGCATCCAAATCAGACATTTATATTAATAAATGGAGATCACAGTTTCTCATTAATAATTATATTTAATTTCTACAAAATTGGAAGCAGTGGCAGGAAATGTGTCTCCAATAATTTTTACACTTTGTCAACTGGAAACAAGGATTTTACCCAGTTGATTGCAAAGCAGGAGCTAATACAGTATGTGAAATGATTTGGTGAATTCAGAATCTTAGTTAATAATGCCACTAAACAGGTGTCTTATCTGATTTTAATTGGCAGAAGGTGCTGAGATATGTTGCATTGTCAAGTCAGAATTAGTTCTCAGTTGTCTAACAAGGATCTCCTGATATAGTCTGGGCATTGCTTAACAGGACCTTTCTGAGGCACTGCCTGCCTAAGCACCACTTTAAGTGTTGAGGTTATAATCAGAATTAGATTATTATAATGACTAACAAAGGATTAATAACACAAGAAGCTGGCAAAAGTCACCAGATTTATCTGGCAGCGAATGCCTTTTTTCATGAGGTGTGTGTAATACAACTCAAGTAAAACTAGAATTATGAATGTCTCCAGAGAGGCATTTACGTGTGAGATAGATGTATAGATAGATACATGAAATGCCTGATCCTGGGCTTTGCTACACTCCCAAGATGTGCTTATTACTTCTGTTCTCTGATCTCTGGCTGATACAAAAGTATTTCCAATTGCAGATATGTTATACTATTTTTATCAGAAACTTCTCTCTCTAATTTTACCCTGAAGAAGAGGCAATGAGATGGGAAATAAATTTCTTCATGTAAACGTTCACAACATCAGCCAAGAGAATACTGCAGTTCCATATGCTGAGTATGTAAAGAAAGCCCCACAAAATACAGTTTACATTTGGACACAGGGAGAGCAATAAATCAAAGGTATGAATAAACCAGGAGCTGATGAATAGCACCGGTTATTTTAAGCTATTTTCTATAGATGCACCTCAGGCAGAACTTGACACCGAGACAAAATCAATGAAACTGAATCGTTTGCCAAACAAACGCTGGGCAGATCAATCAGGAATGCTTAAAAGCTAAACAATGACCCGGTGGGAAGGAGGAATTGATTGCCTCAGCAGGTTGCTTTTTTCTTCAGAATGGGCCAAGGTGAGAATGTAGAAAACAACTTGAGCCTTTAATACGTGGACATTCCACTGCTGAACAGGGCAATGCCTGGCAAAGCCTCTCTGCCTGCCAGGCTTGGCCTAGAAAATTGGACCCTGCTAAGGCTTCTGTGGCTTGGAAGGCAAAAGAATGAAAAGCAGAACGTTGTATTAAAGCCAAACAGGTGTAGCTGGGACAGGTGTAGGCTTAGAGAAAGTGCTTACTTACCTCGGGGACTTGGGGGAGCCAGGCTGGGAGAGTTACTGCGGCACAGCTACTCCCTGATTTAGATTGAGGTATTTTAAATTTGTATTTTAATCTGAGTAGAACAATCAACTATAGGTGAACCCTAACTTAGGCCCCCCCAAGCTAACCTAGGGACTATTTTTACTGAATGTGACAAATGAGAGGATTTGCAAACCTTGTAGGTAATGGCTTATTCTTCCTTCTCCATCCCAAACTCACGGTGGCAAAAATAGATTTGTCTCAGTTCCATCTTCATGTGCATTTGCCAGAAATACAGGATCATTTTAAGGCCTTCATGCCTCTGTCCAAGAGTTCATGGAATATTTGACCAGTTGAACTGTCAGTACATTTAAAACATGTCTTGTTTAGTGCCAGAGACTTCATAGGTATCATTCGACCTCAAGGCCAGAACTAAGTTATTAAATCCACTAACAGGAGACAGAAGAGATGGGAGATTAATCTTTTCCTCCTTGATTACCATGTGCTTTGGGGGGGTTGGTTATTTTGGTAAAAAAGCCAGAGCTGAAGCAGGTGAATGAGATGGCTGGTTCTGCCATCAGCTTTGGAAAAAGGGAGGATGAAAAGGGGCTGAAAGACTTTTAAATTTATGACTCTTTTTTAATACTTGAAACTTTTTCCCCCATAGAACATCTGTTTCCATGGAAGTTGATCAATTCAATTTCAGCTCCAGTTTTCTTGTCATGCTGGATGCATGAAGATGTAATTCCTCAGATATACATTGATTTCTGTAAACCTACATTAGATAATGATGTGTATTAGATTGTCATTATAAAAATTAGCTAAGACATTTAAGAGAAATTAATCTCTAATTTAGTTATTAAATATGTTGTGGAGTAGCATCATTTAAATTAGCAGTATTACTTGCAATTTCTGTCCTTCGCTCACAGACGTTGGTGTTCATGTAATTACCCTAAATGACCTGATTACCTCAGCCCTGCCTGGTAGGGCAGACTGATATTAATTAATCTCTCTTCATCTTAGGGGAACTCCTTCTGCCCCTTTTGCCCTTTTCCCTCTGAATAGCTTTGCTCCATTGGGCTGGCACTGATGTCGTGTTGGGGACATGCCAGCAGGAGGAGCTTGTGCATTAAAATGTGCTTTCCATAAAGCAATCACCAAATTACAGTAATTGCACTCAGCTCGTGCTCTCTTCTGCAAGGTAAACCACCTTGTACCGGCCAAGGATTCCCGTGTCCCTCAGACAGCCGAAGCTCTGTCAGCAGTGGCCATCGTGCTGGTGAATTAGCCTATTTTAGATTGAGCAAAGCCCAGTGAGGCGAACATTTAATTTTATTCCATTGTATATTTGATATTTAGATTATTTTACGTTTACACGTTCTGAAAAATACAAATCTTAAAACAAAATCGCAACCCTCTGAAGCCAATTCACATGCTCTCTTTTACAAGCGTTACAGTATCAACACTGCATTGCTCAATTTTATAAATAGTATAAAAATTATGAGTAATAATATTCATGTTACTAAAAGAAATCCATGGTAATGAGCACAGCTGAAATTGGATTCACATGATCAGAATTCTTTACAGCAACTTAGATAGCATTGCTGAGTTTCAGAATAAGAAATTGTAGGGCCACGGTTGGAAGTCCAATTATCCTTGGCTACCAAGAATTAATAACATAGGCTAAATTAATTTTTAGACCTTTTATTTTAGTGACAAGAAAAATAAGGAATTAAAGATCTAACTGTTAATCTGGTTATTGAAGAAGAGGAGGATGTATGCCACAGGTATTTTATGCATTTTCTCACACAAAGGAGTTCTTAGTTACCTTGCAAGACTAAATACTGTAATACGAATGTGGTGAATCTTGATTTAGGAAAATCCTTTATTATTTTAACTAAAGCTATCTCAGAGTTTTCTGCTTAGAAATTTAGACCAGTTAAATACTGTGCCATTAAAAAAAACCCACAGAACTTTATTTTCGGTTGCTTAGCGTCTGAATTGAACATAACTTTTCCATACTGGTTTTCTTCTGTGCCCTTTGTGGGGGCGGCTGTGTGTGCACTGTAGTCCCAAAGCCAGTGGCCAGGGCAGGACAGCTGCCATTTCTTGCAGAAGTGCTCTGCTGCCTGCAAGTGGATTTTCCTCTCACTCCCAGGACTTGGTAAAGGCTTTTGCTTCGCTAACGTCTCTCTCACGTGGGTGCTCCAAACGCCTCAGTGGAGCCCGAGTGTGCCTGGGGCTCTGGCAGGAGTGACTGACCCGTGTGTGAGGAAGATCACTCTGCAGGAAAAGGAACTGCACAGAGAACTTTGGGGATTGTTTTGAAATATGTCTGTGTTTGTTTAATGTGGCCAGAAGTGCAGATGAGCAGTGTCTCCCTTTTGGACTTGTTATCACACTCTGAAGATAGGTATTACAAGGTTGGGGTTTTTCACTTATGAAAATAAGCTTGGCTTTGTATGCTGTGTAATTTTATTGCTTAGTTGAGTTGCTAAATGCAAAGCTTAGTTTTATTTATTAATCTGTGTGTAAGCAGTTTAATTAAAAACCATGTGGAGTCCTGTGAAAGAACGGCAAAAGTACAATGCTATCCCTTTATACTGTAGTTTTCCGAGGAGTCTATAGCCTGAATATCACCTAGGTAAGCTGGAATTTTCTGTTACTGCTTGTTTTTGAATTTAATGTACTTCTTCTCAGAGTCTTTTCCAAAAGGCTCATTCATGTAAGACTGTAGTCTGTTGTGGGTCAGGAGAGACAGAAGAATCCAGGGATGTATTACCAATGTACTTCATCATGTAATGATACATCCATCCATGATTACAGGATTGTTAATTGAGCATCATCCAAGCTCTTGTCTATTTTGCTTGTACTTTGATCACTTCAAAATGCTTTTCCCACCATTTCTGAACTGCAACTCATAGAGATCCGCTTTTATCCTGTAATTTGCAATCTTCCATAAAGTATTGAAAGTTCTACTAGTTCTCATTTCTGAAAGAGCCCATTTTGTAATTCACACTTGAGACACCAGTAGAAAGAATGCAATTCCGTGATGTTGAAGATGTGTGCTGTACTTTGCAGTCATGTGCCAGGCTCTCATAACATCTGCTTTTTTCATGTTGGAAATAACTACACAACAATTTACATATAACATAAATTAGTTCTGTGTTTATTTTTTGTCTCCCTAGTGATATCCCAGCCTCTGGAGAACCAGTGAGCAAAAGCAGTCGCTCGAGAGTGACCACCCGCTTCCCCAAACTGTCCCGCAGCCACCCAAGGGAGCCCCGGAGCCTGGAGCCTCAGAGCGGTGACCTCTGACCCTTCTCCTTAATTGGCACGATGGGCAGCACGTACTTTAAGTTGTTCTGTGATTCCTTCCTAGCCTATATTTATAATTTAAGCTCCTGAAGAGACTACAGCTGCATCAACTTAAATCCTGAAAAGAGACATTCATTACCAAGGGTCATATCCTGATTAACTACTTTGGAAGGCAGTAATCACTTTCTCAAAAGAATACGAGGGCTCTTCACGAGAGCTCAGCAAACCCAGCGGCATTTCCTTTGTTGTGTAAAGCTGCACTGCACAAATTCTCCTTTGTTCCTCTGAAGTCCTTCTGTCACAATGAATTCCTTGTTTGTATTATGTTGTCCCTTTTTCCATGTACGGTTTTCTGTTCCAGAGAGACATGGGCTTCATGTCGAGACAATTTTTTTTTTTCTTAGAAGAACCTTTATGATTATCACTACTTAATATGTCAGAAGGATGTGCTCAAAAGAACCTCACTAATTTATTACCTTTTGTAAATAGAAAGACTGGGTTGTTTTGGTTTTTTTATTGTAAACCTCTGACACACAAAGGTTTTTAAAAAACTTGACAATGTAGATGACGAGAAAAACATTACAGGTGGAAAAATAGCTTTTGTACATTTCTAGTTAGATATTCTCAATAGCATTCATTTGTGGGAAGTAATTCTTTAAAATCAGAGAATGTAATAATTTTTTAGAGAAATTTCAGTCTTGCTGTAAGGCAGGTGCAATATTACTCATTTCTACAAACCACCACAAGGATACACAAAATTAGCATGGTACAAAACAGTGCTTTTAAGTTTTGGATTATATTTTGTTATTAGTTTGTTGCTTATGTTACAGAACAGTCCATCATTAACAGGGCAGGGTGGAATTCTTAATCTGATTTTGTAAAGCCCTTCACATGGTGATATCTAAAAATTGCCTGTAATGAAAGTGCCTGTTACCCATCACCTCTTATTGAAAAGTAATTTGTAATGCTCCTACTGTAAGGGTAACTAAAAATTGACAAGAATTGTTACAAGTGATGGAAGTCCTGACATGGATTAACTGGAATCCAGTTCAGTATCCATTAGCTGCACTGCCGTAGGCAGTTAATTATGTTTTAGCTATCTTCTTCTCTTCATTAAGTTTAAGCAGTGTATGTTCAAATTTTCTATCAATTGTGTTCTGGTTTTCCTTTATGTAAGAACATCTTTCCTCTCAGAAGTTTTTTTGGATAACGTTACTTAAATTGATGTATCTTGTCATTTTATTATCCATTCATTATATTAAATTTTCACTTCTTACATTATTCTCCAGGAAAAAACAAGTTGATGATTAATAACAGACTTTGTAAGTCAGTGCTTTACTGAAGTTCCAGCAAACTGGAACTTGTGTTCTGCAGTCCCGTGAGCAGTGAGTGTGGTTCAGGCAGGTCAGTGGTCAGTCATTCTCAGTGGCACCTCTCAAGGGGTTTGCTACCCACAGTGAGTGGCATCAGCGCTGCCTGGGCGTGAGCCCCACGTGCTGGATTCCCACCACTGAAATATGGAGCTTTTAGATTGCACTCACCAACAAAGTGTGGCAGAGAGGGGTGGCATTCACTCTGCAGGTCAGAATTTCAGTAGGTGAAATACCACAAAGTACAATCATGTCACAGAAATGGAACAATATTTCCCAGTCAGTGAGAGATCTCCGTTACCACACAGACAAACAGAAAAGCCCAAAGGCCAGCCTGGGAGCTCGCTACTGTGTGTTCATTAACAGATTAATTACTGTTGGTGCTTTGTGTTACTTACGGTGGGACACTTACTTAAGAAGAAAGGAAAGTGTGTAGATTGGCAGTTAAGTAGCTTCTCCAAACTCTTCAGTCTGAGGCACTGCTGATGGTTTAATTTGTCTTTGTTGGAAAGAAGAGTAGCTATAATGATGGTCCCACTTTGAAACAATTTTAACTCATTTTTCAGAAAGTGGAGACTTGGTTAGTAGAAATATGGCACATGTACTAACACTGAACTGCAAGTAAATTTGAAAGAAAACACTGTGTGGAAACCTTTGTGATGTATCTGTTACATGAAGCTGTATTCACTTCCAAGAAATAATTCACAGATTCAAGTACTTATTCAGCAAGTTGCAAGTGGTAAGAAATTTCATTTACTGCAGACCAAATTTCTTTTTAGTTATTTAAAAAGAATTTTTTGTATATGCATTTGGCTCTTAAAATTATTTCATTCCTGATTATCTTGCTTCTTGTAATTTTTAATGTATGAATGTAGATCACATAAAAATACTAAACTTGTTTACCGTGTACAAATTGCTCTTTGTTAACTTTAGCTGAATTGTGTATCAGCTGCTAAGATTACAGTCTGCAAACAATGTTCACTTGGTGATACAAGATACCATAATGGGTGCATTACTAATCCATTTAAAAGCTCAGCTGTGGTTTCTCTAAAATCCCAGGAAATAATCAAATGAAAGCCTTTCTTCAACAGGGTGGCATTCCCACTTCATACCCCTGGCTATTCTGAGGACTACAGAGGTACCTGCATGAGTGCAAGTAGGTGCCTACTGACAGGAAAGCCCAAATTTTTACCACCTCAAGATGTTCTGAAAGGCCCTGTCCTAGAGTCCTGTGTATCTGTTACAGATCCCACTCCTTCTGTTATTCACCAGAACCAGCAAAGCCTCTTGAAGAAGGTTGACTGGTTGGTATTAAGAATCCCAAGTAATTATATTATTCATCTGAAATCCCTGTAAGTGTAGCAATGATTCTGCCAGTGGAATGATTTTATCCGTTTATCCTGTTCCCCCAGTTCCATGCAGTTACAATTCTTGTACAGCTCTAAACTTCCTTTGGCTGACTCACAGCTCTAAAAACCCGGCCGTGCTCAGCGCGGGGCTCGCAATGAGCCGCTGAGTTCATTACTAATGAATTATTAATTAATTAATTACTGACTGTTGCCACTGGCCAGTGCTGCAATCCCAGGACAGAGGACTCGGGACAGGCTGGGCCCTCGAGATGTTCCTGGCTGGTAGAGCCAGCCTAGAGCAGTTTGTGGTCTTGTTTGCCTTTCATTCCTGCTTTGTCTTTAGATCCAGGCCTTCTCCTCTGGATCCTTTAGTGACTGTTCAAAATCAACTGTAAAAAAGTGGCACAACTTTTACTGCAAAGCTGTGTTCCAGTCACGTCCACCACGAACCCTTCCCTGAGAAGCACCGAGCAGGCAGAGCTCTCCCAGCTTTTGCAGATGTGTCCATCAGTATTCACAGATCGACTGTGGTTTTTCAGAATCTCATTTATTTAGAGTCTCTCATTCATTACAGAGAATGCAATGTGTCGACTTGGCTTTTGCAAATTAAATCAAAGTTCTCAATAATAATAATAATAATAAATCTCCAAGGTTTATATGAGGCAGGATATTGACATAGTTATAAAGGCTTAAATTGATATGTCCATTAAGTCACATATTCTTAGGAAGATAATAATTTCAAAGCCAGTCTTTTTAATGGAATATATTGTTGATGTGATAGTTGTAATCAAATTATACTACCTTACAGAATCCACTGCAAGTCATAAACCATTGTGATTGAATTAATACCTGTATTTAGAGAAAGAACAGAATGGTATTAAAGATTACTGGCTCAAAATTATGACCTATTGCTAAGGTGGGTTTTTTTTTTTGTAACAGTCATGTTTTATTGTGCAGAATAATATCTACATGGTAGCTGTCAAATTAATTAACATGGACCTACTAACAAATGGGGTTGACTGACTCAGAGCAGCAAGCTAATAATAAATGAGACTTGGTGAACCCCCAGTGAACTAATGATGCTTCTGCCAGGACATATTAATGGTTTAGGAAGCTGGTATTTTGTTACCAGAATCAGTAATTGGTGCTTTCTGATATTGATGTCATTCCTTTTCCTTCACAGAATGCAGGGATCTCAGTTCTGCTAGAAGTTTCGTGCCATTTCAGAGGTTCAACCTCCCCACCCCAAAACATTTTTCATCTAATGTCTTGGGATTCTGAGAACAGATAATATATACCTGTGGATAGAAATACAGTTAGCTGCTTGAAATTACTATGAGAAACCTGTGGAACAGCTGTTTAAAAGAAAAAAAAATACTTTTTGACCACATCCTGCTGCTATACGCCCTTGTAAATCTTGGAACCAGCCCTGGGCTCTTCCAGCTGGAACTCCAGGATATATGGAAAGAAACCTGTTCCACACGAAAACGCATTTTTCTCCTTGGAAACAACAGTAATGCTTCTGTATTGGATTTTGAGTCACTTCTGGAAAATGATTAAACAATTCAAGAAAGTAAAGAATTTCCTTCACTTTCTGTGGGTTAGGGTATTTCAGTCAGCACCCTGCATCACATGGAATATTAACTTGATTATTATTTTGTAAGTTTGGTAGTTTCATAGCATTCTGTATTCAAAGAAACACTTTACTATAAGAAAATATCTATATGAAATACAGAATATATTTAAAAATATCAGTTAACCTGCTTTGTGTTTCACATATTGAATGGAAGATAAACCACTTGTTCTACAGTGGTGTGACACTGTACATTTCATTTATTTCTCACTCTACACTAACTGTGCTTTTATGATCCAGTTATAGAGAACTTAGTTTATTTATAAATTCCTTCTACAAAAATAATGAGAGCATACTTCTAATCAATATTAATGGCTTAGCTTTTCGTTCACAATGGCATGAATCTATTCTAGACAACAGCACTGAAATGTTTAGAAAGGAATGACTTTTCCAAATTTACAAATTGCTCTGAATAACTGGACTTTAAAAAAACCCCTGTGTTTTATCACATCAAAACAGAATTTATTGCACTTCCCTGTAGGGGAATCAGTTCCTTTAAGAAGATTTTGGAACTCATCTCCATGCCATGACAGTAGTTAAACTGTGATAAGTGGTTTTTGAGTATTAATCATTTAAGACACTAAACATTATAACAACGTAAGTGCGGTTGAAAATACGGTTCTGAAAGGCTATGATTGCCTTCTTAGTTAACACTGAGATAAAGAACTCAGTGTCTTGGACGTGGGACCAAACCTGTTGGCAACTGAAGAAGCTGAATTTCCCTTTTAACTTAGGGGAGGGATGTTTTAGTTGTTGTTACTATTAAACTGTAGAAAAGATATTATTAATTAAGCATATATATGTACAGTATTCACATAAGTATTAATAAACTGTAATATTATTTTAACTTGCTATGCTAATGTTTATATTATAGAATTTTTAAGCAAAGTAATATATATAAAATTTTCTAAATACTTTCTTCTTCTTTTTTTTTTTTTTTAATATCCTGTGGTAATTTTATTGTAACCAGGTTAAAATATGCTACTTTACCAAGAAGAAAATAAAAAATAACATCTTTTCTTTGAATTAGAGCGTTTATACATCCTATTTGTCCTATTCAGCTGTTTTGTAATTGCTTCTTTGATTTATGTTCATTTTTTCAATGTGTTTCTAGAATGATGTATGTGCATAACAGACTTTAATTTGTTACAATCTTATTTCTTCATATGAGAAGTAGTATTTATTGAAAGCCATCTTGAACATTTCAGTTTATAATCACGTTAGATAAATCACTCAAACAGGAAGGCAAACAATGTCAGGCAATGCCACCACATTTGTGGTGTTTGGCTTGTTTACATTCAAAGTCCACATCTGAATGTTTTGTTTCCTTTTATTGAGATATGATACAGTTGGCAATTCACATCCAGTTCATAACTGTGTCATAATTGGCACTTTCATAGCCAGTTCACAACTGGATGCTTCCATATCATGTCAAAAAGGAAGTTTTAAAAAGGAAGCATTACATGCATTTAATCAATTTCCACCAGACAAAGCTGTAATTTAACAAAAATAAAGTGATGGTAGATTCCTCATACTCACAGAATAATCTGCTGGTTAATTCAATTAAAATTCTTCAAGCCACTACCATTATAGAGTGATCTAATTAGTTGAACTGTTCATGTTAAGAAAAGACAGACACTTATTGTAAAATTCACAGCGATGTTTATCTCCGTCTTTTAAAACCTGTGGCAGGTTAAGTGTCATTACAGGAGTTAGATGACAGAACTTCTAATTAGTCTTGGCAGTCCTTAGGATTTTGTTTTTGCTTTTCCTATCTCAGTTATTTAAGATCATAAAGCAAAATTATGCTTATAAACTTTAACTTAATAATTTCAAACCAAGTGGGTTTTTTATCCTTTTGTGTCTGCTTTGTACTAGAGCACAAACAGCCCCAGGCTGTTGATGGGACCGGGGGTGGAGGTTCAAGCCTGCAGAACAAGGGTCTGTTCCCTGTGGGTGTTTCTTGGCCACTTGAGCTTTATTTCCTGCCCACCAGCACCTCTGAGCCTTGGAACTGCATGGGAAGGGTAAAATCTGATCATCAGGGGAAAGGCAACCAGATTGCCAGCCCTGGGCCGGAGAAGGCTGGACAGCACAGGGCTGATGCTGTAACCCTTTGTGTGCTGTGTCCCACTGCCTTGTCCAGCTGCTGCCATGCTGCTGCTTAGTTGCCGCTTCTAAAATCCTGGGAAGAGCAAGATCATTTAAAGGGACTACTGATTTTTCTGTGCATCCAGGCAAAGATTCAGGTTGCATTTGGGAAATTGTAACAGCTTGGCATTCCTACGTGGGCCTATAGAGTTTAAAGTTTTTCTTTTCAGGAAAGGACCTGCAGAGGATTTACTGCTTTTTTTTTTTTTT